>PVIW01000820.1:0-234419 GCA_004026585.1 Noctilio leporinus
AAAAAAAAAAAAAAAATAAAAAAAAAAAAAAAAAAAAGACATGCTTAAACACAAAGATGGTCAATTTCTAACTAGAAGAACCATAAAATTCCCAGGGGGTTGGTTGAGCCTTGGGAACAAGGCTTTAAACATGAACACAGTGGCCCAGGTAACGACACTGGGGGCGAAGGCAAAGGGTGCAACGAACAAGCCTGCCATCTGTTAGTCGCTCGTCTCTCTGTAAAGTGGCAAATCACTTGTAAAGCCACCAAGCAAAACCGAATGGCTGTAAGGGTAATCCAAGTTAGCTTTACTTCTTTTTTTTTTTCTTAAGATTTCATTTATTATTTTTAGAGAGAGGGGAAGGGTGAGAGGCAGAGAAGGAGAGAGACATCAATGTGTGGTTGCCTTTCACCTGCCTCCAGCTATAGACCTGGCTGGAGACCTGGCTTGCAACCTGGTTATTGTTGCCCTGGCTGGGAATTGAACCACAGACATTTGGGTTCACAGGCCGGTGCCTTATCCACTGTGCTACCAGCCAGAGCCAAGCTTTACTTCTTGAAATGGAAATTCCTATAGCCTCTTGGGAGTTTCAATATGTTTTCAAATAGGTCTATCTGAAAGCAAAGAAGATAATTGCTATTCGTCGTATTATAGCTACATCCATGCAGGAAATGCTTCATGAATATAGTCCAGAAAGATCTATTAAGGATCTAGTCACAGTGTAATAAAAACCTTCTAATTTATATCAAAATATAAATATATATGTGTGTGTGTGTGTATATATATATATATAATTAAGGTTGCTACCATATTTCATGAAAGTCTACCAAAATATGTAAAATTCAAATGATAATAAATGATTAAGAGAATAATCAGAAAAGACAAACCTGAAACCAAGCAGGTTCATCAATATCCACTAAAATAATAGTCATGACAGTGGATAAGGCACCAGCCTACAAACCTAAAAAAAGGTCACTGGTTCGATTCCCCAGCCAGGGCACATAACCAGGTTGCAAGCCAGGTCTCCAACCAGGTCCGTAGCTGGAGGCAGGTGAAAGGCAACCATACAGTGATGTTTCACTACCTCTTTGCCTCTTTCCCTTCCCTTCTCTGTGAAAAATAATAAATAAAATATTTTTTAAAAAGATGTAACTCTATTATATGACCTATAAATTTATGGTTCATGACAGGGCATTCACACCTGACAGCAATTGTTGTGTTGGTGGTTATTTTCATTTGATAATCTAAAGGGGAAAGAGGTCAGTGCTCTTAACTAAGTAGTCATTTACTATATTTTTAAAAACTAATTGTGGCATATGGGTTGAAAATCACTGACATAGATCATAGTACAAGCTTTTACTTTTTCTTTTGCAACTGTTTTCTGTTGTGAGTTTTAAGCTATAAATTTGTTTAATTACTTTCAGAATATGAAAGACATTTTTCTAAGTTTAAAATTCTTTAAAGTTCATTTTTATTCACTAATTTTTCCTATTCTGGGGACAAAAAGTTTAGAGCCATTAGCAACATAAGTTCATATCTGAAATAGGAATATGCAGTTAGAATATCTTCTACTTGTATGATGTAATGAAGCATATGGTTTTGGTTTTGCCTTGAAGAAAGAGAACAGGTATATAAACAATTACCATTCTATGAATGGGGACCTCCCAAAAAAACGTAATTATCTTCTGGAGGGCAGGCCCCTTATAGTATAGGTTTCTTCCACTGGGTGAGTGTTCTAGGAACCCATCTGTGTTGGTGCACCAGCTGGCGTGGTTGTGAGACGCTGCATTTGGCCTCAGTGAATCTTTTTTGAAGACTCTTTCAGTGCACTTGCCCATTTCATAAAGGGTGGTTTATGAGTGCACCTGCTGATACCCTGCTGAATATTTTTTTTTTAAAGATTTTATTTCATTATTTTTAGAAAGAGGGGAAGGGAGAGAGGCAGAGGGGGAGACAGACATCAATGTATGGTGCGTTTCACCTGCCTCCAGCCAAAGACCTGACTGGAATCCTTGTTTGCAACCTGGTTATGTGCCCTGGCTGGGGAATCGAACCTGCGACCTTTGGGTTCGCAGGCCGGCGCCTTATCCACTGTGCTACCAGCCAGGGCTCCCCTGCTGAATATTTAGCAGTTTTTGACCAAAACCAGCATGACCCCCATGCCCCACCCTCCCTATGCACCTGATCTCACCCTGAGTGACTTTTTTTTTTTTTCCCCCAGATGAAAAAAGTCCTCAAAGTGAAACGTTTTTCCATTGTGGAAGAGATGAAACAAAAAATGGCAGAAGTAGTATAAGGCATCAAAATTGACAGGTTCAAAAATCATTTTGAAGCCCTGGCTGGTAGCACAGTGGATAAGGCGCAGGCCTGTGAACCCAAAGGTCGCAGGTTCGATTCCCCAGCCAGGGCACATAACAAGGTTGCAAACCAGGTCTCCAGTCAGGTCTGTGGCTGGAGGCAAGTGAAAAGCAACCATACATTGATGTCTCACTCCCTCTCTGCCTCTCTCCCTTCCCCTCTTTCTAAAAATAATGAAATAAAAGCTTTAAAAAAAAAAAAAAAAAAAATTTATTTGAAAAAAAAAAAACATTTTGAGCAGCGAAAAAAAATGTCTCAGTAGGTCTATTGCATCAAACGAACAGTGCTTTGAAGGTGACTGAAGTTTAAACATGTAAGAGTAAATATACATTGATTTATAAATAAATTCCAAGTTTTTGTGTCTCCCTCATACTTCCATCTACCCCCAAAATTCTTATTATTGAGGGGTTGTTAACCTATGTGAAAACTAGTTAGTATGAAAACTATCAAATATGAAATTATTTTATGACTAACAAGGTAATAAAAGGTAAATATTTCTTAATAAAGATTGTCTACACACAGTCCTACTCTGATTACTTGATTACTAAACTGAGGTGGATTACTAAAGCAAATACATTCCCAAGCATTCTTCATGCTTTAGTATTTATTACCTGTTTCAGGTTAGGAAGACAGCTCCCTAATTTTTATTTAAATTAAAAAGCCTTAGGCATTTCCCCTCTTCTGCTAATCAAAGTGTGACAAATATTCTCTTAAAATATATTTGTGCTTTCCATCTTTTCTCTTCTTCTTCTTCTTACCTCTCTCTTTCCCTCTCTCTCTCTCTCTCTCTCTCTCTCTCTCTCACACACACACACACACACACACACACACACACACACACACTTTATCTTGCTTCTATCTGAAACAGGTCTCTCCATAGGTCTCTTTTTTTAATGTAGGTATTAAATGAAAACATTCTTACCTATTATTATTATTAGTTTAATAATATACTGCTTCATTTCTCCTAAAAAGCATGTATAGGTACATTTGGTAGGAACTTAAAAGCAAAGGAGAAAAGTGTGTGTATACAGAGAAGGAGAAAGCAAATACCTGTGTAGAAAAATATTAATTATGTTAAGAGAATGTGGATGAAGGTTATAATAGGAATTCTTTGTATTATTCTTGCAACTTTTCTATAAATGACATTTCAAACTTTTTAAAATATATAAGTAAAAAATTATGGCAAGACTAGAAATCAGGGTAGAACACAAAACAAGCTGAAACTACAAAGTCATTTACACTTAGCAGGAGTGGGCTAAGAATGCAGTTATAAGCTTTATAACAACCAACATGAAGCAAAAATAATAAATTATGTGATTCATTGCCCATAAGATAAATACAGGTCATTGCTCAGGGAGAAACATACAACTATTCCTGGTTCCTGGTACTGAAATGAGAAGAGAAAGAAATTTCTCCCAGGTGTTCTCAATGTCTGTAATAACATTTTTACAGTAAGTAAAATCAAAGTTTATAGGGCTGCTTTGTATAACATCACTCATATCAAGACAACAGCATAATGCCAAAGCAAATTTAGTAACAGCAATTCTACAGAGTATAAAACCAGGTAGCCAAGTACTTTTCATAGCTCCCAAACAGCACTGTTAAATTCAAGGATAAGATCATCGAGTATCTATAAGAATAGATGCCCTGCCTATTTTTCCAAAATATTTGTCTTGATCAAACCTTAAATATTAAATCCCAAACAGAAAGGGAATCCCTGCAAAAAACTAACACACTATTTTGTGTTACTGCATAAGAATCATATCCTTTAACAAACAGCCAAGCTAGGGGCAATGGTGGGTGATGTGATCTTACTTAAAAATTTGCATAAACATTTATAAAACTTAATAGCTTTTCAGAGACATGGGACTAAATGAATATCACCTTAACACAAAACAAATAAGAAACTATCAATAAAGTTTTAACTGAGTGCCAGAATGACTCTAGTTTGCAAAAGGTTTAAGCATATGCCTATTTCATATAAACATAACATCCACAAAACATTTTACTAAGAATGACAATATGCCTGCGTCTACTATTCCGTATGAGCTGGTGATATATATGCCTGAGTAACTGGAAGAATTAGAAAGTATTGTTACCTACGTAACTGAATAAATTACCAGAAAATACATAGTACAACTTCCATATTATTAGAACAGTTAATGCATAGCCTTTCCCCCCAGGAAGTGAAAAGAAAAGCATACCACATGCTCATCCTCTTTCTGAGTCTTAGCTTCAGAAGAGAAGGACTGAAGTTAACAGCCATACGTGAGAAAGGCCAGGGAGAGCAACATTCATGTGGTCACAAGTTTATCTTTTTCATTAGACTTTGAGCAAGGGATTGTAAGACAGTGATTCTCAAACTTGAATGTGCACCAAATCACCAAGGGTACTTACTTAAAAATGTACAGGTACAATTTTGAAGAAAACTCTCTACATTGCTCTTAGTAGTATACTTAAGGAAAACCTCACTTAATACTTATTTATTGGGTTTATAAAATGCTCTAATAATACAAAATAAAAAAGATGTCAATCAGTAGATAAAATAGTTCTTCAATTGGCACAACACTGAAAACAGAAAAACACACATTAGAGAAAAACTCAAAAATTCCACAAAGGATGTAAAATTATGGAAATTTAACACTTGGTCCAATGACCTCTTACCAACCAAAGAAATAAGATATGGAATTACAATTCCATGCATGGATAGAAATTAGTGCAATCATTAATCTATTAAATGATGATTCTTTTCAAGGAGTGAATGGGAAAATATATTTGCATGGATGTCATAATAGATGATGAACTTCGGCAAATCAAGAAAAAAATAAACAGCGTAACAGAAAAATGGGTGAAAATTATGAACCAGGTAATTTACAGAATAAGCACAAAGGCTAATAAATATGAGAAAAGAGTGTATACTGCTTAATTGTCTTTTTTCCCAAACTCACCTCACTTCTACCTGGTAAGGAAATACAAGATCTCTGAGATTAAAGATCATAATTATCATGTCCACTGTGTATTCCTAGTGTCTAGATTAGTGCCTGGGAAACAGTAAGTACTCACTAAATTTTGCTGAATTAATCCACAAACTTCACAAAAACTAAAAAAACAAAAAAACAAAAAAAAACAAACTAGCTAAAACAGAATACTATTTTTTAACTTATGAGACTGGCAAAAACTAAAAATAATAATAATAATAATATCAAATAGCAGAGAGGACAGAAAGAGATAGTACTCTCATGCACTGCTTTTGAGAATGTAACTTCCTACAGCCCTGTGATGAGAATTTGACTCGTAAGAATTCAACTCCTAAGAATCCATCCTACAAAAATAAAGCATAGATTCATGATGGTGTATGAGCTACAACAGGCACTTGTGACAACAGAAAACAGAAATGTCCGGCAAGAAGGACATTATGAAACCATTTTAAATATGCATATATAGATCTATGTGTATTATGTGGAAGGTTACGTACTAATGTAGTGAGATGTTCATGAGACTCAGGTGAGAAATATAAGTTGTAGAATAACATGCACAGTCATATCCCTTTTTTTAAAATCTGATTTTATATTTATTCTAGACAAATATGTTTGTGCAGTTCAGGGGGGAAAAGTCTGGAAGGACACATTCAGAGCTATGCACTTCTGGGGAGTTGTTTTTAGTGGGGAAAACAAAGTTTTCTTTGTTATAAGCATGTTATTACATTTTAATTTTTTAGAATTTTTAAATGAAAAAGAATAATGGAATGTATACAGGTTTTAAAGTCTTTTAACTTAAATCTCCTATATTATTTATATCTTATTCAGAAAAGCTAACTTTGAGAATGTTCACACACCTGGCTATTTCTCAAGCAGATGAAGTCTCATTCATGGTGGATCCACATAGCTTTCACTCTGCCTACAATGTGTTACCCCTCACCTTTGGCATGTTGGCATCCCTCCCACTCTCAGAGACTAGCAGCTTCTAGCTCGCCTTCAAGGCACAACTCAACTCGCAAAAATGCTTCCCATTGGGACATAAGGAAAACATTTGCAAGAAAATTAACTTATTTGAAAGATTAAAGGAAAGTATTTTCTCTGATAGATAATTCTTACTACTGATTTTTAGCGTTCTAAAAAGTCACTTAAATGGAACAAAATAGTCACTGAGTTTTAATGATCCAGATAATTCAGTATTTTCTAACAATTTCCATCTGATTATAGAAAGAACAACAGGCTTCAAGACAAACTGTACTGGAAAAAATACTGATGGATTTTTCAAAGTCCACATGGATTAGACATGTTCTAATCCATGTTAAAAATTTTTTAAAAATTTTAATGAAACAAATGTAACTTTTTGATATTGCAAAAATAACACAATAGTGTATTTTTGTTCTACTTCAACTTAAGTACTTGCAGACCAATTCATGTAAAAATATGCATAAAATAATTGTGCCAGGCTATCGCTGGTATTATAAAATCCACTGGGGAAGTGAATTTTATGGCTGTACTATAAACTTCTAAAATCCTGAAGTTTTAATAGATATGCTGACACAACCTGGCCCATAACAGTTCTAGCAACTGCTGCTATAATAAATCTGTCAAGTCCTATAATGCCTATGACAAATCCATTAATATGAATGATGTACACTTCACATAACACACTACACAGCAACTGCACAAGTTATGTCATCTCCGTTCTGAGTAGCAAATCAGTAATCAATATTTGTAAAAGCAGCAGCTAATCCTTTGTAAAATCACTGGTTCAGTGATTGAAGAGTTTGCTCAATCCACACAGTTAATCCCTCTTCATCTGCTTGAGCCCTGTGTTTATCCCGGCCTCTTGTAGTTCTAGCTGTGGCAGATTAATACATCTCCACACGTTAAACATGACCTGACAACTGACACAGGATATTGCTGACAGGATAAGCTCTACAAACGCTGGCTGTTTAGAAGGCAGCTTGAAATTAACATTCAGAATCCTCAAGTTTACAAACAGGCTCACCCCTGTTGCTTCCCAGCTCCAGTCACCTGATTTACTGAATTCACACTCCTCAGGAAATGTTTCCCCACTTTTTGTTTGAGAAGTCTTCTGGCTGATCCTAGAATGCTTGTTGATGAAGCTTGTTTTGCTATTAAATTTTTTAAGTCAAGGTAAGTAGAAGCTTTCTGGCCAAGACCAGTGGCTCATATATACAGAACCATTTAGAGAAGTTTTCCGTATGAAGGACCTGTTCTCAGTTAATGGTACTTCAAAGTTTCATTAAAATGGGAGAAAGTAGGATCAGGCAAAGATAATAAGTGTTTAAAAAAACTCAGTAGTGAACGGGGTGGGGAAAAGAGGAAACAATGGCCAGGAAGAAAAGCATTTCCAGTTTACTTTCTAATTCAATATTTGTAGGAATATTCCCCTTTCCATATCAAATTTCACTTTAATGAAATACCAAGTCCTCAAATAACTGAAAACCAATACTGAAATTCTTAAATGTGATTTTTAGCTTGTTTAGTAATAATACATTCATATGTGGTATTAAAAATGAATAATAGGTTAAATTGATAACTAGCATTGGAAGTTTAGAGTGACATGTAACACAAAAATGTCTTATATGGCTTGTTGCATATTTTAAGACTTTGACCTTAAAATCAAATCACTTTTCAGATATTGAGCAAAATAATTTACTAGTCAGTTGAATTTGCTCTAAGAAAAATTATACACATCATCATCACCAAATCTTACAAGACAACTGGTTCTAATTAGCCCTACTGAAAGAAGCTAATACACAAGTGAATAAAAAGGCTGCAATACTAACATGGTATTATAGGTGATTTGTCCATGTCAAGAAAATCGCACGTTAGGTAAGCAGAAAGGTTTGCTAACAGCTAAGAAAAATAAATTTCAAATCTCCTTCAAACCATAAAAATTGCTTTAAAGGTCATAGTCACCAATGCTGTTCATACCATCTTGAAAAAGTGTATTTCTCTGGTATATTTAAGTTATATTACAAAGTTCTATTGATAAGTAACTTTTAAAAAATCACGTATTGTGCAACTACGTATTTACTCATAGTGAAATCTTTCAGGTCTACTATTGCCTTTGAACTTCCTGATGAAATTCCTGAAGACTCTGGACACATGATTATTTTAATGCGCTCTCTCATATAAACACATGTAAAATGTGTGTATATATGTATGCGTGAAATACACATATGCAATGGTGGCAAGTAAATCCTACAGTGGCTAATGTTTATTTTTCAAATCATAATGATGTTCATAAACAGCTTATGTTTTTAAATGCAAGTAAAACAATTTTCTAAGAAACAGTATTTTTTTAAGGTGAAGGTAACCGAATATTTCAAAAGATGGCAATTTAAAACTTCTTTCAAAAACCTTTCACATGCTTACTTAATATATCCAAGTAACCAAAATCATAAACTTTCAACCAATTCGCCAATGTTTTATACACACCAGAAACCAAAATAACACCCATGTAAGATCAAACATGTAACTCTGGCCTCCTTAACAATACATTTTATCTGAACTAACTTGCTAGCCAATCATTGGTTTCAACTGTGTCACTGACCAACTGAACAACATGTTGTGAAGAAAATCTTATTTTCAAGTCTGAGACTTTAGTTGTCTATAACTATTTTCATTTAAACTTTAATAATACCAAATATTTACTTGCTGAAGCATCATTTTCCTTTTTTTCCCCTAGTCACATTACTAAACCAAATTATCTAGATTTTCTATAGTATAAAATCTCAGAAAAGGAAAATTAGTGGTCACACTGAAAGTGATCTAGTAACACCATACATTTCTTTGTAGATTCAGACCTAAAAATATAAAGTCTGAATATTTTATCCTAAGGAATCCCCAAAATACAAAGGCAATCATTCCCCACCCCCCCAAAATTTGTACCATTATTATGGCAGAGCACAACATAGCAGGAGGCACATGATGTCAATTTGCCCCATCACAAATTATGTTAATTTTTATACCGATTTAACGGATAATTTCTATACTGTAACATCACTACTTTATATTTTATCGTTAGTAAGGATCTTATGGGGGAGATTCTTTGGGAAGATGTAAATATCCTGGTTCCTTCTCAATTTTTTTCTCACTAAGTTTTATCACTCATTGATGACCCTTGCCTGAATTATTTTTACCATGATTGCAAATGACGATGTTTCCAACAATTTTGTTTAAATAAAGAGTTCAAATATTTTTTAAATGAAAAAGCTAAAACCTAGACAAATGACAGTTTGAGAATTAAATATTTAGGAAAGAAAAATAGCTGATTCTCACCTGATAGACTCTGCCAATATGACTGAGTGCTGATAAATTATATATATATATATATATATATATATATATATATATATAACTATATAGCAACCAGGTATAGCACCTTATTATGTGTATATTGAGAAAAATTAGGCAATAAAATATAACAATAGCATACTTATCCTTGATAGAAACAAAAAGGAAAAACAGATTGGGAATCAGAAGACCACTCCTGTCAACCCCTACACTTCATTGTAGGTACTTAAATTAATTCAATCTTTCTAGACTTCACATGTAAAGTAACAAACATAAACTAGATAATTTGTAACCTTCCTTCCAACTCTAGTATTCTATATCCTAATAACACTAAAATATGGTGATATATGCAAGATGTTTTTAAAAATCTTACCTTTACAACATAATATTTATACCCATCTGAAAAAAATTACACTAAGTTAGAGGAAGTATAATAACTGTTTAGGTAAGGCTTAACCAATGATATTCCAAAGGAAATAAAATCACAATTCCCCTCAGGAACCTTCTGGTTATGATTTATAACACAGGAGTCACTATTCTATTGTTTATAGTACATGGTATAAATTTCCTCCAACAAAGAAAAAGAAAGCATTGCTTCTGCAAGATAAGTGTTATAATTTGTTAATCTGCCAACTTACCCCCTAGGTATAGTTAGTAATCACAAGGTTTTTAAATAATACTCAGTCTGGGACCTGAGGACTCAAACCAAAAGGCACACCAGCCCATTATAATCAAAAAGCCTGTTTCTAACACTCTTCTCCCAGACTCAACAGAGGAAACAAATCTGAATTTTTGCTCCAATTTGCCTTAATGCTTTAAAGGACAGGAAGTCAACAAATAAAGTTCAAGGACACAAATGACTAGTAATAGTACATTTAATGATAAAGTGGTGATACAAGTGATATCCACAAAGTTATAGTGAGCTTCAAATACCAGGGGATAGGCTGGAGTCAGTTATGCATATGTACATTCTAAATAAAATATACAGGGATAGGCATGCTTATTCGCATAGTTAGTAGAAAATGTACAAATATTTATAAATATTTGTATAATTATTAAAATAGAATAACTACTTATGCGGCCAGCTCTCTATATTTGTGACTTAATATTTACTTTCTTCACCTGTAAAATGGGAATTAACAAGCTGGTTGTCAATAAATGAACAAACCTGCCAAAAGTGAATTTAACAGATTCTAAAACAATGAATAAGTACTATGTATAAAGCAAATATCAGTATTTTTATTAAAATAATTTAAATGATCAAGCAAAAGCTGGAGTACTTTTATTCAGGTCCTCATTTCAACATGTGGCTAAAAGATGACACCAGGAAAGTGTCCAATAGAAACTAGTATTTGATCACAGTCTGATTTAGGGAGATCCAGGTATGGGCATAAGCTATGTGAGAGCTGAACCACTGAAGTTTTATGCATCTTCCTATTGCCATTCCACTGTGCCTGGAATGTAATAATTTAATAAATGCATGTTAAATATATAAGGGTTATTAAATAAAGATGTATATTATAGGAATCCTCCTTTACACCGAAAGATTATTTTTACTTTTTATATGAAATTGGGGTAATCATGGTGAACCATAAAGTCATATAATGATAAAACTCTCACTGAAGTCCCTAAGTACTGCATAAATATCAGGAAAACCAAGGCCTATTGAGTTTTTTGTATACAGCACTTTACAAAGCACTTGGCACACATTCAGCCAGCCAGAGGAAATTCCAAGTGAAACTCAATCCATGTGTGTGTTTGTTCTGTGGGAGCCAATTATTTTTATGGCGTGTAACTTTAATTGGTGGCAGATATAAAATATCACTGTATAGCTATGCTACATGTTCACTTAGCTCTTGCATAGAGCCTAGGATATTTAATTAACACACTTTAAGCACTAATGGGAAATGTTGCACTCTTAGGATGATGCTGGATCCAGTGATAGCATGCAGCCTGCTCTACGCAGCCTTTATGCAGTTTTATTTGCTCAGTCCACTGACGGCCTTCACAACAGCCTGTCATCTATAAAACACAGCCCCATGTGGGATGAAGATAATATTCTCCAGAAATACGCTTTGTATGATTTGGACTTTAGATTCATATTAACCTCCCCACCCCGACCATCCCCCCAGAAACTAAGGGGGCTAATTCAGGTATGCAATTCTGTAGGCCCACAATTACCGCCACACATATCACACTCTGCCCCTTTACAGTGGGTATTACTTACAGATTGGCTGCAGATGCCAGAAGAATGGAATGAGATACCATCTTACATTTTTCTATTCCTGTCTCCTGAACTAAAGATAGAAAGGTGAAACCCTCTTTTTTTCCATTTCAGGTTATATGAATGAATTGAGATTTACTGCCCTCCTGAGAATGAAGGCATGATCATTTGCATTAAGTTAGCATTCTCCTCAGGTATTTCTTGGCATGCCACAGGCTTTTCTAAGTCACAGCTACTCTGCATCTTCTGGCGAATACATTTCCAAAGAAGCATAAACAAACACCAGGTTAATACAGTGATTCCGCAATCAGATCGCAGGATCATATGCTGGGTCCCTCTCAACAATTTCTCCCTTCTCCTTCTTCCCCTAAGCCTCATGACTTCAAACTTTATTTCAGAATCAAATATAATCTTTTTCACACAGTCTCTATCTCACGTCAACAAGGCATGTTAGTCACTATTCAAGGAGCACTAATCATTTATAATGAACCTGGCAAGCCAAAAACCATGCCCTGGAGACAAAGGACAAAGCCAACACAAGTCCCACCTTCATCCTATCTTACACCTGAAAAGCAACAGCATGTTGAATAATGACAGTTACACAAGCTTACTCTATAAACTGAATCAAAAGTAACTAAAACTGCAATACCTGGGGTAAGGCTGTTGTAAGGTAGGGCCTGCGAAGCCCAGTGTGGTCCGATCAAGAAAAGCAGGGTTGGAAAATTATCACTCAGTACACTTCTCTTTCTCCTGCGTGTCAAGCTTTTTTTTGCCCCCCTACAGGTAAAAACATCAAGGACAAATCTGAAGGGAGATAGGCTTCAAAAATGAGCAATATGCATCCTGAAAAGCATAAAGGAGGGAGAAAAAATTCCAGCATCTCTGCATTGCTGAAATTTTGCTGGTGGAGGAAAGGACAAGATCAAGTTGTACATATGTATTGGATGCTTAGCTATGCTACCGGTCCATTGGTACCTGTCCATAGGATCTCTCCCAGAGAGCAGTCAAGGCCTTAGGGCTCACAGTCCCATAGTTCAGGGTAACCACCCTGAATCCCTCTGTCTGGATGAACATAAATCACGTCACCCCTTCTTTGGCCAAAGCCTAAGAAGCAAGCAATGCCATTCTAAAACTTTGGATCTCAAGATACGCTATAAATAGCAAAACTTGTATTGTGGTGCTGATTCAAATCACAGCTCAGAAAGAATACAACTAGCAGCAAGAATTTGTATAGATTTTTTAACTCCTTTGCAAATATTTTGAGTTAGATCAAACTGTAATTGCAATGAAAAAAAAAAAAAGAGTAATGTGCTACTCACATAAGCTTACAAACACCTTATTTGTTATTGACTCTGGTGGATAAATGGCACCACATCACACACGTTGATTTGGAATAAAGAGTTGATAAGTTTTATTTCAAGAAGAACTTTTTAAAAGTCAGGATACTGGTGTCTGTCACAGAATTTAGATAATGATAGATTTTCCCATTTTTACTTGTGCTTGTGTATGTGTGCATACATGTATGTGTAAAGTTCTATCACTTGTATAGGTTAATGTATGTACTATAGTCAAGACACTGAACAGTTCTAATGCCATAGGATCTCTCATGTTGCCCTTTTACAACCGTAGCCACTACACTGTCCTCCCTTCTATAATTTTGCCATTTCAAAATGTTATATAAATAGAATCATACTGTCTGTAGCCTTTAGAAATTGGCTTTTCCACTCAGAGTAACTGCCTAAACATTCATCTAAGTTGTCATGTACATCAACAGTTAATTCCTTTGTATTGCTCAGTAGTATTCAAAGGGATGTGTGCCCCATAAAAGTGTGTTTCTCTGCTTCACATTTTTTAAAAGTAATTGCTTTATTTCATGAGGTTAGTTTCTTTATTATTTATTGAAATCTGGATTTTATATGACATCCTAATAACCATGTATCAGGGTAAGTCAAATGGTACATTCTGAATGCTATATTCTTGGTTTTGGAAAAGTTACAATGACTTTTTTTTTTTTCCCCCATTACCATTTAACCCCCTTATCCCCTCCTCTTCCCTGTTGCTTCGCATTTTTTATTCCTCAATCCACTGCAATGTGACTCCTGCCCATACTGCTCCACAGATTTCTCCTAAAATCACCATAACCTCCTAATTTCCATATTCAATAGGCAATTTTTGGTATCTATCTTGGTCTTTCTGAAGCAACTGACACTCTTCCACAGATCTCTCCCCTAAAAATATGTTCTCCCTTGGTTTTTGGCCAGAGCATTCTCTCTTGGTCCTCTTATACTGTTCATTTTCAGTTTACTTTGTAGAATTTTATTCTCCTCATCACAGTCCTAATGTTGATATCCTCCCAGCATTCCACCTTCAGCGTTTTCTAAAAATTCTGCACACCTTCTCAGTGCAATTCACCCACACCTGTAACTTCCATTGCCTCCTGTATACTGAAGACTACAAGCTAAGATCTTTCTCCTAAAGTTCAAATCTGTGTTTTTCAATGACTACATTTAGAAGTGTTTTACCTTCTAAATTTAATGTGTCTAAGACTGAACTAATGCATAATCTCCCTTTCTCTTCACTATGACTGTCCCAATTCCAACTATTCCCTCTCCTTCCTGTAACCCCTATTATACTTAGTCATCTCAAAACTTCAGATTCACCTCCACTTCTTTTCCTTCTCCTTCACATCATTAAGTCCTACCAACTCTATCCTTGAAATATTTCTTGAGTGATTCCCTCCTCTTATCCCCCACTACCATTTCCTTAGTTTAAGCTCTTAGCATTTTTCACTTGCATCACTCCAACAGCTTCTCCCTGCTTCTGCTCTCTCCAGGCCATTCTCCAAACATCCACTAAGTGCTCTTACCTAGATACAAATCTGATATATCATTCCTGCTTAAGATTTAAATGGCTCCTAAAGCCTAACTTCTTAGCACAGCACACAAGGCCCTTCAAAATCTATCTCTTGCCCACCCCTCCATCTTCTTTCACCTTTCCTACATCTGCTTCCTATGATCTCACCATTCCAAACTACTTGTAGTTCCTAAGTGTTCTGTCTCACAAACCAGTGATACAGGTCTCCAAATGTGGAATTCAGGGTACTCTATGAGGGAACAAAAATGGTTGCTGGGCCTAATAGGAGGTCAGAAGAGTTGGAATCACTAATTGAGTTGATATTCAGAGAAAAAGAAATTTTAAATGTTTAAAATTGTTCTTAAAAAAAAAAAAAAAGCCCTGGCTGGTGGCACCGTGGTTAAGGCGCCGGCCTGCAAACCCAAAGGTCGCTGGTTCGATTCCCCAGCCAGGGCACATAACCAGGTTGCAAACCAGGTCTCCAGTCAGGTCTGTGGCTAGAGGCAGGTGAAACGCAACCATGCATTGATTCTCTCCCTCTCTGCCTCTCTCCCTTCCCCTCTTTCTAAAAAATAATGAAATAAAATCTTTATTAAAAAAAAAAAAAAAGAACAAGTATTTCAAACATTTAACAAAATACATCTTGTCTGAAGATGGTAGTCACTTGGTTCCTTAGTTCCAAAGGATAAAATTCAAATACCCTCCTAAAATGGCCAGAAAAAGAAGTGAGACTTTTGATATCATCTTTGTAGACACCTAAATATAATAATAAAGTCTAAATTATGGATTTTTAAAGGTAAACATCTCTTTATTTAAATCATTTTTTATTTTTCAATTATAGTGACATACAATAGTATATTAGTTTCAGGGGTGCATCCCAGTGATTAGACATTGTATGGATTTTTCAGAGACATTGTAAGGTCCTCTATTCTCCAAAGAAACTAAATAACAGAAAAAGGGAAATAAAAGTTGCTTCTGATGAAATTTTCTCAATATTAGATAGTACATATCAACAGTTCTTTGAGTATGTGGCATTTCCTCAGATGTACAGGACTCCCAATGATTTAGCTTTAATCTTCTTTCATTATTCTTGCTATTATGCCTTTAACCACTATTAACAGACTGATCGATCCACAACCCCAGGCAGTGTATTCTTCTGCTTATCCACAGGGTAGCAGTGTGTTCCAAAATAACATCACCAATCAGCACTGTGGAAATATAATTGAGTACCCAAACCGTCTGCAGAAAGCAGCTGGTCCTTTTCTGTACACATGCAAACATAAGAATGCTAGGGTAACAGGCTGTAATAAAAGTCCAGAGTTTGGTGTCAAGGCTAACAAACAACAAAATACTTGTAATAAGAAAAAAATGTCAAATTTCCTTCCATCACCATTTACCCCCCATACCAATAAATTCATTAAAATAGGGA
The DNA here is from genome assembly GCA_004026585.1 of Noctilio leporinus. NCBI lineage: Eukaryota > Metazoa > Chordata > Mammalia > Chiroptera > Noctilionidae > Noctilio > Noctilio leporinus. Next base: position 16,148 of record PVIW01000820.1, read on the forward strand.
AAGAAAGAAAAACATGTCAAAGAGAAGAATGAATATTATCTTCAAGTAAAAATAGAAAAATAGACTAAATCCCTGATAAACTATGACATACCCATTAGTTTTCAACTCAACCTCTATAAATGAATAGATGTGTATGTATTTAAATTAATAAAATATTGGAAATACATATTTCTATGAGCTGTACATTTTGACATGACAATATCATTAATTACATCTTACCTAAGCTCTACTACAGGGAAAGATAGAACAGAATCCTTCTGATGACCGTGAATTTATTTATGAGCATTGAGACCTATGTCAGAACACTGCCATGTTATAAAAATTGTAGAGACAGTCTGAAAAATTTTGTTACAGGAAAATCATTGCATAAGAAAGCCCTTACTTTTTAAAAAAGATTTTATTCATTATTTTTAGAGAGAGAGGAAAGGAGGGAGGAAGAAAGGGAGAGAAACATCAATGTATGGTTGCCTTTCACCTGCCACCAGCTACAGACCTGGTTGGAGACCTGGCTTGCAACCAGGTTACGTGCCCTGGCTGGGAATCGAACCAGTGACCTTTGGGTTTGTAGGCCGGTGCCTACCCACTGTGCCACCAGCCAGGGCCTGGGAAACAGAATTTAGAATACTTAAAAGTATAGGGCTGGGCTTAGGATAGACTCCTTGGGAGCATATTCATTTAACTTCTATTTATCCTAGGTTTCTTCAGCTACAGAAAGAAGTAAACAATAACAACATAAACCTCAGGATTATTTTGAAAATTAAATTAAATAATTCATGTAAAGCACTTAGAACAGTGCTTATTTGCAATATTTGACAGTTTTCTGGTTCCATACTCTGTGATTCTACACACATATTCAGAGGTTCAGGTTCTATAAAAAGTACATTAAGGACAGCAAAGAACTTTGAGTTGATGAGCATATTTCTAATATTGCATTAATTATTTTGCAGTATGATCATCTGTATGTTTGTGAAGAATGTAGCACAGTGGTCAAAGTCCTAGGCTCAGGAGCCAGACAGGACTGAGTTTCCAGTTCAAGTTCTTTCACTCAACAGCTGGATGACTTCAGGCAAGTTACTTTTGTGGGAAAGAAGGTAACAGCTTATATCAAACACATATATTTCTTAATGTGGCTAAAAGAGATATAGTTTGCAATTAAGTAAACATAATTCAAGTATTACATACACTGTATAGTACAGTATATATAAATAAATGTAAAGCAAAAGTGAATTTATTTTCTTTCCTTCCAACTATCTGATATGATACAAAAATGTAAATAAATTACAATGATCTGTTTTGTCAACATCAAAAGCAGCTAAAAAGATATTGTTTTCAAACTATCATATCTCCTTAATTGCTGAGACATTCTGAGCTTAAGTTTAGAATTTCAAAGGATTCAGGAAGTTAAATCCACTAATTGAAATGAACTAGGAGACAATAAATTTAAATGAGTAAAAAAACTGACTTATAAAACTTTCATAAGACAGTGATAGTAAGTGTTTTGTATTTTTTTAAGATTTTATTGATTTTTAGAAAGAATGGAAGGGAGGGAGAAAGAGAGGGAGAGAAACATCAATGTGTGAGAGACACATCGACTGGCTGCCTCTCACATGCCCCCAAGTGGGGACCAAACCAGCAACCCAGGCATGTGCCTGACTGGGAATCAAACTGGCAACCCTTTGGTTCACAGGCCAGCACTCAATCCACTGAGCCACATCAGCCAGGGCTTAACTTTTTTAAAAAACATTTGATTGGTCATCTTTTTTCCTTAAGAGTTTATTTATTTATTTTTTTAGAAAGCCGGGATTGAGGGAGAAAGATAGGGAGAGAGCCACTGATGTGTAAGAGACAATGGGTTGCCTCTAGCACACCCCCAACCAGAGACACAGCCCACAATCCAGGCATGCACCCTGACCAGGAATTCAATGAGCAACCTTTTGGTTTGCAGGCTGGCACTCAATCCATTGAGCCACACCAGACAGGGCTAAATTTCTTAATTTTATTGTGAATAGAAATCTGAATCAATAATTTCAAATACATTCTGGTGGGGGTCCTCCTGCTTTTCAAAACTTACTAAGGATGACCATAATGCTATCACTGAACATTAATTCTAAGAAGGCATTTTTCTCTACAATCTTTTGCTGCACAGTGAATAAGCCCACTTTTTCTTTTAGAGAATACAACCTCTGCCCTATTAGACAAATTCTGAATTAATAGAATGTAATCTCATTAATTTCATAAGCAACTTTCTATATGCTATAGAGCAAAAGCATCTGAAGCTTAGCTATACTTAATGAAATTTAATAAAGATAAAATGCAACTCTGTTCATTGATATCAAATATCCCAATTAATATCTAAGACAGAAATGGTATCATTTAAATTTTTCTCTAATCCCCAAGTTGACAACCATATGACAAAACACTTCATTGTACTGAAGTTAGGATTAGCTTCTCATTTGATTCTGAGGGAAAACTTTCTCAATGAATATTCAATACCATTACACAAACAAGATTTATATTGGAGAATTTATTCAAATATATGATCAAGATCTAAGCTCTAAGTGTGGCTCAGGCAACGGGAATGTACAGATGAAAGGTTAGATTTACTGGAGAAGGCACAGAAGCTGCAGTGCTTCTTACAAGTATTGGAAGACAGTAAGCATAAAGGACAAATGCTGATGGCTTGTGAAGGAGGCCAGCCTAATTAACACAAAGAAATCTGGACTTGACTCAATAGGCAATCTTTAACTGCTGTAGGATCTTGAGAAAGGAAATGATGCTATCAATGGAGTACTTTATAAAATCAATCAGGAAGGTTAGGATTAAGAGCATAAAAGAAATTTAAGAGATCTTTTCGTTTAGGAGGCACCTATAATAATTTTTTGTGATGAGGTCTCACACTGGATGGTAGCATTGCAAGCAGACCTCTCTCACTCACGGCTTTCGCAGAGAGAGCCCTGATTTGCTGTGTACTGTGCTAAGTAGGCAGGAAGGGTACAATGGTAAACAGCACTCACCATGCCTTCTTTTACGGAGCTCACAACACAGGAGGGAGGTAGACAGAAAAATCAATAACAAATAAATACAAATGCTACAAATTGTGATAAATGCTATTAGGAAACAAGCAGGGATGGAAAACAACACAGGCGGCAAAGAAGACTCGTTTTTAGAAGGGATGACCAAGGAGGCCTCGCCCAGATTTTTAAGCTGAGTTCCCAGCCCTAAGAAATTGGAACTTGATTGCAATGGGAAACCATGCAGGATTTTGGCCAGGGAAGTGACATTTCATATTCTTTCCCTGAGTCACCAAATATTATTCTTTTAGTTTTTTGTTCAGTCATTAAAAAAAAAAAAAAATACAAAAACTACTGGCAGGCCATAGTTTGCCAATCTAGACACTCTGAAAAACATGAGACCCTTTCAGTGCCCAAAGGTCACTTAGTTCGATTTCCCAGCCAGGGCACATAACCAGGTTGCAAGCCAGGTCTCCAGCCAGGTCTGTAGCTGGAGGCAGGTGAAAGGCAACCAAACATTGATGTCTCTCTCCCGCTCTGCCTCTCTTCCTTCCCCTCTCTCTAAAAATAATAAATAAAAGCTTTAAAAAAAACAAAAAAAAACAAAAAAAACAAAGTGAATGCAATCAGCTTTCCTAACTTCTACATGTTCAAATAGAAAACTTTATTTTCATGAGAGGAATAATATCTAGCTCATGGGCTCAATGTTTTCCCCAATTTGCTTCAGTGAAACATACCACATTAAAAATCATGACTAAAATAGTGCAAAAAGCTATTACACTATGTTTTTGGTCTGAAGTTCTACTGTATTAAGTACTATAAGGTTACACAATCAAAAGCTTACAAATGCCACTGCAAAAATTTCCATTATGATGCTAACTTTTTTACCAATGCTTATTTTACAAGATAACTAGAGCTGTAGCCAGTTTTCATTAACACAACAAAAGAAGATATTTATTCAGACTCACTAAATCCCTGTCAACATACATATTTTTAATAAAAGAGGAAGATGGAAGCTTATCCCTCAGCAATATACAATCAATACAAATGCAATCCTTTTACAGCCTGTAAAACAGTGTGTCATACATAACATTAGCTCTGAACAAAGCAGGGTGCATTTAAAAACCCATGGAAAAATAATGTTTTGTGGAGTTTTGTGGTAAAAAATGATAAAGTCTTTCTGAAAAAAAAAAAGTAAAGGTACATTTGCTCACTTTGCATATAATTACAATCTATATCAGTAAAAAAAAAATCTTTATGCCTGTCAAAAGAAGATGGAACTGCAAATGCCAGTGTGGGTTTTATTCCTTCTAACAGAGATATTTGCATATTTACCTGCTACTAAAATTTTCAACGAATGAATTTGCAACAAACTCTTAGCCGAACAGGGGACTTATTAATGAAGGTCTTTTAAAAGAAAGCTAGGGATTTTGCCTAGGCTTTATGTAGTTGCCTTTTTCCCATTTCAACTCTGTGTCAGTAGCAATTCCTAAATAAAACCAAGACTTTAAATCAAGAGCTAAGACTCAACTCTTGATCCCTCCCCCTCTGCTCGTCCATCACCACGGCCCATGACTTGGCCGCCTAAGGCTCTCCACCACTCTGTCTTGGTATCACCTCCATCACTTCTTCTTCATGAAGCTACTGTCATCTTTTCTCCAGACTTCTGAAACGGTGCCCCTGCAGCACCCACTCTCAGTCACATTGTCCTACACACCACAGCCACTGCTTCTTTCTCAGGGACACCTTTGAGACTTTCGGCTAGGTTAGAATCCGGGTCGGCATCATACACCTCTCCTTTATGGCATGTGAATTTGCAGACATCATGGCTTTTATATGTTTCTATCCTGGCATGATTAATGTCTGTTTTCTCCACTAGACGTTAAGTTTCACAGGGGCAACACTGATGGAATCCCAATACCTGGCACAATCCTGGTACATAATAGGAAGTAGATGATTTCAGTGGTTGCTATATATATTACAAAACACTAAATCACTTGTATACATGTTGAGGAATTATTTTTTGTTCTTGGCACTGGGAATCACCTTAAATGAGAGTTAGGTAACTGATAATTAATAAAAGGTAGTTAAGTCATTAAGTCTGATTTACCAGAACAAAGTCAGATGCAAATCACCATATGCTATATCAAATTATAATAAATATTATCTCAGTCCCTTCTGAACAGGTTGGTGAAAGTTTGTCTTTGTTTTTACAAAAATAAATGTTAACTAAAAAAAGATTATATTATTAAATAGTGCATTTTAGAAACATACACAAAAAGAATGTACCAAATTATCACTGCTTTCCCTGGAATGCATGTATTATAATGATCCCAGATTGCTCTCCTGATCTCCAGTCCCATATCCATCTGCCAACATTACCACCTGCGTGTCCCCAAAGCAGTTCCAACTTAGTATTTTTCAAATCTCCCCAAATCATCCCTCCTCCTTGAATTATTTTAGTGAAATGTCCCATTCTGCATTCATTTACCACAGTCAGACATCTAGGACTCATCATTGACTTTCTACGCTCCAACTCAGTCACCAAGTCCTAGCTACTCAAATTCCTAAGTATCTTTCATTTGTCCTCTCTTCTGCATCCTTCCTGACTTTATTCTGGTGTTCTCCTAATTGGTACGGTTACTAGGTTCATGTTTCGAGGAAAAAATACCACTCCCCTGATCTGATATTACTAATGGATAGTGAGGGTAGTGTTTCCCTCACTACCTCAAACTTCTTAGCAACATGTTCACGAATCTCCAAACATGCCCATTAAGCAGCCCTTTCTCCCAGTCTTCATCACTTCACTCATACTCATCCTTCAAGAGTCAGCTTAAGCACCATCTCTTCAGATAGCTCCATCTGGAGTGGGAACCCCCATCATGGACTCCCCTCAACTGGAACGCTTCTGGGGTGATGCCGGAGCAGCAGGTGCTGAATCATTAGCTCATTGTTACCATCTTTCCAACTGAGGTAACTTCACATTGGTTGCTTGGAACTGACGGAATAGACCAAAAACCCCATAACAGATTCAGAAAGAATCTTATCTATACTCTCATTATCCTACTAAAACAGAGCTTCACAAGTGTCCACAACCATCATACCCCCACATCACTCCACTCCAGAGCTCTCTGGTCAGGGAGGTGACTGACCTTGTGCTCCAGACATCTCAAAAAAATGTTTTATAAATACACCTCACCAGAATTGTCTATCCTTTGATGCCCTAAATCCCCTCCTCTTGTCAAGGTGATATATAAACTGAATAAAGTACCTCCTTTATTCAGGGAGATACTTATTACTGAGAGTCCCACATGAGTATGGATAAAACTCATTTTCCCGTTAATTGTCAGTTAATTTATACCCGCCTCCGCCAACCACCACCACCATTATTCAGACCGAAGTTGATAAGAGGAAAAAATTTTCCTCCCAAATGACTATGGTAGAAATATGTATACAATGGAAATCAGCAAATACTACAAATCAAAGGCTCCTCCTACCAGGAAGGCCACCCTCAAAGAGAACCACTGAACTAAGGATATGAAAGGGCCAGTCAGGCAAGATGGAGGCAAGTGGGAGGGAGAGAGAGCCATCCAGGCAGAGTACGAGGCTGGACATCAAGCCAGGGCAGTAGTGAGCCCGGCACCTTTAAAGGGAGCATGTGTGCATGGGTGCACAGGTAAAGAAGAAAGTTATTTGTTGTAATAAACACGTGTCCTAACTAGAGTAGGGTTGTGACCTCTTTAGTACGTAAATTACTTGCCTCTGTCTAAACAAATACTTTCTCCCCAAGTAACAGTTACAGAATGCATTGTTTCTGTGAGCATATAATTCTGTGACTTTATTCTGCCTATGGAATACTCCAATTTTTCTTTTTTAGGTTAAGAAAATCTTTTATCTCTCTCCTACGGATCATTTTTTTAAAATGATCTAACATGTAATTAACACTTTGCATCTTTTTCTCCCATAACAAATTAATTTTTAATCATGGGAACACATATATCCACATGGAACATGAAATGAAGTAAAAGTAGAAATCCAAAGCCTTCAGTTAAGTTCACTTTAAGTTTTCATGTACTCAGTGTCCAGCTATCTCAAATTAGTACATAGGTAAGAATGAAGCCAACTTCCTCAGTTTGAACTCAGAATTTTACTCTAATCCATAGCCATAAATAACTTTTAACCACTTCTTTCAAACTGCCACCAACTCAGAAATTATATTGGTCAAGAGACAGTATTATGTGTGAATAGATAAGGACAGAATCACCGTAGGTTCCAGGAAAAAATAAATTAATTTAAAAATCGGTCTGAATATTTATAAAATACTATTCATGATGTTTCATTAGATTTTATGAAAGCTCATTGTGATCATTTTTTTTTGTCACAAAGTTACAGTAACAGAAGAGTAGGTAGATAATTAGAAAAAAGTTCTGCTTTTTTATAATAGTAGTCACTAGCTGTGATTTTGAATAAGCCATAGAACTTTTGTATCCCTTATTTTCCAAATGGTTAACAGAAAAAAAGGAAAAGATATAGGAGAAAGCAGAAAGCACTCAGAATTCTTTTTTTTTAAAGCTAGCATATGAATTTACACTGCAAATTAAGAAATGTAGAAATGTCATAAATTAAGTGATTAACCCTAAATTGCCAGAATTTATATCAGCTCTCCCTGTTTCTAACTATAAATAAAGAGGCATATAAGTATCAAACAGTGCCTTAACCTTATATATTCCTTTTTAATAATTTAGAAGAAAAATCATGTAAGAAGACTGACTTTTTATTACTGAGTGTAAAATGCAACTCTAATCAAGTGTATAAGCTGGAAAACTAGATTCTACTCATACCAGTTTCTTGCAGTTTCTTCCAAATACTAAATTCTCATACCTCTGAAAGCATATGCTTATAACCATAAATGCATATGTACATACACTCACACACCCACACACACACACACACACACACACACACACAGATATCAGATATTTTGGAAATAAATATGAAGTGAATGGTATACACTATAGGCCTTAACAATTTTCTGAATGTAGAATGACTCAGAACATCTAGCGTTGGTTTAGAAATAGTAAAATACCCTGTAGTTCACAGTGTATTTTAAATTAGTATTTAGTTAAATGCCAACACTTCAAATGTAATATGAACCATAATTATTATTATCAAAACCAAAGACCACAGTATCATTGTTCTAATCTATTAGAGTATATAGTAGACTTTAATTTATAAAAGAGCTGGAAGGTTGTGAAATAATCTTTTTTTCCCCCACTATATTGGCATATTCATATAAGGAAGCTTAATTTACATATCTGAAGCTTTTAAGGTGAAGGTTTCGATTTTAAATTTTTTAACATATTTTTATTATATAGTTAAGTTCTTAACAGTATTAGGGTAACAGTATTAGATGTTCAAAAAACCTTCAATCCTAACAGGGTTTATACATGGCACTAAAAGTGGGCAGAAGCCCAACATACACCATAAAATAAGACCATATCATATTAAAGTAGCTCTCGTGTAACCCAGTTTTGTTTTAACCAGGATTTGCTTTAAGCAAATGTATATGGTATTAATAAGCATTGTTCATACAAAGATACTTGTTTGTACTACAGACATTTTATAGAGTTGGCACACTTAATATTCTAACATTTTGATGTGTTTTCAATGTGTATATCACCCAATTTTTTTGTAAGTAGCCGCTGTTCACTTTCAAGCTTTTTCAGTTTCTCAGCAAAATAACTCTTGGTCATCATAGGCAGCCAAATATCAGGTCTTAACCATCTGTCAACTGGCTTGAATTCAGCAAGCATGCTCCTGTAGTTTTAGTTCTAATTGTGTTTAATGCTGCACTAATTATTTCAATGGGGAATAATTTTGTACAGTCAAAGTCGACTCATTTTATAAACTGGAAGCTCCTAAGCTATAAATTGGCAGGTCTCATCCTTCATTCCTCCTAAGCGTTGTGCCAAAGGGGAATAAGTATATGGTTGCTCTGTGACCAAATGTCATGTGCTGGGCAGAAACATTGATCCTGGCTATTAATCACTCTGCAAGCCCTCCCAGTAATCAAAGGGCACAGCTGCAATGATATATGACCAATGTCAGAGCAGAAAGCCCTTTACAAGACTGCATGCTTACCAGCTGATGGCCAGTACGTACTACTGCATGCACACTGGCCAGCCCAAAGTGCTCGGGCTAATTAATCATTACTTCTAACTGTTCATTCTATCATTAAACACCTTTATTGGCTGAATTATCGGAGGATTCTTACCCCCCTAATTACTTAGGTCTGGAAGCAAAGAACCTTCTCACCTGGACACAAAAAGCTGCCTATTATCTGTTCGGACCAGTTTGCCCTTTCATTCCCTTCTCCATAAAAGTTTGCTGACCTAGCAATGAACTAGAGACTAGGAGAAAATTGAATGATGTTGCAACTGATTTTGGTGAGGTTCACATCAAATGACTGACAAAACAGCTACATAACATGAAATCATCTAAATTTAATAAGGTGAATTTTTAGAAATATTATATGTGAATTTTACAACACAAGTTATTAAATAGTTTGAGGTACAGGTAAGAGCAAATCAGTTTTCAGAAGAAATTCTAAGAAAAGGCTTTACCAGTTATAATTCAATTACTAACATGATTTAATATATTGCTCTATTTGGCATTATCTTCTATCTCAACAAGAGCTTTCATATACTAGTTATTTTAATAAAACATTTTATGTTTCATATTTTCTTTGGTAGTAATGTTCTAGTACTCCTAAGTTTTTAAAATTGGAGAGTGTAAAAAATCTTAAGACGGCATTCACTTACTCTTAATTTTCATGTAAGTAATTATCCCCTTTCAAAATAGTGTTAATCCAAAAAGAAAAGCAGGAACCACATATCAGCAGGATTTCAAATATTTTACTAAATAGTCATACTGTATACAAAGGCTTCAACATAGTAACACTTTCTGTTGTGCTGAGATGACTTCCAAGCAAAGAACTATCAGTAGAATGCACTGAGTTCAATGTAAATTTTCTAAAAAGTGGGATGATTATAATTGATTTTAGAATCATGAACCAAACCAATCCAGTAACTTTAAAACAGATTCAACTAATTAACACACCAATTTGAAGGACTAAAATGAAAAGACAGACAATACCAAGTGTTGGTAAGGATTCAAAGCATCTACTGGTGAGAATGCAAAATGGTATGGTATCTTTGGAAAACTGTTTGGGAGTTTCTTATAAACTTACCATATGACCCAGCAATCCCACTCCTAAGGGAAATGAAAATATATGCCCTCACAAAGACTTGATACAACCATTTATAGTAGTTTTATTAATATTAGTTAAAACTGAAAATAAAAACAAAATATCTATCATTGGTAAATGGATAAACAAATTGTGGTACATCCATACAATGGAATACAATGGAATACTCAACAATAAAAAGGAATGAACTACAGATACAACAATATTGATATATTGTAAAACCATTATGCTAGGCATAAGAAGTGCTCCCCTGGCTACCTATCACACTGTTCCACATATATGAGCTTCTTAATGAGGCAAGACTATGAGGCAGAACTTACATCAGTGATTATCAGGAACTGGTAATGAAGGCATAGGGTTGGCTACAAAGGGGTACGATGAAACTCTCTGCAGTGGTAAAAATATTCTGTATCTTACCTCAATTGTGATTGTAAGTGTGGTTACTCAGGTCCATACCTCTGTCAAAATTCATCAAATTATATACAAAAAGAATGAATTTTCTTGTATGTATATTATACCTCAACAAACCTGGTTTAGAACAAAACAAAACAGCAAAAGTGGGGAAAGATCTCAGGAGCAAAGTTGGTTGACTCGTTTCTGTAGAAGTCACAAATATTTTGAAACCACTGACCAGTATAACCCCAATGCATTAATAATTTAATCTAATGGATTACTGTACTTTTTATCTGAAAATAAGACTTTAGTCCACATTTTAAAGAACCATCTATTCTAACTGATATAAATGAAAAACTATGAAACATAAAAATACCCTAAAAGGGAGATTACTTTTCTTAACATTTTATCATTCATAGAGTTGAAAAAATTATCTGATATAAATTATCTAATCTGAAGATAAGAGTGAGTGAGCTGCTCTAAGATCTACAGAAATAAGGCACTTTAGTTCAATTAAATGATTTCCCTGCAGGCAATGTCTTTTCAATCTGAGCTAATGACATCATTTAAAGAGGATGGTCCATTTAACTAAAAGGATCTTTTACAAGGCAGACAGACAGAAGGCAATCTAAGAATATTTGCAAGAACTTTCCATATTTCAAAATCATAATGGTGAAATGCCTACATAAAATTCTTAAAGTTAGATATTAATCAAATTGTTGCAGAAATAATTTCATGAAAAAGAATGTAATATAGCTCTTAAGAAATTTTCCCCATTATTTTTCCCTTTTAAGAAACCAATTCTTTCTTAATGGCAATTAGGCTACTCTGAACTAGCAGTGACATGGAGTTTGCTAGAAATTAGGACCTTATTTCTGAAATGCTAAACTTCTGTACCTATCTGCTGTTTCCTGGATACCCTCCCTAAGTCCTCCAGGTTTACTTCGCTCGGACTTTAAAGTTCTCTGTGTGAAGTAAGCAAAAGGACAATTGCCAACCATCCTTAATGAAACTAGGTTGACCAGAAATTAAATTGTTCATTCTCCAAGGTGAGAAAAAGTTTCAAGAATCCCCCAGAGGGCTCTTTCCTTAACCTGTGCCCTAGAATCAGAAATGGAAAGTGTCAAGTAGGCTGTCTTTACATAGTAAGTCCTCACAGCTCAACATACAAGTAAGAGAAGCCACCTCACCACCACAGCCTGGGGAGAAGCTTGATGACTCTTAAATCACCAAGAAAATGAAATCACACAACTTTCCAGGAAAGACTTCCTAAGATTATTTTTTATTTAGCAGTACAAACAGTGGCTACTATTGTGTATAACCTCACAAGAAAGTTAGAACAGTAAGGGCAAGCGATAAAAAGTCTCAACCCTAAATGAGAGACATATAATCTAAATTATTTAAGTATTTCTGCCACTAACCAACTACATCACCTTGGATGAGTCATTAACACATCAATACTTCAGTTTCCTCATCTGTAAAATCATCTCTGAGGCCACTCTCAACTCTAGCAGGTGATGATTCTCTCACACATCAGAATAAAAATGATTCATTTTTAAAAAACAGATGAATGAAAATACAGAGCTACTATTAAAATGGTCAAGTTTTACACTTTTTAAAGAAGCAAGATCCAGGCTTTAAAAACAATTCATTTGCCTGGCTGTCAGGAAATAAACCTGTCTTAAGAAATTAGAGCTCAAAAGAAACCAAGACCAGAATAAGAGATTGGTTAAGTATTTATGAAGTATTTGATACAGTAATTGAAACTGCTTTATCAAATCCTTCTATTTGGAAACGGTCATAATAAGCTAAAGCCAAAGAAAAAAATTTCCTAAGGTCAACTGATTCCATAATCAACTGAGCTATCTCCAGAAGAAGCCCAATTTTTAAAACATTAACCCTTCTTTGAAATAATATAATTTTTGTTCTTTTATATATTTAAATGCAAGCATTAGTCAAATTTGGATTTTCATTTCTAGAAATTGCCAAACCAATATATATCATCTGGAATAATTTGTTTCATATAATCCTGGGGGTAGGGAGAAGAGGATGAAGGAGAGACAAAAAAAGCTACTTTACCACATAAACTGAGAAAATCCTAAAGGTATATAAAAGCCACAGAAATTCAATATTCCTCTTGCTACACAGTATTTACTTCAGTTTATACGCGAAGTCCCCCATCTCTGAAACTCAGGCCCATTTTCTTATCACTTGTGATAGATACACTTTAGTAATTATATAAGCCAAAGAGGAAGAAGGTAAAAGATTACAACATTGGTCCTTTCCAGTACATAATGTATTTCTTTTGATAAATATTCTAATATTAAGTCATACCCTTTTCCTACAAAAAGCTCTAAGCTTTTTAATAAAATTAAATTATCTATGTATTAAATATTTTAACATTATCTTAGATCATAGGATGGATTTTTGAATTTTTCTTCTTACTAATAAGAGTCTCATTTGGTAACTTTAAAAGTAGTGTGAATTTATTCAATCAATATTTATTAACAAGGTAAAATCCTCAACCCTATAAATGAAATAACAAAGTTTTAGTCCCCTCAAATCCATTTGGAAAGAGAAGACGTATAAAAAATGGCATGCCATTTAGGCCCTCATGTTCTGTTTAGATTTACCAGGCAACAAACAACGGAAAATAGAATAGAGGTTACCAGGGGATGGAAGGGGTAAAATGTTAGTGTTAAATATGTACCAAGTTTGTGTTTAGGATGATAAAAATGTTCTGGAAATAGACAGTGATGATGGTTACTCAATACTAATGAATTATATATTTAAAAGTGGTTAAAATCATACATTTTATATGTATTTTATCACAACAAAGAAAAGGCAAGGCAGGTCTTGCAGTTAAGACTGCTCAGGTCTGAAACTTTGTCCCAACACTTACTAGCCATTTTTTCCAAGAGTAAAATGGGCATAACCACACCACCTACTGCGGGGGATTGTTAACAAGGATTAAACGACATAAACATATAAAGCATTTAGCCTCACACTTGGCACATAGCAAGTGCTCAAAATATCAATTATCATAACAGTAAAATGAGCATGTTTTGTTTCCAACATCTTTAAAAAATGTTATTTTTATTACAAAAAGTTACAAACATCATGTCATATATAGCAATATATACAACCACCACAAAGGAGTTAAAGAGTGATTGCAATATTTTCAACCAAGGAGGCAGGGCCTACAAAAGAGGCATGAAAGAGCCTAACTGTGAATGAATTTTCAGAGAAGAAAAGAGCTCAGTTTTAAAAAGGAGGTGAGGGATGACTATATCCGAAGAACCCTGAAAACACCAATTCATAAGAACCTATGTACCCCTATGTTCATAGCAGTGCTATTTACAATAGCCAAGGGCTGGAAACAGCCTAAGTGTCCATCAGTGGATGATTGGATCAAAAACCTTTGGTACAGTTACACAATGGAATACTACACAGCAGAAAGAAAGAAGGGACTCCTACCCTTTGCAACAACATGGATGGAACTGGAAAGTATTATGCTTAGTGAAATAAGCCAGTCAGTGAAAGACAAATACCATTATGATCTCACCCATTACAGGACACTAATGAACAAAACAAACAAACAAGCAAAACAGAAACAGATACATGAATACAATGAATAGACCTTCAGTGGGCAAGGAGGAGGGGAAAGGGGGAGGAGGAGGCAAAGAAGGGGAGCAGTTTAGTCAAGGAACTAGCATGGAAGAACCATGGACATGGACAAGTGGGATTGACTTTGGCGAGGAGTGGGTGGGTGGGGAAGGGGACAGACGGGAGGAAAATTGGGATGGATGTAATACAACAACAATAAAATTAAATTAAAAACAAATTAAAAATGGGGTGAGGGAAAATTATTTATGACTTACTGATAAAATTGGAAAAAAATATGAATAAGTATATTTAGAGAAAAAATAAGCATGAATTAAAGCCCTGTGAAAAAAATGATAGTTAAGTATTAAAGGGACAATTACAGAAGTCTTTGATACATCTAATATTTGATGGTTTCCAAGAGAGAGTATCCCAAGAGTGAGCCAGAACAAATCCTAAAAGGGCCAGGACAAAACTGCAAGAATTATGACCTGGCCTTAGAATTCATACAGCATTACTCCATCACACACTACTGGTCAGAAACAAGTTACAGGGTTAGCCCAGACTCAAGAAGAGGGGACTACACAGGGTGTGACAGCACTAGGAGATATGGCTCATTGCAGGGTCATCTTGGAGCATACTGTAACAGACATAGAAATAAATATAGATATTTGAAAAGATGTTAAATATTTATCTATATCATTTATATACATATTTCCCAGCCCTGTCTACTACAAGAACCTTCAAGCAATGACACACCAGTAGCATGAGCACAGCAAGCACCTAGGTCTTGGTTTCTAAATACCATTCTCCACAAAAAGGAACCAAGGCTCCTAAGAGAAAAACCTGGTTCCAGATTTGGGTAAAAATGAGCTTGAAACAGTTTGTTAAATGAACTGCTCAAAAACTAATAGAATCATATTATAAGAACATAAATCAACTTGAAAGGTTCCCCCACTGGCCAGGCCTGAGACAATTTTAGCATCATCGTTTTATTGATGGACAGCCAATAAAATAACCAGCCTGTACTCTGTCAAGGTAAAAAAAAATCTTGAGGAACTGTCTCAGAGAGTAAAAGAGACCAAAGAGACATGATAATTAAATGCACTGTAATCCTGGACTCAATCCCAGACTCAGAATTAAAAGTAGCTACAAAGAACACTACTGGAGTTGCTGGTTCGATTCCCCAGCCAGGGCACAGAACCAGGCTGCAAGCCAGGTCTCCAGCCAGGCCTGTGGCTGGAGGCAGGTAAAAGACAACCATACATTGAAAAAAAAAAAAAAAATACTACTGGAACAAATAACAATAAAATCTCATTGCAAACTATAGATAGATAATAGATATTATCTATCTATATAAATATAGATAGATAATAATCAATGTGAAATTTCCTGATGTTAATAATTATACAACAACAGTGTTAAGCCATAATGATATTATGTACCTTGATATAGAGGATGAAAACATCACTTTAGTTCTATGGTATTCCTCCCAAACACCCAAAAACCTAGTCTAAGCCTGAGAAAAATATCACATAAATCCCAACTGGTGGACGTTCTACCAAAAAGCTGACTTGTATTGTCTGAGCCATTAAAAACAAAGAAAGTCTGAGAAACTGTTCCAGGTAAGAGAACCCTAATAAGACATTTTGACTAGATGCAATGTGGTATCTTGAGTAGCATACTGGTTCCGAAAAAGGACAGAAGGTAAAAACTATGGAAATCGAAATTAAGTATAGACTTTGGTTAACCAAAACAAGTTAAACTGCCTTAAGATCAACAATAACAATGTCCTCTGTCAAATCTGTAATCCTTTTCAGTTCTCATATCCATTGACCTCTCTGTTACCTCTGTCATTCTCTAAACTGAAGTTCTCTCTTCTCTATGACATTATGCCATCCTCACTCTTACTTACCACCCTTACCTCTGTAGTTTTTTCTCTCCTCCTCTCACTTAACAAAGACCTTTTATCTTCCATTTCAATTTCTTCAGTGAGTTCACAATATAACCTCCAATTTTATATAGAATACTTCATATTTTATAGCTCTACTTTTGTCTGCTCATCTTTTTCTAATTTCATACCATAGTTCTAGGACTCTACAGAGTATTCTTTACTTGGATACATCACTAACATTTTAACTACCTTTTCCATGATCTAATAAGTCTTCTTAATATCAGCATTACTCTCAATAACTGTTTATCCTTTCTAAGTTGTGTCTCCAGCACTGATAATAGGAACTATTGAGCAAAGTAGGTTCTCCCTAAATTTTGTTAGCTGAATGAATGCCAAAATTAATATCCCTGTCATTGCACTTACAAATGGAGTTCTTTCTGATCTTTTCTTTTTCTGTTAGTTAGCTAGTTCATTCATCTTCCTCTATCCTATTTCTAAGATTTGACATATTGCCCTCCAAAATGAAAATGGAAAAAAAAAAATCAGGTTTTTTCCATCTTGGTTCTTATTTCAATAGCCTCCAAGTTGGAGACCAGATCACCTTTATGTTTTTCCCACAACAGTTCACTTCTCTTTATTTGTTTGTTTGTTTTACTGAGCTATAATTGACATATAGCACCATGTAAGTTTAAGGTGTACAGCATAATGACTTGGCATACATATAGTGTGAAATGAATACCAAAAAGTTCAGTTAGCATCCATCACTTAACATAGTTTTGTTTTTTTAATGTTTTATCCTTAGCCCTGGCTGGTGGCACACTGGATATGGCACCAGACTTCGAACCTAAAGGATGCTGGTTCGATTCCTAGCCAGGGCACATAACCAGGTTGCAAGCCAGGCCTCCAGCCAGGTCCGTAGCTGGAGGCAGGTGAAAGGCAACCATACATTAATGCTTCTCTCACTCTCTGTCTCTCTCTCTGCCTCCCTCTCTTCCCCTCTCTCTAAAAATAATAAATAATTTTTTAAAAAAAGACAAACACCAACTGAAAAAAAAAATGTTTTATCCTTGTGACAAGAACTTTTACAATCTACTATCTTAGCAACTTTCAAATGTATCAGTCAGCAATGTTAATGATAGTCATCATATTGTATGCTATATCCCGCTTATTTATCTTTTAACGGAAAGTTTGTACCTTTCCAATATCTTCATCCAATTCCCCCACCCTCCATCCATCACCTCTGATAACCACAAATCTGATCACTTTTTCAATGAGTTGGGGGGGAGGGTTGTTTGTTTGATTGATTTTTAAAATTCCATTCATAAGTAAAATCATACAGTATTCATTTTTCTTTGTCTGGCTTATTTCACCTAGCATCATGTCCCCAAGGTCCATCCATATTGTTGCAAATGGCAGGATTTTCTTCTTTTTTATAGCTAAATAGCATACCATTTTGTATATATAACACATTTTCCTTACACATTCATCTGTCAATATATACTTAAGATTGTTTCCATACCTTGGCTGTCATAAATAAATGCTGCAATAAACACAGGAGTGTAGATATCTCTTTCATACAGTGATTTCATTTCCTTCAAATATATACCCAGAAGTGGAATTGCTAGATCATATGATGGTTCTATTTTTAATTTTTTGAGGGACCTCCACACTGTTTTCCATAGTGGTTGTACCAATTTACATTCCCACCAACAGTGCACAAGTGTTCCCTTTGCTCCACATCCTCACTAGGATCTTATGGCTTATCTTTTTGATGCCAACCATTCTAACAGGCATGAGGTGATGGCTCATTGTGTTTTTATTTTTGTTTTTTGTATATTTTATTGATTATGTTAAAGTTGTCCCACATTCTTTTCCCTTCTGCTCCCCTCCACCCAAGTCCCCCTCCCCATTCCCTCCTGCAGTCCCACACCCCCTTAGTCATGACCATGGGTTGTGAATTTAAGTTCTCTGATCTCACCCTTTCCTCTATTATTAACTCCCCCTGTCTATACTGTACCCACCAATTATGTTCCCTAATCCCTGCACCATTTCCCCATTTTGCCCCTTCCCTCTCCCAGCTGATAACCCTCCCAATGATCCCTACACCGATGTTTCTGGTCCTATTCTGGTTGTTCACTTGGTTTGTTTTTGTTTTCCTTCTTCTTTTTCATTTTTAAGGTTCTATTGTTGATAACTGTGAGTCTGTTGTCATTTTAATGTTCATAGTTTTGGTCTTCTTTTTCTTAAATAAGTCCCTTTAATATTTCATATAATAAGAGCTTGATGACAATAAACTCCTTTAGCTTTAACTTGTCTGGGAAGCACTTTACCCATGATACCATTTATCATTCCATTCTGAATGAGAGCTTTGCTGGACAGAGTAATCTTGGGTGTAGGTCTTTGCTTTTCATCACTTCGCATATTTCTTGCCAGTCCCTTCTTGCCTGCAAAGTTTCTTTTGAGAAATTACCTAATAGTCTTACAGGAACCCCTTTGTAGGTAACTCCCTTCTTTTCTCTTGCTGTTTTTAAGATTCTCTCTTTATCTCTAATCTTTGGCATTTTAATTATGATGTGTCTCCGTGTGGTTCGATTTGGATTCTAGCTTCCTGGAATTGTATGTCTATTTCCTTCCCCAAATTTGGGAAGTTTTCCTTCATTATTTTTTCATACAATTTCTTGCTCTTCCTCTTCTCCTTGTGGCATCTCTATGGTTCAGATGCTGGCATACTTAAAGTCATCCCAGAGGTTCCTAAGCCTCTCCTCATTTTTTTCAATTATTATTTCCACTTTCTGTGCTGGTTGACTGTTTATTTCTTCCTTATGTTCCAAATCATTGATCTGAGCCATTTTCTTTCTCTTCACCATTGGTTTAGTGTATATTTTCCTTTGTTTCACTTGGCCTAGCCTTTTTTTCCCTTACGTGTTTACCATACTCAAACATATCTGTCAAATCTGTGAGCATCTTTATTACCAATGTTTTTAAATGGTGCGTCTGTCAGGCTGGCTATTTTTTGTTGCTTAATTTAGCCATTGAGATCTTGATTTATTTCCTTTTTTGAGTCATATCTCTCTGTCTCCACATTTTGATAGGCTCTTGTGTGTCTGTTTCTTAGCTAGAGCAGTTGTACCTGTTACATCGTAAGGGGTGGAGCCTTGGGTATTTGTCAGTGCAGGGCAACCTATTTACCATGTTGTGGTGCTGTATGTGTGGAGAGGGAACTATGCTGTTCGATCAGCACTCACCCCTTTTCCAGGCATTTCACCCGCTTCCATAAGGGACTTGCTCCTCTCTAGCTGTTGCCCGGTCCTGGTTCCCAGAGTGGGTGGGTCTGCAGACATTTCAGGACTGTGTGGGTCTCTAAACACAGACTCTTCCATGAGACCAACAGTTCCCTCTACCTCCCCAACTCCCACTGGTCTTTACAGTCAGAAGCAGCAGTCTGGCTTTATTTTCTTCCCCTGCGATGGAACCATGAGCCACACTATCTGGTCTGGTGTGGGGGACATTCAACAGATGTCCCTACTATGACTGCTCTTTTTGCTGTATCCCAGCTCTGCCCCTCCTATCTGACTGGATGAGTATTTCTTCCTTTTATCTTTAGTTTGTTGGACTTCAGTGCAGTTCTCTAGTTTTGAGGTGGATGTACCCAATTTCTGGTTGTGAAGGGAGATGCAGCATGTCTATCTACAACTCCATCTTGGATCTCTCTCTTATTGTGGTCTTGATTAGCATTCCCCTAATGATTACTAATGTTGAGTGTCTTTTTGTGTACTTATTAGCCATTTGAGTATTTTTGAAAAATTCCTATTTAGATCCTTTGCCCATTTAAATATTAGATGGTTTGGTTTTGTCTTGTTTTGTTTTTGCTATTGAGTTGTGTGAGTTCTTTGCATATTTTGTATATTATCCCCTTTTCAGATACACAATTTTTAAATATTTTCTTCCATTTGGTAAGTTGCCTTTTATTGGTGGCTTCCTTTATCGTGCAGAAGTTTTTTAGTTTAATGTAGCCTCACTTATTTATTTTTAATTTTGTTGTTTGTGAACAGTCCACTTTTCATAAAAATATGATATCATCCTTCCAAAGCATGATTTGTACCCTCTCCTCTACCTGTAATCTAAACAGAGTCTAGAATTTGAAGTCATCCATTGATGACTCGCAAATCCACATTGGCAGCACCTTGTATCTCAAACTCTACTGAACCCCTTTATTGCAGCCCAATAATACTTATGGATAATTCCAAGTTTTTGTTCATGCTTTTGTATCTCTGTGCAAAGTTTACCAGAGCACTGAATTTTTATATTTCTGGATCTTACAGTGCCTCCCATCTTGATTATAAATACAAATATTATATTAAATTATGCTTTCAAGATGAAAGGTCTTAGTTATTGAGCTGAGTATAAACAAATGCCAGGTGAGACCAGAGAATTTTTCAATGTACTTACATGAATTTGTCTTTTCACCTGGAAGTGATACTGAAGAGGGGAACTGGTAACTGGCTTCTGGTTAAACAAAGTCTCCTCACATATGTTGTTGTATATAGTATATCACCATCAGCTTTTGTTCTATAGTTTTTAATGTATATGACTAGGCAAGGACCTTGTCTTACTTTGTGTTTCCCTAACAGGATAACCATTAATTCTTATTAGTACCCTTATCTATTATGACAGCATTTTCCTAAAAATATTCACATACTCTTGGTTTCTTATATTTTAATGTATCTCAAAATTTTGTTACTTAAATATTATGCTATACAATAAAATATCTATATAGTATTAAAGCACTATTTTATATGCCAATTATATAGTTATTAAAACACTATTAACTATAAAATAAAACTCATTCATTAGCAGGCAATGTCAGATATCAGAAAAAGAGATTTAGTTATTGAAGTTAACAAAAGAACATCTTTGTAAAGTGATCTTACTATAAGGCAGTCTCATTATATGACCCCCTAAAGATGCATTACCTAAAGTTAACACATAATTATTTCTGAAGGAGAAATTATAATGCCATTTTGGAAAAAACAAATCAACCAACTGTTTATTGACTTACCCATTTTTAACAATATTTTACACTGACCAGTTACTCCCAGTGCAGCAAATATCATGAAGTTGCCACCTTCTATTCCCTAGGCATTTTGCAATTTTTAAAAAAGATTTATTATTCTTAGAGAGAGGGGAAGGGAGTGAGGCAGAGAGGGAGAGAGACATAAATGTGTGGTTGTCTTTCACCTGCCCTGGCTGGGAATCGAACCAGCAATCTCTGGGTTTACAGGCTGGCACCTTATCCACTGTGCCACCAGCCAGGGCTTGCATTTTGCAATTTTGTTATATAAACTAATTTCACTATTAATCCAAGCAAAATTAAATTAAGAAGATAAATCTTCCATAGAGAAAACAAAAATCATCTACTTCAAAAGTATATTCTACTAGTTTTGAAATATTCTGCCAGATTGCCATTATTTCCCTTCTTTTTATAATATCTTATTTATTATTTTTAGAGAGAGGGGAAGGGAAAGAGGCAGAGTGGGAAAGAGACATCAATGTGTGGTTGCCTTTCACCTGCCTTCAGCTATGGACCTGGCTAGACACCTGGCTTGCAACCTGGTTATATATCCTGGCTGGGAATCAAACCAACTACCTTTGGGTTCGAAGGCTGGCACCTTATTCACTGTGCCACCAGCCAAGTACTTCCCTTCTTTAAGAAAAATGATAATTAGATGATTATTATAGCTTTAAAAAGAACTTTTTTTGCTATCCATGTCAATTATTTTCATACCTATCCTTGCAAAATGATTCCATCCAAAAAATTAACATAGGATTCCTATCATCATATAATTCTCTCACATAACTGAAAGAATTAAAGGTTCATTTTTTAAAGCAGATGAATAAAAGTCCACTTAAATAATTCAAATTTTACACCTGCGATTACTAATAGATTCTTAAAAGAAAATATAGATGTGGTGTGGTGGTGTGAGGAGATCATGTTTCACTAATTAGAGGCAGAAAGCTGAAGTCTGGGGCCTGGTGTTCAAGGAAAGCAAATAACATTATACTAGAAACTCTATAGTTATATAGCTACTAGTTTGAATCCTGACTCCTCACCTTCTTGCAGTACAGTAATCCTAAATTTCAGTTTATCAATAAAGTGAAGATAATACTTCCTACATAAGGATGTTATGAAGATTTGAAATAATATGTTAAAAATATCCAGCACAATACCTGATACTAAAAAAAGGCTAATACATGGTAGTAGTATTGGTGGTGATGCCATTAATTACATATGTGACCTTGAGGAGCCCACTAACCATTCTAAGTCTTATGTGTTCACCTGTAAGATGAGGAAGTAGCATACTAAATGACTTTAAGTCCCTTTCAAAAACCTCTGTAATTTCCATGGTTAGAAATCAAGAAATATGAATTCAACTTCAAACTATCTGGACCTCAGATGCACCATTAAATTAGGAAAACAATAATCCTTTACTACAAAACAAAACAAACAACAGACAAACAAAAATGTCAGATCCACAAAGAAAATTTGCATATATCATCTCATTTGGGCCTCAAATAATTGCATGCAACAGGTATTACTATCCTTATGTTAATCTAACTAAAAAAATGAACTTTGAAGAAGCCAAATAATTCATCCAGGCCCAAAGCTAGTATCAGAGATTTCATCTCCTGTTTGACAGCTTCCAAAGCACATGTTCCTCAACACTACTAGCCAACAGGACAGGTATTAGTGCTCTAGAAAGAAATGGCCATAATCTTTGGGGGAAAAAACCCCAAAACACTACATTCCCACTTCGGTTCCATCATTACTTGCTGTGTGGCTTGGGACAAATCACCTAATCTCTCTGGGCCATATCTTATTCAATAATAAAACAGTAATTCACAATAGATGCCACTGAAATTAATCTGATATATTTTCTAGAGACTTTATCTTCAAGACCTAAGGAAAGCACCTGAGCACTGAAATCTCATCATCTCCCTCACTTACTCCCTACCTTACTCCTATCTCTTCCTTACCTAGAAGAACACCAGAAAGCTCTATTTGTTCCTGGTCATCATCTCCCCTACAAATGGACCTATGTGTAAAAATTGAACTCCGAAAGACTATCACTTAGTACATTACTTTGTACTTTGTATAGTCACAGTGGAAAATGGAGGAAAAAACCTGGTTAGGAACAAAACAGACCTCCCTATCTGCAGGTGATAATTGTTTTAAGGTCCCACTATGTAAACTGCCCTTTCCCTCGGATCCCAAAGTAAGAACTCATTAATAGGGGAAAGGACACAGCAATAAATGCTACCTAATGATATCATCTAATAAATACAAGTGATTTTAATGTAGATTATAATTTCTAAAATGCCATTTTTGGCATTGGTCTTGGCTTGGTGGCTCAGTTGGCTGGAGCATTGTCCCATACACCAAAATTTTACGAGTTCAATCCCTAATCAGGGTGCAAAACTAGGTTACAGGTTTGATCCCCCATTGGGGCACACATGGGAGGTGACCAATTGGTCTCTCTCTCTCTCTCTCTCTCTCTCTCTCTCTCTCTCAAATCAATAAACATATCCTCAGGTAAGGATTTTAAAATATTAAAATGCCATCTTTGCAAGTATTTGTGAGAGAATTTAGTAATTTAAAGAACATTTTCCCTTATTAAATCAACTCCATAATTTACCTTATAAATAAAACATTCCCAAACAACTATAGTCTTAATTTATGTAACATCAAACTCACATCCTAACTTTGCAACTTGATGGCAGACATGTTAAATTTTAAACAATTTTAAACCATTATTAAAAGTACTTTCCATTTCCTCCTAGAGCTCCAGTTGTCTTTTTAAGAAACTATTTCAAAGATGTTCGCTGAAACTGCAGCGGGACAGCTGCTTGATGAGACAAGGCCTATTACAGCCTTGCAGTATCAAATCGCTCAACCTCATGCCTTTTGCTGGTTTGGGGCTCTAGGTTGCCACTGAAGTGGCTATTTATTAGTAAGTAAATACAGTGATGGTTATATTATGCACATTGATATGCCCTAAGGTCCTTTTATTGGGAAATGAGAGTATTTGCCCATATACACTTTATGTCTATGTTAATGCCTGCACTTGCTTTAACTTTCTCTAAATCCCAAAACACATTTCAAGATTTGTTAACTGGAAAATTTCACACCAATGCACTTTTTATTTGTTGTTCATTTTAAATTATGGAAACTCTCATATCTATCATCAACCTTGGGTGGCAAAAAATAATTTTAATCCCTTAAATTGGACAAAAGAGAAATATGTTCTAAACATACTATCACAGAAGAACATAAAATTTTAACCTTATATTAACCTTACATATGGAATTTCATTTTACCATGAATTTTGTCAACAATTTATACAAAATGATGAATTTAAGTTATGTATATACCAAAATACAGAAGCTCAAATAGTTTTTTCACTATTCCTGTAAGGTATAGTAGGTATGTTTTTTTATTACCTAAAATAATGCAAGAGTAAAATTAACATCACCCATGGTAATACCACCTTTTATACCATCTTCCTTAAAATCTTGAAACTCAAGTCGTAACCATATAGTTTGAGTGAGAACAGCCATAAAATCACGAAAAAAGGGGAAAAAATGTTTTTTTTCCGGTCCTGGCTTCCCAGGATCATAAAATTCAGACTGTCCTTCCTGAATTTATCTTTTCTCACTTGTTCTTAACTGCTGGGTTATAAATAACTTTGTCTTCTATTGAAGGCACATGTTTTCTCCTGCAGATAGACTACTATGAGAAATATGTTCAAATTCTACATCTACATTGTGTAAGAATTTACAATTTGACTTCTAATCATATGTAAAGACTAGTTCTTAAGTTTGTCAAAACCATATAAAAACTCCACTACTAATAATTTCTCTTTCAACATTATTAGTTAAATTTTCTCTAGCATTAATTCTAGTTGGAAGATATACCCAGAGTATGAATATATATATACATACATATGTTAGGGTCAGAATTGATTTCCTATCACTGAACCCGCTGAGCAAAAATGTTAACAGTATTCAATTGTATTCATGCTGTACAAACCTTTTTACTAGTATGCATATTAAAATTCTAACACATTGGGATCTTCCATGCCTATTTACACTGCATATACATTTATGTAGTGCTTTTTCAAAAAAAAAAAAAAAAAAAAAGGTTTTGTGTAGGTGAGAATTTTTAGAACCAACAACAACAAAAATGGTTATTAGCCTGCCTTGCATTAGAACTTCTTTTGTCCGTCAATCAACAATAAAGTATTATTCTACCATCACAAAAGGGAAACCTTTGGAGGCAGAGAACTATGGGTTGTGCAAATGTGCAGTTGCTAAGAAGCAAATATGCCTCTCTTCTAATCAAATAGCCCAGCTCAGCAATGTCGCTGGCTTGGGGCAAGAAGCAAATTCCACCAGCCACAAACTTAGAAACAGTCTTGAATTATTTGTTGCTGACCGCTGGCTGAACCCTTCCTGATGAGCGCCATCACCATTAGCCACTACTCAGTGTGTTCCATCAACCAATGGCAATAGCAGCACGCTGCAGCTCGGGCTACAAGAAATTGATCAAACAGGGTAATGAGACTATTTCTTCACGGAGGTTATTTTAAATGAATATAAATATTTTCTTTCTACGTAATTTGCCACAAAAAGGTCACTGAACTCTCTGTGATTCTAAAGAAAAATGCTCTACTGTCCCCTTTACATATTTGTGTTAAGATAAAGCCAACAAACAATTCAGGGCATTTTTTGATATTAGGAGCAAATTCTTATGAGCTAGCAGATAAACGGCAATAGTTTAGCTTCACATTAAGTTATAGCTAAAAACTGATTAAATGATGCTACTCTATAAAGATAAAAGTAATCATGATTTACCAATTAAAAACATTTATAAGAGTACATCTTTATTTAAAGAAAGCACAATTAATCTCTAATGCAGGTGATTGTGAGAGCATGAATCATATGCATGCCTTCTTAGCTGAAGTTATTAAAATTTGATATAATTGTTATAAATTATTTAGTGAAGAATTCATTTTTCTATAGCCCACCTCCTCCTGCTAGACAGAAAAATAAAATGCGTGTTAACTATTCCAGTTAGCACATGAATCATTTCACTGATATCTGATTTAGCTCTTCTTACAGAATGACATTTATTGCTCCTTTTCTCTAGATACTTTAAACCAAAACAATTTAAACAACTGGATTGAACATCACAACATGACCAAATTACAGCAGTGTAGCTGTATATTTGACCTAACATAAAATTAAAATGTTCTTCAAAATCTAGTTTTCAGTTAGTATGCTTCTAATATAGTGGTATTAAAATAACCCCAGTTAAATCACTGTTTAAGAACCTCAAACACCCACATACCAGCAACAATAAGGATATAAAGTAAATATTTTATCAGTATACTGTCATGTTATAACAAACATTAATTATATTACATCTAGTTAGTTTAAACTCAGAAAAAAATACTTGTATATGAATAAACATCTCTAAAGACTTTCTGAAAGCTAAATCATTTCTTTAAAAATGAATGAAATTTAATATGATGAAGTAAATATGTGTTAAAATGAACTGCTTTATACGCAGATTCTGTAAGAGTTTAATTAATAATTTATTTTTGTTTATGGTCTTTATTTTAGAAACAAATAGGTCAAGTAATTCTTTGCCTTCATAAAAAATGTGGTTACTATTAACATAACAAAAAGTGCTCAGGTATGTAAAAATGCGTGCTTAGAAAAAAAATTTACTGAAACTTAGATGTGCTTTTAACAACCATTCTTTTAAACTGTTTATGGATGTTATTAAGCATGACAGCAAAACCACCTCATCTACAAAATAAAACACAACAGCCATTTTTTTAAGGGGATAAGGTATGGCTGGATGTTAGAAGGTTATCTGTGCCACTGACAGGATTTCTAAATATTCATTATTGATTAGTAAATGACAAGCAGTCATAACAGGATTTGAAATACACACTCAAATAATTTTTAAATAGAGATACAAGTTTCTGAATGAAACAGAAAACCTCCACAATTAACTTTAAATTAATCTCTCTTGAAAAGGAGGGCTACTACAGCACGAAGAATACAACACAGAGGCAAGATTCTCAAGGCTGACACACAGCAGTTGTTGAGGTGCATTTTATTCTATTCACAATGAAATTCTGCCATATTCTCAAAAATGGCTAAAGAAGATTCCCTAAATAAAAATCAATAATTAGTTAAAAGAAAATTAGGATCAAATAGCAAGAAACACCCCATCAGCTGTCTAACAATATGACAAATTCAGCAGCAACCACAAAGAACCAATATAACTCTGGTGCCAAGGAGCCAGATGGTACTGCTGGAAAAAATTAAGTCTACAGATTGGCAGCTCGACCCTGTGATTATTGCCCCAAGGGAGGACAAAGTGGAAGAAGAGCGGGAGGTTCAGTATGATGGGGATAAATCAATTACACCACTCACTACATCCTTCCTATCACACCCTAATAAGGGATTCTAAATACCATACCAGTGATTTGTTCAAGGTTTAAAGAATCCCAATATTAGTTGGGGATGATAAACTAAAATCTGGTAGAAAGTAAAAGATAACCTCACCTTTTCATTATAGGCTCTTGCAGAGTACACTGATAACCTGACCCAACTGCCTAAGATCTCCATGCAACAAAAACTATTTTAGTTACACCTCTGTCGTGAAAAATAAAGCTATATATTTTTATATTTCTTTTTATTTATACTTTTTATTCTTTATATTTATTTATTCAATGAGAGCATTTTGTTAAAATTCTGTATGTTTTCCAAAAAAAGAGAATAATGGACAAATAATAGTAACATATGATAATCTCATTACTAAAACTGACATATTTTATTTAAAATTTATTTTTTATTTACAAAAAAAGCACTCCTACTCTGTAAAAATCTAAAGAACACTAAAGAAACAGTAACACTGCAAGATATGTTCGAAGTCAAATTATGATAGGGAAAGATAATGTACATTGTAAGTTTATACAATTATAAGAAATTTAATATCAGTTTTAGTCATACTTTTAAAATGTAAGGTTGTTATCCATTCAGAAGTGACTAACAAAGCTTATGCTAAGGGAGATTTTTTTTTATTACCACCTTTCCTTGGCCTCCTATTACCTAGGAATATATTACTCTAGCTTTAGTAACTTGGATAATAAGATAAGCATTAATTTGAGACTAAAAATGCAAACTATTGATTTTTTAAGTCCTAAGAATATATAATAGCGCAATAGCAATATGTATTCATTCACTTAATATAATAGCAATTATGTGGGCAGATGGCCTTTGGATTTAGTCTTCAAAACCAATCAGTGATAGATCAATCAGATTTCATTAATAAATAACTATGATAAGGCAAAAAAGTTTTTGGTTAATTAGCTTGTGAGTATAAAAGAACTGAATTTACAAATCTTCTAGAAAAGAATTCATCAAATCACAGCTATACACTAATATGATCAATGATCACTGAAACTTTTTCTAATACATTTTCTAGCATATTGCAGAAGGCTAGGATATGAATTGCTAACATGAATCACTCAATGCACTATCTGAATCCCTGTTGTGGGCCCCGACAACTACAGTGACGGAAAAATTAATCTCAGAAGGTATGTTTTATATAAAGCAGTGATTTTCAACTGGTGTGCCACAAGAATTTTTAAAATATGCAATATCTGACTACTTGGTCAGTGGCACTGACCCCTTTTCCCTCAGATTGTCAAATAAAAAGAAATGACAATACAACACAACAGCAATCCAGCATGAATGAATAAAAATTATACCTACTTTTTTGTCATATCAGCAAAAAATATGTTTTTGGTGTGCCACAGAATTTTAGTAATTATTTTATGTGTGCCGTAAGATGAAAAAAGTTGAATATCACTAATCTAAATTTTACCTAACTCACTTTTCCTATCTAAAACTATGTATATTTCGAATAGTTTGTTTGAAATACTGTTATAAAATTTAAAATGGATATCAACCTTTCAGCTTCTTAGGATACAGTCCTTCACCATAATTTTGGGATAAGTAGCAGTTCAACCTTCATATTTCTGACTAAGTAACAGAGTAGCAATGTTTTATAGTCTCAAAGGAATAGAGCCAGTTCACAAAAGTGTCTGTATCCACACAGGTCAATACGCTCATATCCATAAAGATCCATAAAAGGTATTAACTGTATTTTAATGTGAGATGAAAATCAGAACAGAAAGATTAATGAGTTAAAATAATATCAAAAGAAAAAGGAATAGCTCACAATAACAGACACCTTATTAAAGTTCAGTGGGAAGTAAAACAGCAAGAAAAATATATTTTGAACTAAAAGAGCTACTACTATGTAAAATTCAAATATTACGCATATGAAGAACAATGCTAACTTATATTCCATATATTTTCATTAGCCAAAAGACAACTCAGCAAAATATCTGTTGATAAAGTTCAAGACAACAATGTTAAGAGTTTAATTTTTATTTAACTATGAAACATATAGCTACATGATACAGATTTACTTTGAAAAATCAAGTACTTAAAAATGCAATTTTAAAAACAAGGAATAATTGTTATAAAAAATAACCCTTCCTTTTATAAAATAGAATACACTCACAAGTTCTCTTAAAAGTTACCTCCTAGTACATTTAAGATGCATCATTTTATAAAATATCACCTTAACATAACTCTATAACACCTATATACCTTGGTTTTTTGTTCATCAAATGCAAACTTACCCAACCAAAAAATATAGTCATTAAAAGTTCAAAATTATTCACATTTTTAACATATTGTCATTTTTCTGAACAGATAATCTCAGGGTTATAGTTCATTTTGAGCAAATTCATAGGCTATTATTTTATTGCTTTTCTATTTTCTAACAGAGACAAAAAGCTAAACACAATTCACCCAAATAAAAAAGAAATGGATCGCTGAAATTTAGGATGGGTTGCGACATGTGTGAACCACCACATTAAACTGCCAAGCTTTATAGTAAAAGCTTGAATGTTAAATCATTTAAAAAAAAAAAAAACTAGGGTTATCAACTTTTAGCTACTTGCCATATGACATGATTGAATGAAGCATCATCTAACACAACTTAAAATACCTAGATTCAAACATGGGTTAAAATTCCAGAGAAAATATATACTAAAACCAAGTTAATTATCAAATCCTGCCCTGGCTTGGTGACACAATGGATAGGCACTGGCCTGCGAACCCAAAGGTCGCTGGTTCAATTCCCAGCCAGGGCACATAACCAGGTTGCAAGCCAGGTCTCCAGCCAGGTCCATAGCTAGAGGCAGGTGAAAGGCAACCATACATTGATGTTTTTCTCCCTCTCTGCCTCCCTCCTTTCCCCTCTCTCTATAAATAATAAATAAAAATATAATCTTTTAAAAAATTATCCAATCCCTTAGTCATTTTGTGGCATTACAATAGCCAAGAGATAACAATGGCCAAGTCAAGTGTCTCACACTTTTCTTTATAACCACCCTATGAGATACTACAATTATCCCTATTTTTATAAGTTAAGAAATAAGGTTTAGAGGAAAAATAATTCTTCCAAAGTCATAGTGTCAAACTAGGATTGAATGTAGATATATGTGATACCATCATCTGCATTTAACCAACCACAACAATAAAATTTGATCCCTGATATGGTGAAGTGTGAAATTTATCCTCTTTAAAGCCCTTAAAAATTTAGTTTTCATCTTGGCCAGTGTGGCTCAGTTGGCTGGAGCATTGCTCCTGTAACTGAAAGGTTGTGGGTTGGATTCCCAGCCAGGGCACATATCTACGGTGCAGGTTTGATCCCCACTTGGGGTATGTATGGGAGGCAACCAAATTAATGCTCCTTTCTGTTTCATTCTCTACTTTCCTCTCTCATTAAAAGCAATGAAAAAAATGTCCTCAAGTGTGGAATTTTTTTTGGGAGGGGACAGTTAAATGTAGTTTTGAAATACTAGAAGTACATGTGATCTGCCTTGAAGATTACTTAAATTGTATTATCCATAGTTAATAAACATACTGAATTACAAAGAGGTAAATAATGAGATAATAAAACAAAGAGAAAAGAAAAACCTAAGAACATACCAGGATTCAAGTAAATGCCAAAGAAAACTATCAAGATAAAATGTATCTCCATATCTATATAGTAATACTAAGGAATGAAAGTAATTAATGGCTTCTAAAATTCTGTAAATTAGGATCATATGCTTAGAAGCAAAAGCAGCAATTCGGGTTTACCTGTAAGAAAAGTCGAGGGCAGGTGTCTCTATTCTGAACCTCCTAATTTATCTCCTTCTATAATCTGTGGCAAGCCTTATCTTTCTCATGACATTCAGCATGTTTAGTCAAATAAATCAATGATTCTCCATATCTCTATCCCATATCTCAGACTCCCTTTTAAATATCTTGGACTGAATTTCTTAATACTCCAAGTTCAACAGACTTGATCTTTTTTATCCATTTTCCCATTTTCTTTACAGATGGTATCACTTCCCCAAGAAAGAAAAATCTAAGTGTCAGGGTTTACCTTAGGCATGATCATAAAGTCAAGTTGGTTCCCTCTAGGTACTTATTCTCCTTTGCCCCTACCCATCAAGGTGACCAATGAACTTTCAGGCAGATCTGCTCAGACCTGTATGCCCCAGAAGTGCACCACTCTCTGTCTCTCTTCACTTCCAGCTACCCTCCCACAACAAACTAAACTTTTACATGTCTTGTGATTCATCCCTTATACCTTTTCTCCACTTATTTAGTCTATAAATTAACATTTATTAGGTAATTAATAATATATTTTCTTTGCCATATTGGATCTTTAGTCTTTATTTCTATGATAGCTTACCCATTATCACCTTTGTTAAATATAGCAACTGAAGAGCTAAAGCAATAGATATAAGAGATATGTCATTTAGTTCTCATCTAACCAACTGTCTTTATATTGGGATAGACCTAGAATTATTTTCTGAGGAAAATTTGATCTGCCTCCAGGCCAAATTCCTTAGCCCACTTTCACATACAGATGTGTTGGTCTTCTAAGGTAGGCACATATCCTTGGTAAGCTTCTCATTTTAGGATTATATTAATTCTACCTCCAATTATTCTGGCTAAAAAAATATGACTATTGGTAGCAATGTAAAATTATTATACTCCAAATAGTAATTAAAGAATATACCCTAAATTTCTCTGTTTAATGTCATTTAATAAAATTACACACACACACAACTAAAGAATGTATAGCTTGGCTATTCTTCTAATTCACAAGCTAAAATCAAAATCTCTCCAGTCACCAAAAAAGTATATAAAGAAGACCACAGACAGGGAGGAAACAGAATAGTATGCAAATTAGGAGGAGATGGTGCACCTAAAGGTGATGATGAACGCAATGCAAACCCAGTATTGTGAGATCATCCAACTTTTCCAGAGGAAGTAGAAAACTGAATTTTTCTGGGTTGGTGTAAATTTTCACAAAATAAAGACTGATTTGGCTAAAATACACCTACAGGCCAAATTTGTAACTTGCAACCTCTGCTCTCCACACTTCCTATGTTATCTTAATTTTATCTTAATTTTAAACCAATTCATCAGAGAGTTGTATATTTAAAACTGGGATTGGCTAACTTTTTAAGTAAAGGATCAGATAAGGAAATATTCCAGACTTTGCTGGTAGGACATTTGGTCTCTGTCACAACTACTTACTGCTACTGTTATAGCAAAAAACAGCCATAGACAATATGTAAACAAATGGATGTGGCCGTGTTCTGATAATTTGGGGATATAATTTGAGATACAATTAATCCTAGTTCACTTTATTTTTCCTATCTACCTTCCTTCTCCCCATCTTTGATCTCCTAACTAATTTTTTAACATTGGTACAATATATTTATCTTTGTTAACTGCCTCAATTTTTTTTTAAACAATACGAATTAGGGAAAAAAAAGGCAGGTTTGTTATAAATTATATTAAAATACACTAAAATATAAATATTTTTAGTTCTAACTATACCTTTTATGTAGATGCTAAAATTAGATTATTTCATCTATTAAATCTTTTATAATATTTTACATTTTTAATATTCATTTCATTTTTTAATCTTTTTTACACATACACTGTTAAAAAGGAGATAAAAATAGGATAATCAAAAAGCAAACAACTTTAATAATAAAAACAAACAACAACAAAAATACTTCACTAAATGCAAAATCAGCCTTTAAGAAAGGTTTGGAGATTTTAAAAAATAAGTTAATAGTCTAGATAGTCTTTTTATTTATTAAGATTTTTTATTTATTATTTTTAGAGAGAGGGGAAGGGAGAGAGGCAGAGAGGGAGAAAGACATCAGTGTTTGGACCTGGCTGGAGACCTAGCTTACAACCTGGGTATGTGCCCTGACTGGGAATCAAACCAGCACTTTGGGTTCACAAGACAGGGCCAATCACTGAGCCACACCATCTAGCGTTTTTATCATTTGTTTGTTTGTTTTTGTTTTATTAAGATTTTATTCAACATTTTACTATTTTAATATTGAAATACTGTATTATTTTTATTAACCTCCTTTGCTTTTATAGAAAGTGATAGGAGTGTTCAAAATAGTGAAGCATACAGGTGGGGAGGAGCTTTTGGAGACATTTAAACAAAACCAAAGAAAAGGACCTCTCTGAGATGAAATTATTTTTCTGATAGAGATTTTAAGTATGATGCTACCTGATTCTACTTTTTAGATATGAAAAAGAACTAGATGGTATTTCAATTACATTAACATTTTCTCTATATTAGTGATTTTCAACCTTTTTTCATCTCATGGCACATAAACTAATTACTAAAATTCTGCGGCACACCAAAAAATATATTTTTTGCCAATCTGACAAAAAAAAGGTACAATTTTGATTGATTAAAAAACAACAATAGTAATTACCTACCCTTTTTGCTCCAAAGTGACTTTTTTAAAAATCAGGTATCTATATCTGTATACAAATTTTTCTGTTACCAAGAATTAACCCAACAAAAGCAACTTTAATATGCAACACAACCAATAAGGTGGAACTCTATTATATGACCTATATCTTAATTGACCATAGAGACCTGGATTTACGTCTGGGATCTCTATTCTGTTCCATTGATCTATGTGTCTATTCTTATGCCTGTACCAGACTGTTTTGATTATAGTGGCCTTGTAATCGTTTGATATCAGGTATTGTGATTCCTCCTGCTTTGTTCTTCTTTGTCAAGGTTGCTGAGGCTATTCAGGGTCAATTTTGGTTCCATATAAATTTTTGAAGTATTTGTTCTAGATCTGTGAAATATGTTATTGGTATTTTAATAGGAATTGCCTTGAATCTATAAATTGCATTGAGTAGTACGGATATTTGAATGATATTAACTCTTCTCATTCATGAACATGGTATATGCTTCCATTTATTTGTATCTTCCTTGATTTCTTTCTTCAGTGTTCTGTAGTTTTCCAAGAACAAGTCTTTTACCTCCTTATTCCTAGGTACTTTATTTTTCTTGTTGCTGTCGTAAATGGAATTTGTTTTCTAGTTTCTCTCTGATGTTTCATTTTTGGTATACAAAAATGCCTTTGATCTCTGGATATTGACTTTGTATCCAGCTATTCTGCTAAATTCACTGATTAGGTTGAATAGTTTTTTTGGTGGAGCCTTAGGGTTTTCTATGTACACTAACATGTCATCTGCAAATAATGACAGTTTTACTTCCTCCTTTCCAATTTAGATGCCTTTGATTCCTTTTTCTTCTCTGATCACTAGAACTTCAAAAACTATGTTGAATAGGCGTGGAGAGAGTGGACACCCCTGTCTTGTTCCTGATCTTTGAGGGAAAGCTTTTAGTTTTTGTCCATTGAGTATGACATTTCCCTGCAGTTTTTTCATATATGGCCTTTATTATGTTGAGGTATGTTCCCTCTATCTTGCTGAGGTTTTTATCATAAATGAGTGCTGTACTCTATCAAATGGTTTTTCAGCATCTATTGATATGATCATATGGTTTTTGTCTTTCATTTTGTTCATGTGATGTATTACACTTATTGAGTGGCGAATATGACACCATCTTTGCATTCCTGGAATGAATCCTACTTGATCATGGTGTATGACCTTTTTAATGTATTGCTGGATCCTGTTTGCCAACATTTATTTTAGACAATGCCCAAAATAGACCTGATAACAATAATACTTTGCATTTAATATGTTCTTACTATGGGCCTGGAAGTAGTCTAAGCTCTTTATAAGCTTTATCCAGTTTAATCCTCATAATAACCTTGGGATATGGATAGCCTATTTATTCTTGATAGATGAGGAAACTCAAATAGGGTAAGCAACTTGCTGGTGGTCACAGAAATAAGTAATGAAGAAACAATCCGAGGTCTGTCCCAAAAGTATTGGCCTCACAAACAGTTTTAATTATATTGATATCGGCTTGATTCTTTCAGGACAGACTTCATACGTACATCCAGGCTGCATGATCATAGAAACTGTTCTCAATCACTGTGTTACATTTTTAGTTACTGAGGTAGGTCTCACCACATATCTGCCCACAAAGGGATGAAACTAGAAAGGGAAGAATCACTTAAGCTCTAGTTCTGTATTTCTAGATAACTCCTAGGCAGTTTGCATGTCCACAGTTACCACAAACTCATCATTTTTATCTTCCTCCAAGCTGTTCTCTTTCCAGTTTTCACATTTCAGTCAATTCTCCCCGTCATCCAAATTTAGAATTGTATAATTATCTGCGGCTTCTTTCTTTTTAATTCCACGCATACCCACTTATGTACAAGTCCTGTTCATTCTTCCTCAGATGTATCCTTTCCCTTTCAGTGTCATTGCTCCTACCCGGCTTGAGCCTCTGCCCACTGCACATCTGGGTTAACGGAATGGTCACCTATCTCACTAAACAGTTCCACCTCTTCAATCCATCTACATCACACAACTAGCCAATTATTTCAAAAATACTTTTCATCCTAATATTATCTTACTCAAAAGTCTAAAATGAATACTCTTTTGCATACTAAATCAACTCCTTATTTAGATTCTACCTTGCCTAAAATAATGGAATTCCTCTTAAAAATGGAACCCAATCCATAATGGTAGTACCTTGGCCAAAGTAACTCATGTCAGAATCAGGACCTGAAGCTGGAGCTAGTGCTTTCTACATGATACTCTCATCAATCTTCACCCCCAATCTTCTTCAATCTTTCTGTTACTTTACTCTTTTCACAGGTCCTCAAATTATGCCTACTGCCAGTTCCATTTCCTTTTGTTTTCATTCCCTCAGCTCATCCGAAAAGCACTACCCTCCATTCTTACTAATCCAAATTTTACCCATCCTTGTTAAGTTCTAGTTCAAACTCCAATTTCTTCCATAGAACATTCACTAACACAAGTCTGCAACAGGCTCTTCCTCTTCTGACCATCTACGGTATTTAGAGTGTCAATGGTACACATTTTGTATTTGAACTAAGTTTATATGGCTTCCTATTATTAGGTATACATATCTTGTACTCATAATAAGACTATAATACTTGTAGGGCAAGAGATAGTTGTAACATCTGGGTTCTTCTAGAAAGCTAACACTCTAAGTGACTATATGTAAGGCTTGCTTAACATTATTACTTGGACTACCTCTAACCTGTAGCCAGAGAGCATAATTACCCCAAAGGATGATTCCAACGGATCATTGGGATAGTTGTGAAAATGATTTAGGATGAAGCAGTCGCTTGGTGTCATTAAAAAAAAAGGAACAAAAACTAAGTATCAACCTTTCCTCCTAAAACTCTCCTTGAAAATCTTTTTGTTTGGTTTTAAAAAGTAAAACCTTATTAACATTGGTAAAAAGGGCATCCTCGATGGGTCAAAAATGTTGAGTAACTCCTAGCAACTAGAGGGCAGAGACTGGAGTCATGACGACAGCAGACGACACCGAACCGCAGAAAAACACCAAGCGGAAGTGTGAGGTTTCCCAACGGAGTCTCAAGCACAGTCACAGGCCTGCGAGGGGGCACTGACTTAGGAACTGCAACCAAAGCAACTAGAACCGTTGGGTCCATCCTCTGAGGCAGCTGGCAGGGAAGGCATGTATGCTCAAACTAAATCTCAAACTCACACTCCAAACAAGGGGCATTAGTCACCCTGAGGAAGCCTCCCAGGTGGAGAGGTTAAGCAGAGCTTCAGGTAATTCCAGATGCCCCTCACCCCAACCCCTAAGAAAGAAGAGAAGAGTTTAAAAACCTGTATCTAGGGATGAAAGCCCTGAGTCATGTCCTACTCATGTTCACAACTGTGGGGAGTTCTAGGCGGCCTCTAAGTAAGCCTTGCCCACTTCACTCACAACCACCAATCACAGCTTCCATTCAAAGGAAAAACCTTCCAGAATAATATACATTCATTAGAAAAGAACCCCACACAAGTTGCTTACGTACAGTACCCAACTGGGTCCTTCACCCATAAAAGTGAATCAATAGCCAAGATTCTTCAGACATTTGAGGAAAACCAATAAATATGAATGAAAAGGACCAACGTTTAAAATTCAATTTATACAGAAAGCGTAGTCAACTTGGACTTAGAAATCAAATATTAGTATTATAGACCTTAACAATGCAAACATAATTCAACAAAATTGGAGTTAAGAAGAGGGAAGAGAGATAAAAGGAAGGCTAGGTACACTGTCTGAGGTCAGCATATTA
Organism: Noctilio leporinus; assembly: GCA_004026585.1. Classification (NCBI taxonomy): domain Eukaryota; kingdom Metazoa; phylum Chordata; class Mammalia; order Chiroptera; family Noctilionidae; genus Noctilio; species Noctilio leporinus. Next base: position 54,068 of record PVIW01000820.1, read on the forward strand.
CAAAATAAGAAGGATATTATGTAAGTTCAAAGTAAACACAAGAAGAAGTAAACATAACAAAAAATCAGGAAGCAGAAGTGGGAGAGAAGGTCTGAGGAACCATCCATCCACCATAGAGGAAGTCAACAGATACTACTCAATGTTGATCAAACAAGAACTGAAAGTAAAGTGTCCAAAGTTATTATGTTAACTACAGAAGAAACTGTTAACAAGTGGCTGCCTCTGGAGAGCAGACTCAGGATGAAAAAGGAGGAGTAAAAAAGAGGCTTTTACTTTTTATTGAATATTTTACGTTCTTATTTATTTTTTAACCATATGCATGTCTCTTATAATTAGAAAGAAAACTATCCTGAGTTTTAAGTAGCAGGACCGAGAAGGACCAAAGGAGTTGAAGTTTGCTACTTAGGAGTTGGAGGTCCTGGTCAAGATATCTAAATGTTTCTGACACTCAGTTTCCACAATAGCAAAATAGGGGAAATGTCTCTTTCACAGAGTAGTTTTGAGCCAACTAAAGGTAACAGTCTTATTCTGAAAGAATCTGGTTAAGTGCCAGGTTTATTTCTTAATAAATATTAATTAAAGATTGCTTAATCCCTTAAAGATGCTACACCAACCACCAGCACAGCCACTTCCTCAGCATTTGTCGCAGAGGAAGGACGCTCTCTTTGTAAACCTGTGCCAGGTTAGCATGTCTTCCTCTAAAATCAAATGGGTCAGTCCAGCATCTTAAAGAACCTTTGCTTTTCAATTTTCAAACTCTAAAGTTATACTTTGGCTCAAACAGGACTGACATTGCAAAGAGGAGACAACTGAAAACAGGAAGTTACATAGTGTGACTTTTTCAAAGACTGCAGGTCAAACCCATATATACTGTAAAGCAAGAAAGATAAGCCTCTTAAGTGTTTAAATCTTAATGATAAGGTGCCCTGTGACAGCTAAAAACATCTTTACCCCAGGCCTGGCACTGACACCTAAAGATCTGTGAGGGGAGCCTGAAGTCCCTTGGGTAAAGGAGTAATGTTTCAGAGCCTTCCCAATGTACCTGACTCAGAGTTCGATTTAGAGAGAAGAGGCTCTGAAAACAGGTTTTCAAATGGGACAACTACCCACAGAGAGCAGTCTCAGAAAGAGGCCCTATGCAGCCAAGGAAGTCACAGCATTAGGGTGCTGAGGGACCACAGAAAAATGCTGGAAGTGAAGGCAGGTGTACACATAGGACATTTTTTTCCTACTTCAAGGCATTGCCTAACACCATGCCTGGTCACATTTGCATATGCAGCCCAAGTGCAACAGCATGGTCTGGCCCACCTTCTTTTCAGCTGCAAGGGCCAATGTGATAAATGCCTCTAGAACAGTTTCTCAAATTTTAATGTGTATCTAGGGATCTTGTTAAAATGCTAATTGTAAATTCAGTAGGTCTTGGGTGGGGACAGAGATTCAGCATTTCTAACAAGCTCCCAGGTGACATTGATGCTGTTGGTCTGCTAATCACACTTGGGGTAGAAAGGGGCAAGCAAATCTTTTCAGAGCAATGTCTGCTACTCTGAACCCTGGATCTCAACACCCTCTGAACCAAAAGCAACAGTATCCTAGCTGCGGAAGAGGCAAGATATAATGGTTGGAGTCAGACAGACATAATTTCAAATTTCAGTTCTGCCACTTAGTAGCTATGAGACCTTGTGCAAATCATCTAAACCTCTCTATCCCTGAGATTCCCTAATTGTCAAATAGTGATAATATCTACCTCACAGAGGGGCTGTGGAGATTAAAAACTAAATACTGTAGCAAAGCATTTAACTTGCTGCCACCACTAGATGGTCCCTTTGCCTTAATTCATCCCACATCTAAACAGCCAGGACAATCTCCTTCAAATTTGCATTCATCACATCTGTATGTTCAGGACTACTTTAATGATTTCAAAATCAGAAGTCAATTCCTTAACCTCACTGGGTATTCAGCTTCTACTGCCCACCACGCACTTGACCCTAAGACCCCTTCTACTCTTTCCTAGTCAACATCACTTCCGGTTATTACTTTCTCCAAGCAAATCACCTCTGTGTTTGCCACCATTAAATTTACTAATTCTAAAGTGTGGACATGAGCATTTAGGGACTGATCCAGCGAACTTCTAAGCAATCACCTGGTTCAAACTCTTCATTTCATAAGCCAGAAAACAAAGATCCAGGGAGTTTAAATGTCTTAGCCTTGACAACAAAATTACATCAGTATGAAAACCTGGTTTTTGGACTTCTCCAAATATTTTCCCACTTTTTCTCCAGTAAAACTTGGGAACCATGGAAAACTCAATTAAATAAAAGGCACTCCCTCAACAATGTAATCCACAACCTCTCACCATGGCACATAAGGTTTATGCTTTGGTTTATTCAGCATGATGCCAAACATACAATACTGACTCAGTCAACAAATTAAGAAAGAAAAGGAATGAAACTAATTATTTGCCTCAATATAGATCAAATCAATTAAATATTATAATGCATACTAATTACTATTTTTGGAATCTGCCTTATTAGAACTTAGATTACAAATTACCTTATTTAAGGTGATTGCCTTCTCTTTCTCTCTAGATTACATATCTCTTAAAAATAAGAATTCTGTCATATTCATCTTTGAATTCCCGCATTGCCCTGTGTTCCTGTATTGCTCCCTTCTTCATGTACTGTGTAAATAACAGCTAAGTTACCAGATTAAAGATGCATTATTTTCATAATGTTGAGTTATATTACCTCTGCAATGTTTTTATCTAACCCACTTTGTTAGTCTTATTTGCCTACATTGTTTTATGCTGATGTAGTGAATTTCCCATTCAATGGCATAAAACTTAGAATGATAATTCTCAATGGCTATGTGTTTTTACTTATTCACATATACCTTTGCATCATAAAAACATTTCACATCTGTGTACTTTACTCATATATCTCCAACCACACAACATATATCTTAAGTATTAAAAGCATGTCTTCTACTTTTTATCATTTCCCTGATTCTAACCCCTCACTTTTGCCACAGTACTTGAAGTTATGCTATACACGTTACAGGACTAAAATAATCGTTGTTCTTATACTGCTATAACACTCACAAACTAGCAACTGGCACATTGAAATAACAAAAAAAGGAAAAAAGAAACCCCCAAGTGCAATTACAGTATATACTGTATACACAAATTGCAAACTAATCTAAATTATCAGAATAAAATACAAAAATATGACTTTATTACCAATAACCACATGATACTATAGTAGAAAAACACCCTAACTAGTGACTTATTGAAAGAAACGTTTTTGTTTTAATGATTATTTCATATTCCCCTGGATCGCAGAGAAAAATAAAGCATAGCTATGGCTTGGCTTTTACAAGAACTGATTGGTGCTGCAACTAATTTTACCCAAAAGCTAACCTCCTCGAAAGTTTGATGTGTAATGTTTACACATTAATCTTAAGTGCGTACAAGTGGATATACAGCTAAACTTATCTTAGATGCATTATGAGAGTTCATTATTTATAGGCAGCCTGGAGATAATCCTGTTTAAAGCAATGTTTTGGAATAGGTGATTTATATGTTTTATAAATAAAAATGTTATATACTGGATTTTCATAAAGAAAAGTATACCAAAAAAGAAGAAAATCATTATTTACTATTATAAGTTATGATCAAACAGTCTTTTTCTCTTAATCCCCAAGCTTTAAAAAATAATTCCATTCCTAAACCAGTATTTTTTTCATATAAACCTATGTCCTTGCAGTGCCCAGAGTTTCCAATAACCTATGTTACTTGAAAATTTTTAGTTTGGAAGATACCAGGACAATAAATGACTATTTTTCACCCCCAATAAATTCCATAAAAATTAAAAAAATAAATGACTATATTTATCTCTTTAGCTTCATTTTAGACTTCTATGTTCACACCCTAGAGGTTCCAGATTCTTATCCATAAAGTGATTATGGTCTAGGACTGAATCAGATTTGTAACAAATGTCCACTGGGATCCTTCGACCTATCATTGACGGGCAGAGCCAATATGTCTTCTAGCCACTAAACCCTTTCACCTCACCTCAGGGACTTTCCCCAATGCTATCTGGTTAGAAGCTTTCTTTCACAAATGATGAAAATGAATGAAAAATGACTTCAGAATAGAAAAATGGATACCCAAGTCATTACATAGCATCTAAAGGCTACCCTGCATCTACCACTTAGGTGTCCAAACATTCTAATATGTATACGAGAAGGGATATTCTTAAGGTTTTGAGTTTCATCATCTCTAATTTTGTCTGATTATTAACATACACCATTTATATTAATACTTCAAAATATCCAGACACACAATAGCATAAAACTTCTAACAGTGATGTATACTGGTCTAGAACCTATTGTGATTTGTTTTAAATTTTCCAGAACAAATAAAGTCAAAGCTAACAAAGTGAAATTTCTAATAAGTATGATTTTTTAAAACAAACACTATCATATCAAAATGAAACAAACAGCAATCATATAATCATTTATAAATAAAATACATATTCCTACTCTTTTTCTTAAAAGGCAGTGTAATGTGTCATTTTTCTCATTTTTTGCTATTGGCGTTTAAATTTCTGCTCAAAAAATATAAATAAAAAACATGCCCAAAAAGAGACAAGAAAAAATTACAAAGTACGATTTTTTTAAGCTATAAACTGTACAAAAATCTGTCACCATCTGTGTTACAATTCTAGTCATCAATAAGGTACTTTCTTTCAATGTACCACTCAAAAATCAATTATATCAACTCTTTTGTATAGAGAAGCAGTACACCTTTCAGGCAACTAGTATTAATGAGTAGACATGACTATAGAATCTCCATCTGTTTCTCTGACAAAGCTGTGGCTACTCTAGTCTCTCATTGAAATTCCATTAATCTGGTGTACCAAGGTCCAATGCGAAAATCAAAACTCCATCTAACCCTTTATCAGCTCACAATAACCTACAAGTGAACTCTGCCTGTTAGCATGCAGCAAGTTATGATTTTGCTATCAATCAGGCAGTTGGCCAATAAATAAATAAATAAATAAATAAATAAAAAGGCTTGAAGCAGCATGTCTGGCAGGGTTGGAAGACTTTGCTTTTTGTTTTCTGTTTTCATCCCCTTTCAATTTCTATAGGGTGTCTGGACCTTGCGAGATTATGCATTATTCTCCTTGGCTGTGATTTAATTGCTACCAGCAATCAAGTCGAAGCATCACTGAAGTGTGCTTGAATTTCATTAGAAGATATAACTTATGCTACTTTCCTACAGTACCTAATAAACCATAAAGAAACCAAAACACATATGGCTTGAGGGAATAACTGGAAAATTAGGTAGCCATTTGGGAACTGAGTGAACTTTTGAACCAGAGAAACAGAGAAAAAGAAATATTAAAGGAAAAGACAGACTTAGAATACACAGAGATGTGCAGGTTTGACCTTTTCAGTACCTTGAAAATTACATTAGCATTATGAAAAATACATATCATGTTTAGAGTTTATCATCCATCAAAGTTCAGATACTTTGTTAGTGTCTACCATAAGGTAAAAGTCAAAAGGACAAAACAACAATCTGATTTGACAAAAGGCCTTTTGGTGACCTGTGCTAATTTAGTTATACTTATTGTTAAATGCATTATCTTTCTATAATTAATATGCCATTAGACTGAGATCACATAATGAAGGAAAATTTATTCATCAAAGGAAAGAGAACACATACAAATCTAAGTTGCAGAGAGAAACTGATATGACTAGATGATATTTTAGGGTAAAAATTAAAAGCCCAAGTGGTAGTTTTAAAATTAATTTATAATATTCTCAAAATAAAATGTAAAAATATCAAAAATGGTTTTATATACAAAAATTAATACTAAAAGTTATATTTTCAATCTGTTTAAGAATTGCATATATGAACACTAATGAAAATGCAGCAACATCTAACAAGAAATTTAATGTTATATATAAACATGTTATTAAATAATTTTTAAATATTGATAAAGCAACATTTGAACAGTAAATTTTTCATGGTATTAATGTATTTCCTATATATTTGGTTATAAAATAAACATAATAAATTATTCATTATAAAGAAAACACAACAATCATGTCACTACTCTATAATAACAATTCACTTTTTCTAAGCACTGTCTCTCACAGGTATTTAATGGTTGGATTTCTTAAGTTACAATATTTCCAAGAATGCATATAATGTCCCCTTGAACATCAAAATACTACTTATACTATTTTGACAAACCTTGAGTAATATATTCTATAAATATATTCTATATGTGTGTGTGAGACACACACATGTACACTCAGTCCTAAGTACTAATATTCTATAGGGAAGCAAAGCAAATCATTGTAATGTATCTGAAAAATAGTTCAACTCAAATGATAACTCACTGTTTTCCTTGAAAGTATTATGTTATCAATTATAAAACATTTTCTAATAGAAATGCTTTTGAAGATCTGCTTCAAATAGCAAGTGTGACCAAAGAGCATCTTTTTAAAAAATAGATAGGAAATATAAGAGAGAAAAACCCCGTCCTTTAAAAAAAGGAATTAAATGTTTTCCAAAATGTAAAATTCAACATAAAATGGACATGATTATTATTGTTACACATTGTACAAAGTTCCGAATATAAAGAAAAGATTGTGTTGTTCTGAATCAGTGGTTAGAATGTTTATCACTTATGCATGTACTTGACTTATCCCTGTTCTGCAATAGACATAATTTTATACCTCATAAAAGCAATTTATGCTTCCAAAGGGAATAATCTGGGTAACATAAAATGTGGAGTGCTCTGTTGCAGGAAGCATATTTTCATTCAGCAATTGTATTTAGAGATAGGACTTCACAGTTTGATCATTGTATAGTGGCAGAAAGCATTATTCATTTCTATGTCTGTGAAACTTTGAGTGCCGCAAATTAATATGCATAGATAATTTATCGATACACATTTAAAATTTTTAACTACATATCACTCTGACAGATCTCTTTAAGGCAGAGATACTCAACTGGCTATAACAGAGAAAGCACAGACTACACAAAAAACAAGTTTTGTAACTTTGTTAAGTTTTAAAAAATAACTGAGATAAACAATCAACTTTATTGCTAATTCAATTAATACAAAGCACCATCATATTACTGCATAATGTGGGGCACTTTTAGGTGACAATCAGAAAAATGAAAATGCACATTAAAAAAAGCATTTGATAAAAACTTGTCTCAATGTAAGAAAGCAATGTAAGAAAAATTAATTTAATATTTTATGAACTAATTATATATGAAGTTTCAGGGAAAAAAGAGATCAAAACCCTTTTTTATTATTTATAAAATAAATAATACAACAAGGCATTAGCAGAATAATAAAATTAAGCAAGAATCTAATAATATTAAATTAACCAACAAACTCAACTAATAATATTCACATGATGATAAAAACTCTCTTCTAGAAATTCTAGTTAAGAAAATTTCCTAGAGAATAAAGAAACTACATACTTAGGAAAACCACTAGAGAGAGCTCTTCTGTTCCTTAAAAGGTTCGGGTAAAGTTAACTGAAGCCTCCGCATTTATCTGCTTTCTGACAAGACCACCACTTCTACACATTTGTGTTAGTGTCAAGAGGTATAGTCTATGAGAAAATATCACATACCATCAGAGAGGGTTTCATCATCTTTATCATATTTTTCTGAGGCTAATGAAATAGTGTCTGGAGGTCCAGAAAACGGGTCATCATATTCATCCCCATCTTCTGCATCACCTATAAAAGAATCATAGAAAAGACTTATAATTTAGCCATCTTAGAAAATGATACTTTGTCAAGAGTTAAATTTTTCTATTCAAGTCAGTCACTATTGCGAGGCATTGTGGTACAGGTGGTACAGGGATAAGCATAGCTGCCTTCCAAGTCAGTCACTATCTTTTAAAAATCAAAGAAAACTTTTTAAAATGTAAAAACATGTCCTATTTTAATGTACACCCACTATAATTCAGATAAAGTAACAGTTTTTGAAGGTCAGTATACAACTGCTTGTTTCTGGTACAAAAGGATACATGTCCAAAATCATGATGGTCACCATAAAGATGAATACAAAAACATAGCAGCAGAGAGTAAAACAGAGTGTGTATCTAAAATAAACAAAAGGTTGAAACCTAAATAATGAAAACAATGACAAGAAAAAGACATGGACAACATGTAGGGATTGACTGTGGGAGAGGGGATGGAGTAGGTGGGGTAGGGGAGAGCAATGGGGGAAAATGGGACAAATGCAATACAACAACAATAAATTCGCTTTTTTTAACATGGAAAACACAACAGAGAAATTATTCAATTTACCTGCTCAATATTTGAAAAAGTATAATGAGAAATTGATCATCCAAAGCCATATGAACATTTATTTTATGGTCTCATTAAAAATCACAGGATAATATTAGAGTAGAGTAAAAACTGGTATGATGTCACTGAATGAAAATCGAAGGTATCTAGTTTATAAATAACCTTGCTTAAATTTAAAAGGTTTATATGAGTTTTAAAGCAGCTTTGTCTAAACAGGATTCCTGCCCTTAAAAATGCAACTGTTTTTAATCTATTATAAAATGTTCTAGCCAGTTTTGACATTCTAACCAGTTTTCTACATGATTTCCAAATCCTAGGATGGTTGATTTGTTGATTGGTTGTTTGGTTTGAAAATATTTAATCCCCAAATTAAATCCTGTGGTTTGGACCTTTCCCTTCATACTCATTTAGAATATATATTTTAAAAGAGTGTTTCAGATTTTTGCTAGCCTTGTTATAAGCAATCATCTTCAACCCATATGCAACAAAGAAAAACATACGTATACTTCATACTACATCAATTATCTAACTGCTAACAATTCTAGCTATCTGTTAAAAAGTCAAGAGAAAAGCAGTCACCTTAGGGATTAGCCAAAAAGCATGGTAAAAATCTCCACAGGAACCCTAGAGTACCGAGAGAATTACTTTTCGACCATAGTTGCTGAATAGATCCAGATTAAAGCTACGAGGTGCTCCAAAAGCAGGTCTGTACCCTCTGACGACCATTCATTCATTCAATGGGTTGCACCCTATTTTTCACCACAGTACTGTCAAAGTAACTTAAGAAATCAGTATCTATCCCTATTTCCTTATATTGTTGGTATTTCACCAGTAGTTGTCATCCTTATACTAAAAGATAGGAATATCTCCCATCAAGACAGTAAGAGCAGAACATAGGGATGACTATTTATTGTTCTTAGTGATTCCATCACTGGGTGTACCACACATAGTGATGCTTCTCTCCCAGTTAAAATGACAAAGAACACATACAATCCTACTCATTCTTCAAATCTTGCTTACAAGATGTTCAAAGTATTTTTCAGAACATTTAGTGATCCCTTACAATATTTCTCTTTATGGAAAGAACCATGATCTAATTTTAAACATGGGAAAAGAGAGAACCTTATAAAGTGCTAGTAAAAATATGTATGCACATGGAATGACAGTTCATGGAATATGTGGTAGTAAAGATCACAAAGTTCTCAACTGCTCTCAGTTGCTAGAGTACCCTTGTATTTTTAATAAAGAATTTTTATAACATGAGTTTTCTAATAATATTTCATATCATGAACTATTAAATAAATCTTGGTGTGAAAAAAAAGTATTAGGATATTTCAAATATATTACCAGAATTTAGCACTTACCACATTACACTATTATTCATATAAAAATAAAACACTAAAACCAATGAAATATAGAAAGAATTTTGAAAAATATTCAGACACTTGGGTTTACATCTAATAAACTATGTGGAAATAAGCTTAAATAAAACTTAAAAAGTTTTGAAAATCAGGATTTGTTATCCTTCAATAATATCCATTATATATTTTATGTGTATGTCCATATATATACATAATACACATATGAACACATAGCATAAAGATCATTATTAAATTCATTAATATTTAAAATAAGTTATGAATATTCTACACAAATTGGCCAATGGCATGTTAAATACCTTCGCAGAATGTTTTTAAGAAACAATTTTGTATTATATATATTAAGTGAAAATTGTCTTAAACTTGCCCTTCATTTCAAATGTTTTTTTTTTAATCAGTGTGATATTTATATTCAGTTAAGACAATACAAATTAAATGCTACTACTGGGATCATGTCCCCTGCCCCCTTCACCCGCTTTTTAAGCTTTCCTTTAATTAACTCAGAAAGTAAAGAATAAGAATCTCTGTGGTGTTTGTACAGGGTTATTCCCTTTTTAACTCACATTAACTTGAAAGGACACATCATTTTTTTTTAATGGACTTCTTTATTTTACTGTTCTTTCAGTGATGATCCATCCCATTCTCCTGCCTCCTAATTATTGTTTTCAACCCATTCAAGAGCTGCTGTACTATATAAAGAGCTATAATTGAACACAGGGGTCTCTCTTGAGTAGTGCAACTTTTTTTTTTTTTTTCTCCCCAGGGGCTATTTGCAGCTATACCTGCAAAAACTTTTATAAATTCAAAGAAAAATGTTAAACTTGTGTTTATGTAATAGAAAACTGAACTCCAAAGCAATGATGGGCATCAGGTAAACGTATCCAATACAATTTACAGGCATAATTGAAAGCATTACAGTCTAATCGGACATCTAAAAGAAAAGCATGCTCAAATGAAATGTCTACAGAATCATTAGTTGGCAGCCATTCTATTACAATCACACATAATGTCAATGGTGCCTTGAGCCCATGCCAGTGACAACAGCATAAATTCTGCATCTCATTTCAGTGGTCATAAAATTAATGATCAGTTTAAAAATACTTCTTTGTAAAAGTTATTGCACAAAGAAAAGACATGAATGTGTTCCTGTAATGTACTCACAAGGATAATTATGAGGTTGTTGCTCATTAATACTATTTCTTGTTTCCCCAGAAAAGCATTTGATTTATCCCACAACTTTCAAAAGTTTAATTAATGATACAAAGTTAACAGTCTACTAAAAGACAATGATCCAAGACTTCCCTTCCCATATTCAGTGGCAACTAAAATATCAGAGCAAAACCAAGGCTCAATTGTACCACAGCAACATATCTATCTGAAAAACATTTTTAAATGTATAATAGTTGGGTGCAAAACACTATTATTATACCTTCTATTTTTATATGGTTCATTATCAATAACATTTCCCTAAATGCCCAGCCGCAACTGAACAGTCATGATCTCTACCACCAATCTGAAGTTGATTTAACAAACACACTGCTTGTTTCCTCAAATAATCATATTTTAAACACAATCAAACAAACATTAAACTAAATAAGATACTTCAAATTTAGATATAACCATTTCCTGTTACAGAACATGAAAACAAACCTGGGGGCGGGGAGTAATTACTAGAGAAAACAAATTAATTTTTAATTCTCTACTCAATTCGTCTGTCGAAACTAATTTCAGAAGTAATAAAATACAGATAAATAGACAGAACTACACACTTAACTTGTAATTTCTTAAGAAATCTGTAGTTTAATTCTTAAAGCTTGAAACAATTTAGGTCACCACAAATAAGATCCTCTTCCTAACTCTTCTACCATCGGAGCACTAATTTATAGTGTGCAAATTTGAGGCCGAGTTTTCAAATAAGGATACCATGTCTCAGGTGCTCCCTCTGCAATATATGATACTTCTACTACAGTCCCCATAACCTCAAACATGCTTAACACATTTGTATAAAGCTAGAGATGGAGGGGTGGGGGAAGGGCAGCAAGTTATCTGCTCAGATTTCACTGAGGAGCTTTCAACAGAACATACACTACGTTAGGAAAGGTAAAGGAAAAGAAATTAAATGTCATCCAAACTTCTGACTTTTCTGCTGTTCTTAAGGATTCCATCAGAACAAGCTAAAATGGGTCCCTTCTTACCTACCAATCCTGCTATTTTAAAAAGTAGTTTAGTCCATTAATAAATTAGTAACACAAATGAGGTCAACAAAAATTTCTCGGTAAATCTATGCATATTGAACAAAATCAGTGGAATCTTAAGGACAAAATCTACTAAATTTTTTAAATTAGAGAAAAATATTTTAAAGGAGAAAATAAGAGCTTTTTAGCTATGGCATCTAAAGGGAATTGAAAGCAACAGATTCATGTTTTTTAAAGCACTAATATTGTACAAATTTGAAAAATATTCTCCTATAATAGTTGTCTCACGTGAATATATATGTCCTTCTCTTAATAATTTATAATTTCCTCGAAAACTGAATTATAAATCAAGATTTACTTAAATTCTCTTAATAACTGAAGTTGAACCTGAGAATATAATTATGTATTGAACATCTGCTATGTGTCATACATAGGTATCTTCATGTTATCATCATCATTCTATACTGAAAATAATCATACCTAAATCACCCCTGGAGTAAAACAAGACTGACATAAGGGCAAGATACAACTACAAGTAAAGCTCTACTTATCATGTACCTAATATATATTAGAAAATTATATTTTATACTGGGTCAATATAATAGTTTATATACAATTAGTGATATATTTTGATTACAAAAATAATTATTTCAAGTCAAATTTAAGAGCTCTGTGACCCTGTTACGTGACACAGAACAAATTCGAAAATAATTATAATTTTATTCTAAAAATGTTCTAAACTGAACATAAGCCTAGTGCATACAGCTTATATTCAGATGTACTTTATATTGCTAGGTAATGTGGTGACTAAGAACAGGAAGTTGGGGTCAGCTCATTATTCTGTCACACACAATATCTGAAGATCACAAGAAGGAACTCTATTCTAGACATTTCAAATGACTGACAGGGACTAGACTAAGCAAGCCAGGGCTAGTTCCTTAGATTCAAATTATTCTTACATACAAGCAAAATTAAGAAATTTAGAAAACCAACTGACCATTTATTCTAAAGTCACAATTTGTCAGATCTCCTATCAATGGAGAATCTAGCCCTTAGGTTATAAAGAGATAAAAATGAGAACTTTCAAGAAAATTTAAAAATGAGATGGGAAGTGTTAAGACCACAGCTTGCTATGGAAATGAATATAAACAGCAATTAGAAAATTAATTTCATGAACAAGCATCAACATCCAGAAGCCACTGAAATGAAGTTTCTTACAATACAAATTATTCTCATAAAAAATGGAATTAAAAACATTTTTAATCGGTTACCATCTATTGCAGCTTAAGGTATCAATTTCAATAGTTTTAAGAACTGGAATACTGCAAACTATAAATTCTGTGCTGTTCAATCTCACGATGGGGAGGGGTAGTATCTATAGTGTGAGAAAGGAAGGGAAGGAATGAAGGATATTGGACAGCTAAGTACCTTACAGAAACTAATAGCTTACTTAATAGAAACAAATATATTTAAATTAATTCATTTTATTTAAGAACTTCCTACTTTGTCCTTTTTCTTCCCAATAATGATATTAAGATGGTAATAAACTGTCGTTTGGGAAAAAAAGAAAAGTGTGTGAAACAAATAGAGGAATCCAAAGGTAAAAAAGGAGGAAAACAGCCTCCCTTCAGTTCATTGTGACCCCATATTGACCTGAGAGGGAGGTGGGGTAGGGGGAGGAAGAACAGGAAAACAGCCAAAAGGAATCTGCCTAGGTTTCCTTGGCTGAAGACAATCTCCAAAACCCCAAAGGGAAATACAAGAAGGAAAAAGCAGCACTACCAAAACACACATGAACACACTGAATTTACTCCATGTAGAATCTGATCATTAATAAATTCCTACTTTTGAAAAAATGTATCTTGAATAATTACTTTGCAACTATTTAGTGTGCACTGCTTTTGTTTACTATTTCTAACAAATTACAGGAATGGTCCTTTTAGAATATGCTTTGAGGGTGAAATGGCATAAAATTACTCAGCTTCTTATATTTCTCCAAGGTATACAGTACATCTAACTTATCCACAGGCTCACTTCTGAGCAGGCACTCTCGGTGATTAGTTAACTCAATACAGTGGTATTGAACTACAAATGACATTCGGTAAACATTATTATGGGGAATCTCTGAATTCTGTGTTATTTGAACTCTTATTCTAGGCTCATTTTTCAGTTTCTATCAAATATTATATAAACCTTCATTCTCTTCAGAGACAAAAGATGTATCTCAGTAATATAATTTTAATATCCACACACCTGCACAAGTCCTAAACCAGAAAAGCAAAGGGAAAGTTCCTACCCTATTACTGAATTATATGCAATCATACAATGACTTCATATTATTGTGTTTCCTTAGCTTAAATTGTTTTCAGTGTATGAATAACTCACAGTGAGAATGTGATAAATAATCGTTGGTACAATATCCACCTTAAGGAGAGAGGCAATATCTAATATTCTTCTATAAAAAGTACACTGTATAAAAGTTGCCACAATTAAAATATATAATTTATTATTTCTATATTCAACCAAGCAAAAATGCAACATGATTAAATCCATAGTGTAGAATTTGTTACAGACTATTATTTTTAAAAATTATTTGTAAGAAGGAGGAGCTTTTCTGCTCTTCTCTTTTAAAAAATTAATGTAAAATAATCTCATTCCCTCCAATCACAACAATCTTAATGATTTAATGTGAAAAGTACTGTGGTTTCCTTTTAACTGTTTGATTTTAGGCTTGTCTGGCTAAGTACTTGGTTTATTGAAACTGTCACTACTCTCACTTATCAGTTGGCAGAGATATGAATTACTCTGTGGTATCTGCTAACCCCAGTTAGAAGATGTCATACTGTTTTCCCCCAAAAGCAGATCCTAGCTCCACGTAGGTTAACTGACCTCATGTTGTGACCCTCATACCAGCATTCACAGGACTCAGGTCATGACCTATGAATTAGCATCATGCAAGTAAGGGCCATACTGAGTTTCCCTTACAGAACTGAAGACATGAAAAACTAGGAACTTCCTATGCCATTCCTGATTTGGTTTTCAGTGTGCTAAGCAGCTGTCTCTCAAATCCAAAGGAAGGGGAACAGATTACCAGCACTCTCACATATTTCAAAAAAATGAAACTGGATTCCCTTCTTTGAAAATTTCTATGGCGTACATTTATTCATATCAAAAGATAATAAAAACCAGCATTGAAAAAAGATTTTACTCATGTTCTCAACAAAACTCAATTTGTCTTTTAAAACAATTGTCCTTCAAAAACATTATGTCTGAGTACCTAGCCATGGGGCCTCCCTCACCCATCACTACTATGAAATCATCCCTACGGTGTTCAATGTTGTTGAGCTGGTATCTTACCTGTGCTTCACCAAATTATTCCAAATAGAACCGCAAAGTATATACCTTTCTTAACTAATTTCTGCCACAATGTACTCTAGGAAATGAAAAGCTAAGAATATTAAATATAGAGGATTTCTTCATCAGAAGAGAGTGCGGAGTAGGTTCTGGATATGCTTTTTAATTTTTTCCTCAGCAGGGGGAGCTAGCACTCTCATCTTGAAAGTCTGAGTACACAAGTCAGATAACTTAAATTTTGATTCCAACTACCACATTTCAGTATGTGTTAGATTCTCCTATTGAAAATTTCCACAAGGAAAAATAATTTCAAGTTTAACAGTTTAACAAACTTGAAAATTTACCTTTGTCTTGAAATTCCTGAGGATAGCTGCAAAATAAAACAAGAGCATTATATTTTACAATGAGTACTGACAAATCAAAACAATGTCCATATGTGATAGTAATTCAAAACTATTTTAATACATTTAGAGGAAAAAAACTACTTCCTATCCTGCGATGACAATTGCAAAAGGTTTGTGGATTTATAAAAAAACTATTTTAAAGACCTATGTTACAGTAGTAAAATCAGAACATATCTTTATACCTACAACTTAAAATTATTCATTTAAGTATCTGGAGGTTATTTTCCATATTTATATTAAAATTCTCAACTTAACCATGTCCTATTATTCAAACCAAATGTAACCTCACCTAATAAAAATGAACAGTTGAATATTGCTAGTATATTTAGAAAAATTGAAGAACCTTCACAAAAAAAGTGCATTATAATAAGCATGTCTGTTTTTAAAAGCTATTATGGTGAAAATATATTTTTCCTTTAAAAATACTTAACAGCTATTATATAATAACATTAAACATTTTAAATCTAATGATAATCAACTTTACTAAAATGTGAATTACAAACTTGCTTCTAAGTAAAAAATTAGCCGTAAAAGGTGAGTGACTTACGTAGATTTTACATCTTTTATCTTCTTAATAAGAGATTCTCTTTTTTCCTTTGCTTTCTTGGATAAATTTTCCCCTCTCAGGATGTCTGCTACAAATGTTTCAACATCTAAACCATAAAATGTAAGAAATAGGATACAAATTATAAAAATCATTTTTGTCAAGACAAGTAAGACAATGACTGTGCCTACCCATAAGTGTTAATATCTGTACAATTTGTTACAGTTATTTATCAATCCAAAGCATAACAATTGAAGTATGTTTCAAATACTAAGTTGGACAAATTTGTTCACCACTTAGCTAATAAAATTTGTATGCTCTACTTATGCTTAGCACAGCAAATGCTATTTGGATGTTTGGCACCATTAAACCAGGAAGAAGCACACAAGTTTACGGTGCCCGGTAAAACAAATTCTCGCATATAAAAGCAAGCACAGGGCCTTTATGCATGCGCTACTACTATTTTACAGTATTTTGTGAGCTCCTGTATGAATAGGTCATTCACAATATTATATTAGTATAAGCTAATGTCTCTGGCAAGGACCTGTTTTTCTCAGTGTAATCTATTTTCAGGTGTTTAATGCTTTAAAAGGAACAAATCCCCCTTTTTAGCCAAGATTCCCAGAATCAACCCTCCTCCTTCCTACCTGCCCCACCCACATTCACCAGCCACCCTCAAATAAAAAAGATAATCAATTGTGTGGTTTTATGTGTTCTGGCTTCTTGCCTTGGTATTATCACCACCTGAAAATATTTCTTTTTAAAAAAAGGAATAAGTAGTAACAATAGACTCATCCACTATTTAGAAATAAGTAATCTAGAGATAAGATTTTATGGTTTCATATAACATTGCCACATAGTCTCTTTAAAAATTAATTTAGCAAACTTCTAAATTAGTCTGATATCTAGTTCTCTCTAGTATAAAATTCCAACAAATCCTTACTGGAATGATTTTATAATAGCTCCTTTTTTATTGTTTGTGAAATATTGTACAACTTTAAATTAATTCTATATATAGAATTTTCAAATCTCACTTTGAGATCTCTAACATAGAGGATATCATAAAAAATGTTCAAGTAGGTATGACTATAAACCATCAATATCTCATATTGCTGAAATATGTGTATGTTGTATGTTTTACTTTCTTTTCACTTAACTGCTTTTATCTCCTAATTCACATTGATAAAAAGATAGCATCAAAATATGCAATATTACATGTTTTAATTCATGCAATACAACAGTCTTTCAACTGTACTTATAATTAAGTATCTTGATGCCATAAACAAAGTTGATTAAACTGTTATTCTACATATTAACAATAAATGTATAAAGATAATTTTCCCCTAAGTCAATGGTAAGCAAAAGAATGAAAATTTGATGTATTTTTAAAAATAGCTTTCTGGTTTTAATGTTAAAAGAAAGTATCAAAACAAAATGAAAGCAAACTGTCACAGCTTCTCTTTCTTTCAGCTGTCCATATTTTTGAAGACAGGCACATAGAGACATAATCCAGTACCAGTACAAATTACACTCAGACTTCTGAAGAGAGTTCAAAATAATGAAACATAAAAAAAGAAAGTGCTCTCCTTTAAACTCTTTAAATGTTGAACCCTGAGGAGCAGGCAACCTTTGGACATTCAGGTATTAGCTGAAATGGAAGAGATCATTGGCTTCTCAAGGATGGTTACAATAAATCTGCTAAGAAAATGGAATAAGGAAAGGAGAAGCATCTCTGCTGATTCTTTCTTCCAACCCGAATCAGTACTTGCGTACTTTCGAGAATCACTGGCACAATGATTGGTGAACAGTCTGCTTAATGTTACTTTCACTCAGTGTTTGTCTTTAATTCCCTCATCCATGAGTTTTTAATTGCCTATTTTACATTTTCATTATACAATCCAAGTTTAAACAAACGGGATCTATTTCTATCTCTGGAAGCAATAATAGAACAAATTACAGCCTAAGAGTTATTTCTTTAAAAGGTCACTTCTGTTCTATAAGAACAGAAAACAGAAAAAGCTGTGATGCTCAATACAGTGTTTTTTAACACTCTCAAAAAATGTTTTAAAAATACCAATCCCTGCTACTATTTCATGAGGAAATACTGGTTGAGAGAGTGAGGCTGCAGGAAAATTTTATGTTGTTTGTTTACTCGGGGTGAGGGGGGAGAGTCAAAGATCTGGCATGGGAAAAGACCTTATTTTTAGAGTGGTCTTAATGTATTAATTTCTAACTTTATCCCAGAAAGGGAGTTTAAGGCAACTAAAAAGATTTAATGAACATTGATTTAAAAAATACTTCTCAAAGAAGACAAGGAAAGCACAGAAACTGCTTTGCTGTTGTTTCTCTTTTTAACAAATAAGAGCTTTAAAGTGGAAGCAATTACTGCAATAACTCTAGGTTGTTGGTGCCCACTAACTCGGTTAGGTTTTTAAGTTTTTGAAAATCTGGGTATTTTTTTCCCTTAAAACCCACACTGTGCCTACGTATTTCTGAATCCTAGGAAACCAGCCTCTCTAGGCACAGGAGACCCTCTGGATGTGCAGGGGACCTGCGACCGGTCGGGTGCAGAGACAGAACAGGCGCTGAAAAGTTACTGGGAGTTTGCTGGGAGATGCTTGGGCTCTGAAGTTCGTGACATTCGTCGACTAGCGGAGTGTTAAACCCCAGGGTCCCGGTCACAGGAGCTATGAGAAGGAAGCACTGGGTGTGGGGCAGCGCCTTCCCAGACAAATGGGACTGGGTCTGCTGCGGCTTTGTGGCTCAGAGCCGGGGTAATATTTCAAAAGCCAGCAATAAAAGTCGTGGGCGAATCAAGCGCTCCTCTGGCTGTGCGGAAAAGAGATTTGAAGCTTTTTTATTGTGCTCTGAATAGCCCTGCAAACGGTAAACTAGCGAGTGCAGTGGTTCTTTTCTACCTTCCTTCAGGGGTCGTGTCCCTGGGTTAATATGTAGATTTCACTGCCTCTAGATTGTCTGTAATGCGGGGAAGAGCCGTAATTTGATTATAAGGAAAGGTCAATCTGCCTTCTCACTTGCCTCTAGGCCTGATGAGTTAGAATTCCTCTCCCTCCCTAGGAGGGGTCTCCCCTCACTCGCACACTTGCGGCGGGAGAGGACACAGTTGGAGGAGTTCAAGGAGGCCCCCAATGCACCAGGGCTGACCCCCCTACGCGAAACCCCCTCCCTTCCCAGCCTCCTAGACTGCAGGTCAGCAGCCTGGGCATCCCCAGACATCCCCAGACATCCCTAGAATTAGCCCCATTTCCATCAGCCTTTGCCCCTAAGTCATTAAGGAGGAAAAAATTATCCCAACGAATGTAAATGTGGTGGTAAATTTTGTTCCTGTTATTCCTGAACACTGGCGAGAGTAAACCGTATCCCCCAGTAGGGCTGTAAAGATCTGGGGGAGGGGGGTCTCTAAAAAGATCAGATTTACAATTGCTCTGTAGCTAAGGTCTGAAAACAAAATTAAAAGATGACATCATATCTTGGCCCAGCAGTCCTCAAGCAGTTTTAGTTAGAAACCTCCCAACAGCCCTCTCCACCCCTAGGAGGCAAACACTGAGGCACACCAAATCAACAATGGTACTCCAATTCCCCCTCTCCCTCTCCCCCTCTCTCTCTCTCTCTCTGTCTCCCTCTCTCCCTCTCTCTCTCTCTCTCTGTCTCTCTCTGTCTCTCTCTCTCTCTGTCTGTCTCTCTCTGTCTCTCTCTCTCTGTCTCTCTGTCTGTCTGTCTCTCTCTCTCATACTATAGACTCCCTATTCATAAAGACCCCCTAGAAACACTGCCACCTGAGTGGCTAGGGCAGGTAACTAACCCCCACACACAAAAGCTAACTGCTTTCCATGAACTTCCATACACAGTAAAAAGGTGAAAACACACAAGGTCAGAACAGTCTTTAAATTCTCACAAGCAATAAAATAAACTCAGCTTCTTGAAGCCAAGTACATAGCACAGGTTCCCATTCTTGAAAAAAGCGGATGTTTAACCAATTGTCCTTACCATCCTCCACCAGCAAGCTGCCTGGAATTTGACTTTCAGGCTGGAGGTTGTAAACAAGTCACAAAGATAACACCTGGTGTCCTCAGCCTGTCCCCCAAACACCAAATACCTCCCTGAATGAACTTGCATGCGTGAGCAAGGGCGCGCGCGCGCGCGCACACACACACACACACACACACACACACACACACACACCTCACACACAGCCTCTGTGGTCATGGTCTGAATAGTATAGGAGAGGGAAGCAAGAACTGAAATGAGTCAACTACTACCAACTGCTCAGCCCCAGATGAACAAAATAAGTGAAAAACCAATCGCATTATCCCCCAAATAGCTTTACTACTTAATTTTACAGTTTTCTCTACTTTATTCATTAGGCCAGGATTCAGTTTGTATACACTGAGGTTTTATCACCAAACTTAATGGGGTAACGATCCCAGCCAAACTTGAAGCTGGCATCAGAACAAAAAGACGTTCTTTTCTTCTCTCTTAAAAGAAGATAAAGCTGACCAAACACACCCACGGGTGAAAACATCAAAATTAAACCGGGCACATGTAGATCAATGGAGTTAAATACCCAAAGTTGGAAAATGGTTAACTGAAAAGTTATCAATTGCTTTAATCAATGTCTTTCTCTTGATTACCTCGCACTTTTACAGGTTATAGTTAAACTGTGGACTTTTCTAACATGGAAGAAGAGGTATGAACAAGCACAAAAGTTCTCATAGAAAACAGAACTAAGTTTTACATTCTATTATCTGACAAAATTTTCAAAATTGGCTTTGGAGGCTAAATAATTTATTTTTTATTAAAAAAAAAAAACTGGGTAGGCTGTTGAAGGATAGAAACGAACATCTTTCAGCTCTAAAAGATGATTCCTGATAAATAGCCCCTATAGTAATCAAAATCTTTTTGCCACACATTTTTAAAGAAGCCACAGTGAATAACACATTAGCCTGAGATTTACACTACATTCACTGTTAGGCAGCATCTATAATAGTGCATTCAGTATGTGATTGAAAAAGAAATGTAAACTCAGTGAAATGAAAAAAAATAGACTTGGCTTTAATTGAAAAAGACAAACTAAGTGAATAATGAGCATATAAAAACTAGCCTATGCCACTTTTATCACCCATATATGACACTTAATCTTAAATTTATGAGAGACAACTGAACTGTTTCAAATCACCAGAGGCTTTTCCTGCTCTGTTGTTTCTGTCTTCTTTCTAGTTATGCTTTAGTGCTGATAATGTAGAGATAGATAAACTCATTTGCAAAACTTTTATATACTCCTTATTTTTTAGTATAGATTCCCTTTTTTAAATAAGAAAACCACTGATAATTTGGATAGAATAACTATAAAAATGGTGTGTACTATCAAGAGCCTTATTTAGTAATCTGAAATAAACATACTTCTCATGGAAAGTCATGTGGGGAAAAAACCCAGCCAAAGATCCCTTCCCAAGAAAAAGTAGGATATGATATGCTTAAGGGAGGCAAATGATATTTCTAACATCACATTTTTTAAAAAAGATTTTATTTATTATTTCCAGAGAGAGAGGAAGGGAGACAGGCAGAGAGGGAGAGAAACATCAATGTATGGTTGCCTTTCACCTGCCTCCAGCCATGGATCTGGCTGGAGACCTGGCTTGCAACCTGGTTATGTGCCCTGGCTGGGGAATCGAACCAGTGACCTTTGGGTTCGCAGGCCGGCACCTTACCCACTGCGCTACCAGCCAGGGCTTAACATCACATTTTAATTCATCTATGTTATTTAGCTCATACATGAAACTGAATTTTTGGTCCCTTGATTTACACACACATTTTCTTATTTCTAGAAGAGAGTATCTTAGGGATGTCAAAGACTGGTTTCATTTTTAGATAAAATTTCATATCAACTTCATGCTCATTAGTTATTACTGTCAAAATGGAGCAGCTTGATCTTGCTCTGTAGAAAAACCCAGGTGCTAAAGAAATAGGTGACTATTGGTGACTCAGTAGGTGGCACTCTTCCCTTTACATACTCAGCCAAGGCGCCAGAAGAAAGTTATGGGACACTAGAAATACTGAAAATATTTCTCACAGGAAGAATAAAGCCAAAATGTTAACCAAATTATAAATGGAACTTTGGAAAGGTAGAAATCAAATCACACTATCCTCAGCATTAGGGAAAAAATTCCTGCCTTTTTTTTTTCAACTGAATTGTATTCTTTACCTAGTGCCCTAAAGGGATCATTGATTATAAAGTGTGACATTTAAAAAAAAAATATTCTGGAGATCCCCAATGGGGAAAAATGCAATATTTCAATTCAAGACTGCCAGATGAACAAAATCTCAAGGTCATTTTGAAGAAACTATATAGCCACTTTGTTTATTGTTTGTTTGGTTTGGTATGGTTTTGATTTTCCAGATCCACTATATTCTTCTGTTAACATTTGTTTCATTTTCTAATTTAATAAAAAAGATTCTAATATCTTTCTACAGCTTTTCTTTTTAAGTATGTTGTCCTAAACCAAATGAATGAGAATATCTGATAGCAAACCACTAACACATCAGTATTCAAAGGGTGATTAAACAAATTATTATGAAAGAGCTTGGGGGGCCAGTCGTTCCAGTTCCTCTCACTTTCTTGACTGCCTGGAGGAAAAACTCACATAAATCAAGATTATTCTTGCTGTTAGTCTTAGTCAAAATATTTGGATGTAGAAGAAGATTAAATGGACAAGATTTGGGGTTATCCTTTGATTCTAATTATCCAGGCTAAAACTGTTCTTCCATTGTTGTGAAAAAAATTACACACAATGAGATATAAGAATCATGTATCATAGAAATGTACACTTGAAACCTATATAACATTATTAACCAATGTCACCCCCAATATATTTAACTTTAAGGAAATTTAATTTAATTTTTAAAAATTAAAGATTGCCTGCATATAGCAGTTACAAATTTACTTTTAACAACAAACATCTGTAAATGATTTTCCATTCGTGAAACAAAAGAATAATTCAACACTTTTATGAAAAGTGTAGGTTTTCAATTTAAGTACTGGTTTCATAGAAATATAAATAACTAACAGTCAGACTTTATAGCCACTTTTTCAAGAGTATCATTAAATGAGAGTTAAGAGTGACAGCCTCTATGGGTTTTTCTGCATTCCTATAGAATTTTTTTTTTTCTTTAAGGGGGCAAGGAATGAGAAGCAGTGGAAGCCTAAAACTGTTATAATCAGAAAGAAAAATAATAAGCTTGTAAGAATACACTTGAGCACCTACCTCTATCAAGCAATTGAAATGTCAAACACCCAACACACATGACATATAATGATCTGAATAACAGGCACATGGAATACAAAGAAAAATGTCCAAACAACTGTATTTTGAAAGACACTATATTTCTCTTTATATTCATTTTCTGAAGGCAAAGGATTTTAAACACCTAAAAAGCTTAGGTGCTTATCTTCGCTATCATGGAATTCTAGCACAGTGTCATGCATTCCAAGAGCTCTCAACTGTTAACTACAATCACCAATATCTCTGTTCTTAGTTTCAAAGAAAGAACTAGGTAAGCCAATAAAATGTCAAACAAATACCAATTCTTTTTCCATAGCTTTAGTAATGTAATATTTAACCATTTACTCAATACAAATCATCATGCACAATTCCAACAGATATTTTTAATGAAAATGGAAAAAAACCCACTGCTGAGAGTATTTATTCTTGAAATTTTCCCTACCTCATAAAAGATTTTAATTACAGTCAAACCTAAAATGTTAACTTTCTTTGACTAAGTTTTTAAAAAGTTAAAACAGTGGCTTATTTAATTTCCTTATTCTTTTCTCATATCCATACCTCTTGAAAATATCTTCTGAAAATAAAGTATAAACCAAATTTATAATCCCCAAAATGTTAATGTTCTATTATTTCTTTTTATTACTTCATGTGTTTTAATGTTTTTGCTTTACCAATATGAAATATTGAAAATGTCAATAAGACAACTTTAAATGCTGAGTGCAGACATTATACAAGTATATTATCTGACTAAAGAGAGAGGAAGCTAAAGTATATAGGAAGTTAGCATTGGTAGATAATTTAAATATTATGTAATTCTAAGCTTTCAGTTAAATTACTCACATAAGGCCAATATAAAACACTTACAATGTATGGAGTTCAGCGAATAAAGGATCTTATAACCTACATATCTACCATCTGCAACTGTATAATTATGGGCCAAGTAGCAAACTGTCCACTGTGATAACTGTCAAGTTTTTTAAAGTGTGTACTCAGAAATGTGTACTTTATTTCTTAAATTTAAATATTCATATCTTAAAAAATGGGGGCACAAAAAATTCAGTCCTTAGACCTAGAACATCCTGAAAATGGTAACATCTATTTTTGGATTAATGATAGATGCTACTCTGGTGTGACTCTTAACATAATACTCTAAACAATAACACTCTAAGCAATTCCAGCATTGTAACAACAAAAATGTTAACTGTAGTAGGACAAAACAGTATTCATGTGAAACTCTAACATAATGGAATAAAAGCTATCTTTTCAGTTCTTTCAAAATTCCTCTTAGTAATACCCATTAATGTCAACAAGCATTTCTTAGAGTAAAATACTATCTCACCACAAATGCATTCATCACATGTAATCGTGTTCACACAAACCAAGTCTGCATCCATATACTATTGATTTTATTTTCTCTACCATATTTATGATGCTATCCACCAAAACAGTATAACAGTGTATTAAATTTGGTCTCACATTATAATTGTAACTCACTATTTAAAATGTTACATTTTACATATTGCTTTTTAAGAGTTAAAATAACCAACTTGTAATATAAGTAACAAATAGAAACTCTTTTAATTCAGGTATTCATGACCAATATTGAAAGTTAAATACTTAAGAGACAACTAAATAAAATAAAACTAGCAAAATTAAGTTTCCAGAATTCTGATGCATGTATTATAAAGTGAATAATGGTAAGAATTACCAGGAAAAGTAAGATTTGTGTTACCCTAATATTTTCTATCTTATGCAGAAATATAAAATTTTCATTGGCCCTTAGTTACAATACACATCTCCATAGCTAGTACATAGCCTTGACGACCTGCATCTTTAACTCCTAAAGTAAGTTCCTATAAATGGTGATTTAAAACTGAAAAGGGGAAGATGAGGGTGCAAAGATGAAGTCCAGTCATCGTGACACAGGAAGTT
Source organism: Noctilio leporinus (assembly GCA_004026585.1). NCBI lineage: Eukaryota > Metazoa > Chordata > Mammalia > Chiroptera > Noctilionidae > Noctilio > Noctilio leporinus. Next base: position 79,529 of record PVIW01000820.1, read on the forward strand.
GGAATTTAACATATCCTTCCTTTTTAATGTTACTCAAGCTGAAAACAAGTGACCATTTAAGAGTCAGGCCCTCTTTTGAAAGTCGAAATAAGGAGTGGACTCAATGTTCAAGAAAAATGGGAGTTTTAGAATGACAAACCCTTCTCCCCCATACCACTTAACACCTGTAGTTCAGACACATCTCTTCATCGTTACACCCTTTTCCTCTATTGGCCAGGCAACCAAAGGAATACTTCTTTGACTACTGATCCTTTTTCAGTTCTCACACTTCACACTCACATTCATTCATTTTTCTTTCTCCTTCTCCCGCGCGCGCGCGCGCGCGCGCACACACGCACACGCACGCAGGCGCGCGCGCGGTGTCTTTAAGATGCACACAGAATAGTGTAATTCATCAATAAGGGTTTTCCCACCATCCTAGCACCAAAATCCAACACGCACGCCCACTTTTTCTCAGACCCACTCCCCACTCCCAGTCCCACTCCCACTGGCCAGGAGACGCGGGAAGCGTGGCGAGGGAGGGTAAAGACTGAAAGCTTTGGTCCCGATCAGCTCGCCGTCCCCCCCACCCCCGCCCCCCGCCGCGCCGCGCTACCCACCCCCTTCCCGCCTTTACCTGCCAACAGGTTCTTAATTTCCTCAGGGAGGGAACAGGGAGAGGAGGCACTGCTGGGGTTGGGCATGTTAGGGAGCGCGGGGCGTGCGGGGCAGGACCTGTGCGGAAAAGGTACCCGATGGGCTGGGGCTGCGGCCGCGACCTAGACTCTGGCAGGCGGGCCGGGTCAGCAGAGCGGGCTACGATTCCGGACACTGCCGGGCCAGGGCTCACAACAAGGAAGTCGCCGAGGCTCCAACCAGCAGCCGCTGGACTCTCGACCCAGCCCCGCCCGGCACGTGGGGGCGGGGCGAGGGGCGGGGCGCGGCCCCACAGGCCTGGGGGGTGCAACTGCGCATGTGTGTCCCTTGGTTTTCCGAACCTCCCAGGGGAGCCTCGGGACAGGCCACGCCCACCTCGCAGCCCGGAGCCGGGGGCGGAGCGGCGGTGGGAAGGCAGCGGACGGGGGCTGCGTCGCTTGACCCCGCGCCTGAGGCGGCCCGACGCCATTTTTATTACTGGTACCACCGAAACCGCTGTCCCTTTCCGCAGGTCCGCAGACCAGACGGCAGCCTCAGTGCCTCCACGTTTTCCGATTAAGACACCTGCTGGCCAACGGTCCGCGCGGTCGCGGCTTAACACCTCGCCTAGGAACCCTTAAGGAATCTTCGACCGTCCTGAATTATTATAGCCGCCTTTGTCCGGTCGAATGATGGCAACTATGTTCCGTCTTCCGCCAGTCCTCCCCGAGAACCAGTCCAAGGAGCGATTTGATTGGCTCTTATGTTACTTTTCTACCTATAGCAGATTCTTGGGATGACTGATTTCCCCCCCTAAGAACGCAGAATGGGGGGTTCTAGACATTGTCTTTTTGAGTTGAAAAGAAAAGAAAGCTTAAGTAGACAGACACGACTGTCCATCTATAAGCGTCAAATTGCTGATGATTAGGAGAATGGAATTATAAAATCTATTCACTCTAACCTAATCTTTAGTCAACAAATACTATCTTCTATCTGTAAATCTCAAGTTTAGTCGAAAACCCCAAAAGACACGTTCTGGTGCTTTTAGTGTGTGTGTGTGTGTGTGTGTGTGTGTGTGTGTGTAAAATATACATATATTTAGATTCTGATAGGAACTGCCATGGAAAAGCTCTTTCCTAGATGCTCCTATTGTATTTTGAAGATTGGGTTGTGGCTGCAAGCACAATGTAAATTATTTATTCCTCTACCTTCTAGCTCTGACTAGAGCATTAAACTTTAGTTTGCATTAGAACCACAGAGAGAACCTATTACAAAGCAGATTCTTAAGTCCCACTCTCAGAGATTCTGATCCAGTCATTTTTAGGATAGGAATTGATTATTTACTTTTTAAACTAGCCTTCTAGGTAGTTCTGATGTTATACACCCTGAGGTTTGATTTTAAGAATCATAGGGCACAAAATTTGACATAGCCCTGGTTAGGTGGCTCAGCTGATTGGAGTGTTGTCCCACAGACCAAAAGGTTCTGGGTTCAATTCCCACTCAGGGCACGCACTTAGATTGCAGATTCCATCCCCAGTGGGGAGTGGGGTGGTTTGTTATAGTCATCAGCATCGATGTTTCTCTTTCGCCTCTCTATCTAAAATCAATAAACACATCTTTAGGTAAGGATTAAAAAATTTGTCATAACTTTCATCACCGCATGGAACTGTAAACCTGACATGGAATAATAACTATTAATATTTCACACAAAAAGACTCAGACAGTAACAATAAAAAAAATAGTCAAATGCAATGACATTTTTAATAATTCTCTAAGAGGTACACCACATACTATTTGTAAAAGGGAAAATGGAGTCTTCTCAAAATAAAAAACAAGGCTAAAAATTTACAACTGAAGGGAAACATGAAAATTAACAACAACAAAAAGAACACCCTCAAAACAAACCCATTTCCTAAAATGGAAACTGAAATTCCTACTCAGATTTAGAAATGTTATGAATGTTATAGAAATAGCACCAAAAATTAGAATGATGTTGGTGGAAATAAATATGAGTAAAAAAAAATCCTTTCATAACATAAGTCCTCCAACTTCAAAGGATTAAGAATTATTAGTTTTAAATTGTAAAATTATCTTCTTTCCTAAAGAAGATACTATTTCATGGACATCTTACATTAGTGAGGATCCTTCCTTCCTTTACAGTTATCACATATAATTCTTTGTCTTGTCACATTTTTTTAAATTAAACTAGGCCTCCAAATGTTCCTATCCATTGTTTCCTTCTGATAGACCTGGCCAGGATTTTTTTTATTCTTGTGTCTCATTCATTTATTCATACTCAACAACTCATTCCACAAAGGAATTGAGGTGATTTACTCTTGTATCAAATAGGCAGCTTTCAGGAGGAGATCAAATGGACAGTGTCAGCACTGCTCGTTATGACAAGTCATTCTTGTTTCTGAGAGACAGGAAACTATTAAGATTGCCTTAAAACATATAACATCTAGTAGTCCAAATAAAAAAGGCAATAACAGAAAATGGACTTTGTGTATGAACACATTCACCTATTTAGGAAACCATTCTCAGGCACAGGTTCATGATGGATTCACTTGGGAAATGCTTTGTATACTCTATCATTTTTACTGTTTATTGTTAAAGTTACTTAAATTGATTATAGACCAAAAGAGAAATAAATAGAGGCTAGAAAAAATAATATTCTTATTTCTCTTGTTTCCATAACAAAATCTAGGAAGTAAATTAAATCATACTTTACATTCTTTAAACTAGTTACATTAGATAAAAATAAATAATAAATGAAACTTTAAATCTCAACCCAAGTGAAGTAGCAGCTGCCCTATCATTCTGCAAGAAAGAGGCTAGACTCTGAGAAAACATCATAATCTGTCTTCTCAGAAGTAAATCATGTACCACTTAACAGCAGGGATACTTTCTGAGAAATGTGTTGTTAGTTGATTTCATCATTGTGGAAACATCATAGAGTGTACTTACACAAACCTAGATGTTATAGCCTACTACCCACCTAGGATATATGGTTTACCACTGTCTATGTAGTCCATTGTTGACCAAAATATTGTGTAGCACATGATGTATATCTCCTTATAACTAAAACTAATCTCCTTTCTTAAATCTCTCAAATTTAGCTTAACTGAATAAGTATTTGCCCACAAGTCTAGGTTTAAAAGAATATAAATGAGCATCCAAGAAACAAAAGCTGCCATGACTGGGGTGGGGTAGTGTGTTGGGTGTTGCTCTTCAAAACAAAGGATCGCTGGTTCGATTCCCAATCTAGGACACATGCCTGGGTAGCAGATTGGGTCCTGGGTGGAGGCACATGCAAAAGATGGCCAATCACTGTTTCTGTCTCATGTGGATGTTTCTCTCTCCCTCTCTCTCTCTCTCTCTCTCTCTCTCTCTCTCTCTCTCTCTCTCTGTCTCTCTCTCTCTCCCTCCCTCCCTTCCCCTCTCTCTAAAATAAATAAATAAAATCTTAAAAAGAAAAGAAAAACAGTGAGCTAAAACACATTTTACCTCCCTTGGCCTCTTTTATCTTCCTTTTGTTTGGCTTTCATAGGCACCAGGAAGAAATACTTAGGTACAGTATTAGTTGTCTGTTGCTGCATAACAAAACTTAGCTTAAAGCAAAACACTTACTATCTCACAGTTTCAGAGGGTTAGGAATCCATGAATGGATTAGATGAGTGTTGTGATTCAGAGTCTCCCATGAGGTTCCAGGCAAGCTCTAGGCTGGGCTCTAGTCATCTGAAGACTTGACCATAGCTAGAGGATCAGCTTTAAAGAAAGGCCACCCTTAAGACTGTTCGTTGAAGTCCTCCATTACTCTTTGGCTGTTGGTAAAAGGCCACGGTTCCTCACTACATAACCCTCTTCACAGGGCTGCCTGAGTGTCCTCTTAACATGACAACTGGCTTCCCCCAGAGTAACTGATCGAAGACAGGATGTAACGATGTAACGAAGACAGAAGCTGCAATCTATGACAATATCAGAAGTCACATAACTTTACTGCTGCCATATTCAGTTGGTCACAGACCTGGTGTTTACAAGGAAGGGACTACAACAGGCTATGAGTTCCAGGAGGTAAGAATCACTGGGGCCACACTGAAAGCCTTCTGGTCCCCAGTTATTTACATCTCTTTCAGTGCAAAATAAATCCATCCCCTCTCAGTCTTTTCACCAAAATCTCTACTTTCTAACCCAAGACCCAATTGAGCAATCTTAAAAATTCCATCTTATTCTTGGCTCATAACAGACTTAGAGAGAGTTATCCTTGATCTTCATCTAAGTAATGTGCAAGGTCATTGGTATAATTTAAGCCTCCCCAAGGATAAGCATGACTTGCACTGACTGAAATTCTACCAGTTAGAGACTTAGGAAAGTGAATGGGGAACTATCTCCTTTCACACCTCAATCTGGATTGGATTGAGAAGTCAGGTCTTCTAATACCTGCATCAAGCACACTATGACTTTGGGTGAAAGGTAACAGACAGTATTTTGGAATTTAGAGCACATGGACCTTCCAAAGAATGGTTTCAGAACTAGCCATGTAAAGCAAGCAAGGTGTTCGTGGGCATATTTTATGCTGTGTGCCCCCTTCTTTCTTTCAGATAGTTCTGGTCCCACAACATCCTTAACAACAGTTAATGAGAAGATATTCTTCTGAAAGAATGAATTGAATAGCATGACTGCCTTATTAATTAAACCTTGGAGGACTCATAGTTGGTCTCTGAATCATAATTGGCTCCATGTGAACTATTTACTCAATTTTCTCTATCCTTATCCATGTTAATTATTTTATTACAGAAAGTTTTGTTTTTGTTTTCTTAATGTAGTTATTCTTAATGTACTTAATGTAGTTAAAAACATGAATTTAGATGAAACATAATTTTCTAATATACTTCTACAGATAGCATTTTGTAGCTAATGTGGCAGAGGTTTTAGGACATTCAATAATTAGAAATAAGTCTAGGTTTATTTTCTCTGTGTAAAGACAAAATAGTAAATTGTGACCAAAGTCCTTCTTGTTATAGTACATCTATCCTCACAAGGCAATGTTAAAATACCAAGCTGTCTGCAGCAGAGGTAATTCAGTGGGATTGCGCCTAATATATTCATGAAGGGCTTTGATGGATTTGATAAACATAAGCAGCTGTTAACATTAAATTGCCATTTAATTTTTTTTCAGTGACTTTCAAAGTTGTCAATATTAAACAGTAGTGTTTTACAAATGACTACTTTAAGGCCAATAAGAACAAAATTGAATAAAATGGAAAAGACTCAACCAAATTCTTTTTTTTAGTAAATTTTTAAAAAAGATTTTATTTATTAATTTTATAGAGAGAGGCAGAGAGGGAGAGAGACATCAATGTATTGTTGCCTTTCATCTGCCTCCAGCTTCGGATCTGGCTGGAGACCTGGCTTGCAACTTGGTTATGTGTCCTGGCTGGGAATCAAACCAGCGACCTTTGGATTTGTATGCCGGCACCTTAGCCACTGTGCCAGCAGCCAGGGCTCAAATCCTTTCTTTTTTCTATAGTGTCCCACTACTAAGCAAAGAAAAACAAAACATTTTTACAGGACATTAAGCACTGCCTCAAGTATTTGCCTATTATTTGCTTTGCATATTACTATACCCAGAAACTCTTTCATTCCTTCCCCTTTCTACCTCCTGCCCCCATTTAATTTTTAATATACGTCCGTTTTTTATATATCTCAGCTCTAGTTGGTAAAAAACTAATCTGAAAAACTACTGAGTAGGTCCACTTAAGTATAAAAAACCTTAATGAGTGACAACAAATAAAGTATATTTGTTCTCATTCTCCTAAGAACATCTGAGACTTAAAAAAATTGTATTAATTGCTTTTTCCCAGCTTTAATAAGATATAATTGACATATAATATTGTATAAGTTCAAGGTGTACAATGTTAGGATTTGATATATATGCATTATGCAAAATGTTTACCACAATAATGTTAATTAACACATGGAAGCAGGTGCTTCATAATGATCATGACACACCAGAAAAAAACAGTGAACTAAGATCAAGTCTAAGATTCTGTGTGTTGATGCCTTACTCTTTTTTTTTTTTTTTTTTAAGATTTTATTTATTATTTCCAGAGAGATAGGAAGGGAGAGAGGCAGAGAGGCAGAAACGCAATCAAAATACGGTTGCCTTTCACCTGCCTCCAGCCACGGACCTGGCTGGAGACCTGACTTGCAACCTGGTTATGTGCCCTGGCTGGGTAATCGGACCAGCGACCTCTGAGTTCGCAGGCCGGTGCCTTATCCACTGTGCCACCAGCCAGGGATTAATGCCTTACTCTTTAAGAATGAAATAAGATTTCTTGCTCACAAAGTTATTTAATTTTATTTGCTCATCTGAGGAAATATACTTGATTATATTTTATGTTCTAAAAACTATAAATAAAACACTGAGCCAAACACATTTGCTTTTTTGAAATGGAAGCAAATATTTCCAAAAACTATATAACAAGATTTATCTTCAATATTGTGAATATGGTTTGTTAATAATTGCACATAGAATAGACACAATTCAGCCAGGACCAAAGCAGGAGACTGAACATGCAATAATTCAATGCATGATTAAGAAAAGGCAAATATGCAATATTAATTCAAATGGTTAAATAGGAAAGATTGAGAAGATAGAAATAGTATATAGTAATAGTAAGAGAGAATATCAGTAATATTTACATATATGAAAATATAGTTTTATGTAAATGTATATATATCAAATCCATGTTCAATCCCATAACACAATTTTCACCTGCATCCCCAATAGAATTTTTAAGACATTTTTTTTTTTGACAATCTGGATCTGTTTTTCCCCTTTTATTTTTTTACTTGCTGGTGACTGCTTTAATATGATCTTACAGATAAATTTTGGTAAGCAAAGGAAGTCAGTACTGTTGACAACTTGTTGACATATTGTGACCCAGTCTGCACAATTTGTGGACTGCCACAGACATGTCTATGGCACAAGGAAGGACATCAAGAATTATGTAATTTACTACACTGATGGGCTTTGTTGACCTGCAGTCCATTTGTTCAACATTCTGGAAACACATTACTGTCTATCAAAAACTTGCCTCCTCACTTTAGTTCTCAGCTTTGATTCTAGAAGCATTGTGCCTTCCCCAAGTACCACAGTTTAGAGGAAAACACACTGGCAAATCTGATACCTCTCCTGACAGCTTACTTTAGATTTCTATGAGCATTCAGTTTTATTTTTTTAATAACCATCTTAATTTTTTTCAGAGGTAAAAAAATTATTACATTTTTATGCAGTGCTGTCAAAATGGATACTTTCTAAAAGTTAGAAAAATTACTTTAACTTGGTAGAGCACCCAAAAACAAACAAACAAACAAACAAAATAGGAAATTCTGAGGCATCCCCCAATTGCATGCTCTTATTGTACTATACTATACATTAGAAGATGGTATTACTCATTGTTATATTTTCAAATAAAACATAGCTATGTACTTCCTGGGGAACAATGTTAGTATGGGACATTTTAAAGGGAAATATTTGTTTTTGTTTAAAAGTGAAAAGCACATTGCCCATATTAAATAACCTGAGGAAAATACTTTCTTTGTGTTTTTCTATCTAAAAACTACATTATATAGCTGTAATACTTGCACTATCATGCTATCACCTAAATAAATTAAGGACTATTTAGACCATGGCAAGGTTAAACATTTTCAAAGTCATCCCAGTAACATTAAAAATTTTACTTGTCTACAGGTTGCAAACCAGGTCTCCAGTCAGGTCTGTGGCTGGAGGCAGGTGAAACGCAACCATACATGGATGTCTCTCTCCCTCTCTGCCTCTCTCCCTTCCCCTCTTTCTAAAAATAATGAAATAAAATCTTTAAAAAAATTGTTTACTTGTCTAAAACAAAATATTATCCTCTTAAAGGTAAAACTATGTTTATTTATAAATATAGTATTTGTAAAAATATTGTGCATCACAGTGATTCCAAAAGAGATACACTTATAAGAACCAATGTTTATTAGAGGAACTTGACAAAATATATTCAGCATTTAATTTGCCAAAGGGCTAATCTTAGATATTATTTGAAATAATTTCCTCTAGCAGATAGCAGAACAAAGTGTCCTCTGCTCTTCTAGATATGTTTATGGTTCATCTTTTTGTGGAAGTTTTCCTCAATTGAAAATATTTGAAAACCACTTTGCACAAGTTAAAGTTTCAGTCACTTTGAAATTTATGGTCATTTCAGTCACTTAGTCATTTTAGTTTGAGTCAAAAGACATGACATATATTGTAATATGGGCCTGAATGAGTTAATAGAATATCTCATTTTCATTTACCATTTTAGCTTATAAAAATACAAGAAAATAATAAATTTGACACATGAATTATTAGTAAAAGTTCTCAAATTTTGTGCATTCAAATATATTCACAGTCTTGATTTTCAAAACAAGAGATAGTATTATTGTTACTTAACCTATAGTCTATAGAAAAGTGCCAGTCCACAAACTGTTACCAGTAAATGAAAAGGTAAGCATCAAAAGTGAGAGTATTTACACCGGCCTGCAAACCCAAAGGTCACTGGTTCAATTCCCAGCCAGGGCACATAACCAGGTTTCAAGCCAGGTCTCCAGCCATTTGTGTAGCTGGAGGCAGGTGAAAGGCAACCATACATTGATGTTTCTCTCCCTCTTTGCCTCTCTCCCTTCCCCCCTCTCTCTAAAAATAATAATAAATAAAATATTTTTTTAAAAAGTCAGAGTATTTAGAAACTTTTATAGCAGTTTGACACTGCCTTAGTATTTCTAATCACATTTTTTTAATGTATCTGTCAGTATAGATTAGAAATTTAACAAAAATAAATGGTCCTTCACCATACATAGCTTGAGAAGTACTGGTACAAACAACTAAAATCAGTAGACCTTACCCAATCTTAAACTAATAGTTTTAAACTTTTTCCTATTACATTATACTTTTAAATGATTTCTTGTTATAAATCACAGTATCACAGGGGCAGGGGCAGAATCTGAGCCCAGAGCAGCAGATCATTTTAAAAATTATGTTTTTAGAAAATTCTTGAGCTTTCTTTGAAGAAAGGAGTGCATCTGCTGTAGTATCTCTGTGGAAGGAGCCTGAGGACCAGAAACACCCTAAGTGAACCCTAGCTGAAAGGAATTGTGACAAGGTTATTCATCCAGCAAGGATATTTACTGAAGATGCACCCAGATGGTACCATTGATGAGACCAAGAATGAAAACAGCAGCTACACCCTCTTCAATCTAATTCCCGTAGGCCTGCATGTGGTAGCTATCCAAGGGGTGAAGGCTAGACTCTATGTGGCCATGAATGGTGCAGGATAGTCCTATAGCTCACATATTTTCACTTCAGAATGAAAATTTAAGGAATCTGTGTTTGAAAACTACTATGTGATCTATTTTTCTACACTGTACCTTCAGCAAGAATCAGGCCAAGCATGGTTTCTGGGACTCAATAAAGGTGGTCAAATTGTGAAGGGGAACACGGTGAAGAAAACCAAGCCTTCATCACATTTTGTACCAAAATCTATTGAAGTGTGTGTATGCAGAGAGCCATCACTGCATGAAACTGGAGAAAAACAAGGATGTTCAAAAAAAAAGTTCTGGAACACCAGAGGCAAAGTCGTGGATCAAGATTCAACAAAGATGAGACCTCTTCCTTTGTCCCTCTCCCATCCCATCTTTCTCCCCTCCCTTTTACCCATTCCCTTCCAACAAATCACTCAAGAAGAGAAAAATAAAATGTCAATACAGAAAAAACACTGTGTTTTTAAGATCAGAACTGTAGTCCATGTTATGAATATACAAACTGAACAGAAAGATAATCATTAACTTAGTGTCAGTAATTTAATTTCTATGATCAGTAATATAATTTCTAGAAATTATTTAAACAGTCTGTATCTTCTTGTATATATCCATATACATATGTTGTATATATTCATAACATCAACCTTACTCACAAAGTATCTACTAAGTAAAAATTTGTTCAGTTAACAGCACATCAATATAGATTGCCCATTATGAATCACATAAATAAAATCTTTGCTATCCAACTCAACCAAAGAATGACCTCAAGTTTTTGTCTCTTTCCTATTCCCTTCCCCTACTTTGGGAATGTCTGTGAGCTTCGTGGAGACATTGAATGGAGAGCATGGAGGTTTAGCTTCCAAATATTTGTCTAGAACTTTGCATAATACCTAGCACCTAGTTAGATAATTGTTAAATGTATGATGAATAAATGTCATCTAATAGTAAAATAACTAAAAGTGGAGAATAAAATCAGGAAAGAGTAAATTGCCATAAAATATTAAGCATAGCAAGCTATCTCAAAATTCACTGACTTAAAACAATAATAATTTATTCTCAGATATCAGTGGAGTGGCCAGTGGTCAGCTGAAGGCTAACTAATCCAGTTTGGTCTCAGCTAGGGGATTATATGTGACTCTTGTTCTGGGCATATTCTTCTGTCAATGACAAAGATGCAAGACAGCATGCCCAGAGACTTTGATTGCATCATAGCTGCTAAAATTTCATTGGCCAAAACAAATCAGGTGGTCAATCCCAGAGCCAAGGGATGGGATTGTAGTATCCCACACTGGGATTGTAATCTCAGTGTGAAAACACTGAAAATTTACTGCCAAAGATATAGATGTATAATCTTATTTCTGGGGAAGAAATGAAGAGTTGGAACATTAATCCAATCTACCACACCACAGTAGGCAGAAGGATGACCCTCTCCCAAAGATGTCCACATCCTAAATCCCCAGAATTTGTGAATATATTATTTTACATAACAAAAGAGGCTTTGTAGAGATGATTAAGGCAAGAATCGTGAGGTGGGGGATTATTTTGGATTATCCAGGTGGGCCCAATGTAATGTCAACAGTTCTTATAAGAGGGAAGCAAAAGGGTCAAAGCAAGGGAAAGAGATTTTAAGGTGCTATGCTGCTGGTTTTTGAAGACAGAGGAAGCAACCATGAACCAAAGGACGTAGGTGACCTCTAGAAGCTAGAAAAGACAATGAAAAGGATTACTCTCCAGAGCCTTCAAAAGAAACACAATACTATTGACACCTCAATTTTAGTCCAAAGAAAGCCACTTCAGACTTCTGACCTCCAGAACTGTCAGATAATGCATTCATATTATTTCTAGCCCCTAAATTCATGGTAGTTTGTTATAGCAGCAATGGAAAACTAATGCACCTAATTACAAACTCAATAAACTGAATTAAGAGATTATTAAGTAATCATAAAAAACAGTATATGTAATCATACTACCAACTAAATATCATTTTAGTTTATAGGTCTACTTGTAGAAAATATGTTAGTACCTATGATTTTAAATTCCTTATTATTGTATATAACTGTTAAATAGTTTTCTTCATACATCAAACACATATCCCCTCAACAAGAACTACTGATACCATCATCCCTAAACTCCAGGCTTGAATAATGAATGGAGTTTGACCACATATTTAAAAAGGTAGCAGCTACTGCAATCCAGCCTTTATAAACTTCCATGAGTTTCTTCCCATCTTCAAATTCGTGCAAGTCTGCCTTCCAGCCTGCTTTTCAGATCTCACCATCCACTCATTTAAACTTTTTCCAACCTAGTAGTGCACATACTTATCCCCTTACTAAGACACTGAGGTCAGAGGGCACTACTCCACTTATTATTGGTCTACAAATCTCAAAAGTTCCCCCTGGGTTTCATTTTTCCTTATTGTATGCTTAGAGTAAAATCTCTGTAGGTGGAAATCAGAAATGTTTAAAGTAAAATGTATACATAATTTTAAAAATTGAATTGCACAGTGCTTTGTTTGGGAAACTGAAAATTATGTTGTGGTTCTATAAAATGCATAGAAGCCACCCAAGCTTCAGTCTTTGAAAAGATTTAGCTTTTATGAAGTGAACTTCATTGCAAATTATTTTTAATTATTTATTTTTTATAGTATAAAAGTTTTATTTTTAGAATTAGCCAGCTAGACTTAGTTTAGATTATCCCAATTTTATTGGCAACATCCAAAGCATCCTACTCTGAAGTTATTCCATCCATCAGGCCTGATTAAGGTGTTGGCTTTGGCCACATCAATGTCATAGAGCTCCTTCCCAGCCTGTCTGATCTGGTGCTTGTTGGCCTTGACATCTAAAATGAACACAAGTGTATTGTCCTCTATCTTCTTCATGGCTGACTCAGTAGTCAGGGTAAACTTGGTGATGGCATAATGGTCAAGCCTGTTTCTCCTGGGGGTGCTCTTCTGAGTATATTTAGGCTGCATTTTTAACAAATCTATTTTATTGGCCCTGACTGGTGGCACAGAGGATAAGGTGCTGGCTTGTGAACCCAAAGGTCACTGGTTTGATTCCCAGCCAGGGCACATAATAAGGTTGCAAGCCAGGTCCGTAGCTGGAAGCAGGTGAAAGGCAACCATATATTGATGTTTCTCTCCCTCTCTGCTTCCCTCCTTTCCCCTCTCTCTGAAAATAATGAATAAAATATTTTTTTAATTATGTTATCAACAACAACAGCAAAAACAGTCCATATCTATTTAATTGGATTTTAAATAGGTAGTGGCTTGCTCCCAACATGGATTTAGTGAACCTTAAAGCTGGTGCATTCATTAGTTTATGTTTAATAGAAAGTGGCTTGAGCAAGATAAATATTTATTTCTCTCTCATTTTAAAGTCCAGACCAATAGTTCAGGGCTGGTATAGTTGTTCCATGTGCAGAGATCCTGCCTTTTATTTCTCTGGTTCCTTCAAAATGTGAAGTTTCAACTTCATTGTCCAAGATGGCAGCATCTGTGTCCCAGGCAAGCAGATGGAAATGTCAAGAAAGAATGACAGTGGGTACGAACTAGCCTTCTCTTCAGGCAGTTCTCAAGCTGCCACAGGACAGTTCCACTTACATCTGGCCAGAACTTAGTTATATGACAACACTTGCTCAAAGGGCTCTGGGAAATAATATTTACTTGGGGCAGTCTCATATCAACTCTAACTTGTGTTAGCCTCGAAGAAGAGAAGATATTAGGGAATGACTAACCCTCTACCATAGATGTTGGGTATGTTTCTTCCTGCTGAATAACCACAGAATAAAATCTATGACAGCAATAGCTTAGTGAATTCATCATGTTTCTTTCTTTTTCTTTTTCTTTCCTTTTTTTTTTTTTTTTAACTTTTAGGGAATAGCTCTACTTTCTAGCTATCACATGCCACCTAGCATCTTTGCTCATCTCTTTCCTGGTTGAATATTACTGTGTGTGGCAGAGTCTATTCTTTTGTTTCTTTGTTTTGGTTTGATAAAGCCTTTCTTTCCAAATTTAATTGTGGTATTTTCTGAACTTGGAAAATTAGCAATCTGTTTCAAGATCCAGATAATGAGAAACTTAATCTACATCTATTTTTTTTTCATATGTCAAGAGGCTCAGAAAAGGGTTTGCAATATTTTAAAAAACAAACAATAATTGTTCTTAACTAAAATTGACTTGAACCTTCACATATTCTTAATAAACCTAAATGCATTTTGAATGAGTTATGCAAATAGCTGAGTGTGTGTTTGTAAAAATATCTTATTTTAAAATAGAAAAGGTTATTTTTTTATATGAAAAATTAATTCATTGCTTCCTATTAAGAGACAAACAAGACCTTCAGTATACTAAAAGCAGAATTTTCCAGCCTAAAGTATTTTTAGAAAACAAAACTGAAGCAGAGAGTTAAAACATTATATTATTTCCATATTGTTAAGGCTGGACTTTTCTTAGGTTGGTTTTAACGTTTTCTTTTTTTCTTCTTCCCTCAAGATTTTCTCCAACAATTCCTAAAACGGTAGAAGCTTTTGGAAGATTACTTATAACCTTAGTAACAAAAATTTGTAAGCTGTTTTTCACTCTGGTTCTTCTTGCTCTCCCTGGCATTAGCAGTTAGTGTAACTTGAAGAAATCTGAGATGGAATAACACAGCAACTCAAGGATTTCTTGAAAGTGCTTTAGGGCTGGCCTGAAGCAGTTGTATTTGAGCTATTATGTCCTTTGCTCAGAATACAGAATATAATCGTTGATGTTAAAGTTGTTATCAAGGCACACTGAAGTAATGTATGTTACCATTTTAAAATAAAAATTAAACCTGAACTATATAGCTGATTGGTCTTTAGCTGTTCCAAGGAATAAAGACAAACATTAATGATTCACTTTTCTTTAAAACATTCTACCTTAAAAATTACATAGTATTCTGTATTTTAAATGATTGAATTAAAAATATAACACATTCTCATGCAAAAAAAAAGTTTTTAAAAGCAATTTGGCATAAAGTGATATGTAAAAGTGCCTTTCCTCTTCCCCAATTGGTATTTCCAAAATGCCTTCTAAAAGATTTGCACAATTTATGTTCCACTATTCTTTAAACATAGTTATAAACAAATACACTGAATAACTTGTTATTCATTTGCTCAGGGCCTTTCCCTTTCTATTTTTATTAGCTATTAATCTTAGTTTCACAGTTTTCTTTTAAGATTAAGGTATTAATCTCCCAATTTCATAAGTCAAAAACCAAAATAAAGAGACACTAAGTTGTTCAAAGTAACTTCATGGTGTACTAGGAATTGAACTTACACTTCCCACCTTGTGTCCACATTATCTAGGCACTAACCTATACACTCAGGCTATTTAGTAAAGAAAAAAGTAAAGCTTACAGAAAATTATTAAACAATATTTAAATATTGAGAACCTGGTACGCATCAAATATCAGCCAATTATTCTGATCACCTAATTTTTTTCTCTGACTTAAGGTCACATTCATGACCAGTTTGGTATCCTTTCTATATATGTGTCAAGTGGGAATCATTAGTCAACAGTATGGAGACTAATAAAAGTATTCACTAACAAAAGGGATAGCACACTGAAACGATGCAGATCCTGTGTTTCAGAGATTCTGGGAAATGCTTTTTTGTTAGTTGCACAGCTCATCAGAAAATCTCTGTGGTACCTGGGTAGCCACTGTGTCTAGTTTTTTATTATTACTTCAGAGACAATAAAGTCCCTCTGCTGTAAAACAGTTCTGACTGGAAAGCTCAGTTTTGACCTCAACTGTGACAGCCATTCTATAGATTATTCAGAAACTAGATAAAACTTATATGAAGATTAAAGTTACAGCTCTGCTCTACCATAAAAATCTGATAGCCACAACTGTCTCTCCTAATGTTCCTTAGGCTGTCAAATCAAATCATGCCCATAGTTCTCATTCAAACGTTTTAAAAGAGGCTCTTTTCTCTGCTGCTATTACCTCTTATGTTCGCACTTGGCCTTCACAAGAGTGACTTAGGATAGGAATTTATAGTACAGGGACATCTATGAGTAAGAAAAATGAATGTCTTCCTATCTGTTAAACTAAATCATAACACTGTTCTAGTAACAGCTTTAGAACTAGGTTGTCAGATTCCCATTACATTTAATTCTTTAGGTTTAAACCTACAGGACTGGAATTATATTTATTCAATTGATGTTCATAGTTTCCTGCAAGGTTGTCTCTGGATGACAAATGAAAATGTTAGATAAACATCTTGAAAACTAAAAACAAATCTGGTATTTTGAGGATATCCAGATAACGAACTCAAATTCAAATTCACTTTGAAACAGAATATTTGAGGTCATGTAAGCACAATCTTTATGCCTCATATGAATATGTAAGAAGTAAAAAAGTGACTGAGCTTTCATGCCAATTTTGTTTACACCCTGAAATTTCATCTCTCATTACCAGCAGCTTTCCTAGTAGAACTGGGAGTATGGTCAAAATAGACTGATGTGTGAGCGAGCAGATGGGAATCTGACCTTGTCTGCATAAGCTGAATAAACATCAGTAGCATGATATCTAAGCCTTCACCTTTATTTTCAGTTTTAACCTTGTCCTATATGGCTTTGGAGAGAGACAGAGCAAGTCTGGAGTTTCAACTTTGTTAATCTATGAAGGAACTTGGGCAAGTTACTCACCCTGAGTACCAGATTATTCATCTAAAAGATGAGGTCAAGATGATTGTTGTGGGAATTGTACAATACTTTTCTATTCCTGGCACACAATGGGCATTCAATAAATAGTAACTCTAGCACTAGTCAGAATATAGTAAACGATACCAAGCTACCAAGTGATACATAGGTATTTTTATCACCATTTGTTCCTATTAAACTCTTTCAAGTGGTCTGGAACCATAGAAACATACAGACCTAGCATAAACTTTATAAGGAAAAAACTGGAAAGTTCTTTTATCCATTCAAAAATATAACCAAAGAGGAGGATGTAAAGAAGTCAGCTCATAAAGTAAGTCGTGTACACACATCACCATATTGCATGGTAGAACAAGGTGCAGTATATGCCCAAGACATATTGAGTTAAAGTATTATGGAGCTTTGAGAAAGAAAATATTTCTTTCAGGTGAAGTATCAGAAACTATTATACAAATGAGATAAGTTTAAACAGGGTATTATTCAGCAAAGTGTATTTATGATAGAGTGACTAATTCAATTTAACTAAAGCATGGAATGAATGAAAGGGTAAATAAATTGTGAAATAAGACAAAAAAAAAAAAAAAAAAGGAGATTTAGACCATGCTAATGAGGCATCAGAAAGACAGGGTAAGGAATTTGAGATTTTTTTCAGTAACAAGATAATATGATTGATACGGTAATACCTTTACTAAGAGATAGTTCACCTGAAATCTTTGTGAAAGAAAGAGTGAAAGGAAGAATGAGCAATTTCATTTAGGAGGTGAAAAAGGTGAAGGACAGTAGTATGCTGATTTAAGGTAAGAGCAACAGATTTAAAGCAGAAGAAGAAAATTCAAGAGTTGGGAGAATTCAAAACACTAATTCACAAGAATATATATACCTTCATATTCATTGCAACATTACTTGTAATAGCCAAGATTGGGAAGCAGCCAAAGTGCCCATCAGTAGATGAGGAGATTTTTAAAACATTTACACAATGGAATACTACTCAGCTGTGAAGAAAAAAGAAGGGTAAACAGGGAATAAATGGTGATGGAAGGAGACTTGACGTGGGCAAGTGAACATACATTACAACATACAGATGGTGTATTATAGAATTGTACACCTGAAACTTATATGATTTTATTAACTGAAGTTTCCTCAATAAAAAAAGTTAAAAATTAATAAAAGTTGGAGGAAACATAATGTACAGGGATTAGCAATTATGCTATTAATTAGTAAAGAAATAATAATTTAGTATAGTTTTTCTGGCTTCTTTTGTTGTCACCATAAAAATGTATGTTCTGATTCTTTTCTTTTTTAATTTTATTGTTGTTGTATTACATCCATCCCCTTTTTGCTCCCCTCTGTCCCCCTCCCCACCCACCCATTCCCCACAAAGTCAATCCCACCTGTTGTCCATGTCCATGGTTCCTTTATACTAGGTTCTTGTCTAAACTGCTCCCCTTCCTTGCCTCTTCCTCTCCCCTCCCCCTAACCCCCATCCCCCTGACCACTGAAGGCCTATTCACTGTATTCATATATTTGGTTCTGTTTTGCTTGTTGTTAGTTTTGTTCATTATTGTCCTGTGATTGGTGAGATCATATGGTATTTGTCCTTCACTGACTGGCTTATTTCACTAAGCATAATACTCTCCAGTTCCATCCATGTTGTTGCAAAGGGTAGGAGTTCCTTCTTTCTTTCTGCTGTATAGTATTCCATTGTGTAAATGTACCAAAGTTGTTTGATCCACTCATCCACTGATGGGCACTTAGGCTGTTTCCAGCACTTGGCTATTGTAAATAGTGCTGCTATGAACATAGGTGTACATAGGTTCTTATGAATTGGTGTTTCAGGATTCTTTGGGTATAGTCCAAGTAGTGGAATCACTGGATCAAAAGGGAATTCCATTTTCAGTTTTTTAAGGAAACCCCATACTGTTTTCCACAGTGGCTGCACCAGTGATTCTTTCTTTACTTACATTAGAATAATGGACTATTTTAGCTTTATGTTAATGAACTGCTTAATAAATGTATGATGATTATTATCACTTTGTCACTAGGAATTAAAATAAAATGTAATCCTATGTATGACTTCTCTGTTTTATTCTTCATAAAAGTATTGGACTTTTCTCATTCCTAGAAGATGGTTCTTGATCCTGGCTGCTCATTAAAATTCCCTGGAGAAGTTTTTAAAAATTCTAATATCTGGGCTTCAGCCCTGAACAAATGAATCAGACTCTGAGAATTGGACTGAGGCCATCAGTATTTTCCATTTTACTCTCTCCAGTAATTTTACTGTGCAGCTTCAGTTGAGAACAATTGACCTTGAACTAGATATATTGTAGTCTCTAAAGAAGCACACTTGCTCACAATGTTCTCTATCTATTCATTGTAAAACTGGCTAAGCACACTGGTGATGGTTCATTCCTAAATCTCAAATGAGGGGCAGTTCCCCAGAATTCTTTGATGTTCAGCATTCCGTGCTGGCCTTTCCCCACTCCACCTAGGGAAAATGAATAATCT
Source organism: Noctilio leporinus (assembly GCA_004026585.1). NCBI lineage: Eukaryota > Metazoa > Chordata > Mammalia > Chiroptera > Noctilionidae > Noctilio > Noctilio leporinus. The sequence continues at coordinate 98,679 of PVIW01000820.1, forward strand.
CTCAATTTTTACTGGAAGTACAGATATGAGAAAAATCAACCTGAAGAGAAAGTATACATTGATGGCAGAGAACAAAGACAGAAAGAACATGGGTCCTTGGTAAATTAAACTATTGCATCAATCAATCCAGAAACCTAATCTACCCCTGCACTTCAAGTTATGCAAATCAAGAAATTTTACTTGTTATTCATGCCAGGTTGAATTTTGGTTTCAAAAGAATATCTTATCATATTATCTCTCCTCTATGCTCTTGAAATAAATGGTTTTAGATCTTACCTGTTGATATCAGACTTCAGAAATCAAACTGCAAACTTGAAGTGTGACATCTTTTATAGGGCACCCAGCAACAACAATCTTGTCTTAGAGGCATAAACACTTGATCTGTAAGTGCTGCACAGCTGTGAAAACCTAGACTTGGAAATCTGATATATTTTCCACACATTTTCCAGCTGTATCCTGACCATTTACTGTATTGTTTTGTTTTTATCAGTATAACTTACATTACATTAAATTTCCTTATGGTATTATTCCAATGAATTTTCAAAGAAAAAAGCAATTCTAATTTTAGTCTCTGAATATGACCTTGAAATTGAATCACACCTATAATATGACCAAAAACTACTATTATCTATTAAACTTTATATGTTGAAAATATACTGAAAATTCATTTTTAAAAAAGATGCTTCTTAAGATACAAGTGTGAAGAAGGGGAAATGATAACATATACATAATATAAGACATACATAAATGTAAATTATTGCTTACATGTATTATTATTGTATAAGTATTGGGAAACTTTGAAAGGAAGAAATCATTAATAACAGTTAATTTCTGTTTTTTCTATTTGGCTTTAACTTTTCCTCTACTCTTCTTTTACATCTCCCTGTCTATGCTCTACCCACCAACTATGCTTCTTAATCCCTGTACCTTTCCCCTCTTCTTTGCCTTCCTCCTCTCAGCTGACATCCCTCCAAATGTTTCCTATATCTTTGATCCTGTTCCCTCTCTGGTTGTCTGCTTAGTTTTTGTTTTTATTTTTTTAGATTCTGTTATTGGTAGTTGTGAGTTTGTTGACTTTTTAATGTTCATAATTTTGCTTCTCCTTTTCTTAAGTAAGTCTCTTTAACATTTCATATAATAATAGCTTGGTGATGATGCATTCCTTTAGCTTTACTTTGTCTGGGAAACATTTTATCTGCCCTTGCATTCTGAATGATAGCTTTGCTGGATAGAGTGATCTTGGTTGTAGGTCTTTGCTTCTCATCACTTTTAAATACTTCTTGCCAGGCCTTTCTTGCCTTCAAAGTTCCTTTTGAGAAACCAGCTCATAGTCTTACAGGAACCCCTTTGTAAATAACTCTCTCTCTCTCTCTTTTTTTTTTTTTTCTCTTGCTGTTTTTAGAATTCTCTCTGTATCTTTAGCCTTTGGCATTTTAATGATGATGTGTCTTGGTATGATCCTCCTTAGGTTTAGCTGATTTGAGGTTCTCTGCACTTCCCAAACTTGCCTATTTCCTACACCAAATTAGGGAAATTTTTCTTCATTATTTTTTCATATATATTTTAAATTTCTTGTTCCCCCTCTTCTCTTTGTAGAACCCTTAAGCTTAAGATACTGGCACCCTTAAAGTTGTCCCAGAGGTTTCTATACCTCTCCTCATTTTTTTCAGTTGTTTCCTGTTTTTGTACTGGTTGATTATTTATTTCTTCTTTATGTTCCAAATCATTGATTTGAGCCCTGCTTTCCTTCCCTTCACCCTTGGTTTCATGTGGATTTTTCTTCATTTCACATAGCCTAGCCTTCACTTCTTCCTTTTTGCATTTGTTCTATTTACGGCTACATGTCAAGTCTGTGAGCATCTTAATCAGCAGTGTTTTGAACTCTGCATCTGTTAGGTTGACAATCTTCTTAACTGTTAGGTTGGCTATCTCTCATTGCTCAGTTTTCCCACTGGCACCTTGATCTGCTCCCTTTGGGACCATACTCCTCTGTCTCTCCAGCTTGAACTTTCTGTGTTGCCTGTGTCTTAGGTAGTTCGATCACACTTATTACATTGTAAGGGGTGGATACACAGGAAGTTGTCAGTGTGAAGTGACCCATTTCACCACATTGTGGCTCTGTATGTTGGGGAGGGATCTGAGAGGGAGCAATGTGCTTGTCGGTTGGGACTGGCAGTTTCTTCCTCTACCCCAACACCCACTGGTTTTCACCGTCAGAGGCAATATGGCACTATTTTTTCACAGCACTGGAACCATGGACTATGTGGTCTGACCCTGAGATCACTTCCCAGGCTTAAATATATGACTGCACTTTTCACCACAGCCCCTCAGTCCCCATGCTGCTACTGCAGCTGCTGGCTCTATTTTTCCTGGTGCTGGAATCGTGGGCTGCAAGGTCTGGCCCCAAGATCACTTCCCAGGTTTAAGTGTATGACTGCACTTTTTACTGTGGCCTCAGTCCCTGACCCACTGCCACAGCTGCTGGCTGTATTTTTCCTGGCGCTGAGACTGTGGGCTGCACTGTCTGGCTCTGGGGTCATATTCCAGGTTTAAATGTATTACTACAATTTTCACTGGAGCCTCAGCTCTGGTGCTGTCACTGCCACTCTCCTCCTGGGCTCCGTCCCTCCTACCTCTGGCTGAGTATTTCTTTACTTCTTCATTTGTTACACTTGCATGTAGTTTGATTTTCTAAAATTTCTGCCACAACACTTAATTTCAAGGGGAGTAGGAACACTGGGCAGATGCAGAGGATGGGAGGATATATTACTATAAACTTTTTTATACTTTCTGATCTTTAACTAATGTGGTTATATTACTTATGTAAAATTATAATTAAAGTATCATTTGAATAAAAAATAAATTTAATTTAAAAATATTTTTATGAGAAGTACCCCCAAATTAATTGATTAGTCTCCCAAGAATCCATCAACATAAGAAAACCCCTACCCTCTTCACTAGTAGACTTCAAGCTAAAATAATTCTAAATAGAAATTTAAAAGCTTTTTTATAGAATGCTCTTCTTAGTGATCCAATTCTATTAGGACATCCAAAACATTAAGTAAGCTACCAATGGCTCTGAAATCACATAGAGGAAACAATGAATATCCCAGATAAGGTAAAGCAATCAGAGCAAAGGGAGAGAAGACATGGTTAAAGATGAACAAAGGAGGCTGAGTTGTCATTCCAACCCAGAACATCTGAAGAATAAGCACAACTAACAATTAGATGTCTTACAAATAGCACATGAGTATTGATTGGTTATAGCTAATTGAAGTGTTGTTTGCATCACTGTCCTCCAACTTGCCCCAGCTGCCATTTCAAACAAGATCTTATTCTTTACTTTCCCATCTCTAGGGATAGACAATGAAGTCCAATCCTAATATCAACAATAATACCAGCTAACATTTATTGATTGTTTATTATACTCATCTCCCACCAAGTATCTATTTCAGGCTTAAGCTAAGCATTTAAGAGCCACTCATAAATAACCCGATCACTAATAAACCTAATTTTTAAAAATGTATCCCTTAAATAGATTGACATATTATGCTATAGCAACATTTGATAATAGTATGAAGATATGAAAATAACTTTGGCGACATACTTTTGCAACTATGTTAAAACATAAAAATACATATAACATATAAAATTAAATCTAAAACAGCAGAATGTCAAATAGTATGTAAATTCACTATAATTATATAAAAATGTGCATGTAGATGCATCTCAGAAACTAATATACAAATTTTAAAGTAGTTGTATTAGAAAAGTGGGATTTCAGGTGGATTCTTTTTCCTTTTCTCAAAGTTACTTTCAATCTTCCTTTTACCCCATGCATTATTTTAACTTATATCCATCAGCATATAGATACAGCTGCATAACAAAATCCAACATATTGGCAAATTTAACAAGATTGAAGTTTATTTTTCTGTCACATTGCAGTCCAAACATAAGCCATGCAGAGCTGATATGGTGGTTCCAAACTACCTCCTAGAAATTGTCACTAAAAATGGGAGAAGGGACATTGGTAGTCGTACCTTTTCTAAGGGCATAGAAACCAGTTTGCAGTTGTTTTAAACCCATGTTAACTGCAAGCCTTCCATCCATCCTTATTTAGTAACTAGTTCCTTAAATCAACAACGGTCTACATTTTACCAAGCTGACACACTACTGCTGCTCTTGTCATCAGATTAAGTTTCATGTTTTCCCAGATCCTCATATGAGTAGCTCCTTCTTATCATTCAGGTCTCTGCTCAAATGTTGCCTCCTCGGATATGCTATTCTTGAACTACCCTATTTAAACCTATTTAAAGTATCCTCTCATAAAGGCACTATCTTTTACCTCTTCATTATTTGAAATTAATTATTTGTCTTTATGATTTGCCTTCCCCCTATTTAAGTTTCATGAGACAGAGACCTTGTTTACCTCTGTATCTTCAGCAGCTGGTACATAGCACCAAGAACAGTGCCTGACACTCAGGAAGAAGACAAAAAAAGTTGAAAGAATATATGAATGACCAACCCTGAAGTAACTCTAGTGTTGAAAGGGCCCATCAGGGAAATAGTAAAAGATATTTGACAATGGCCAGATATAGGCCTCTGATGTTTCCTCATGGAACTTACAAATATCAGGTGGAGGTAGAGCTAAGATGTTTTACAAACTAGTGGGAAAACATCTGATTGTTATCTAAACTCATTTAATCTTGGAGGACTAATTCAAGATACAGGCATATGCTTCTCAAGAGGGAGTACCACGCAGTTCCATTAAACCCCTTCATCCAAACCCTTGGTCAGCTCATCTTCCTATAACCTTCAGTGTTCAGGGTCACAGTTGGTGGTTTTAACAGAAATCACCCTAACTAGAGCATCATAATGAATATGAAAAAGTATTCTAAGTGAATTGTTATTTCTCTTCCTTCTAGTCTGAGGAAGGTACAACCCCCTTTGACTTCAGGAATATACCCCAGGGAGAATCAATCTGTGAACGAGGAGACTAAAAGTTCTGTCATCTAAAAGGGAGATCTTGTCTAAATTCAGTTTGCTGACTTTTCAACCAAATTTAGCCTCATGTTAATGTTTAATAATGCATTTTTATGCATTCTTGATGCATGCCTTATAGATAAGCCAGTAACAAATTCTTTGTATACGCCTAGGAGGTAATTCTAAAAAGTGCAAAGCTAAATAAGCACATGTGGAGAGATAATCTTTCTCTAAATTATCAGTAATCATACCTTAGATATTACACTTCCTGCTACAGTATGAGGGGATATTGAAGGCTTTAGAGAGTGTCTGGCACATTAATATTGCTAGTGGATTGTTGTGCTGAGAGCATGTAACGTAATTCATTATATATATGACTTCCTAGCATGGCACATAGGAGGCCATTTGAAAGTTGAATTATTCATGTTATGGCCTCCGGAGTGACACAAAACTTTTAGCTTTCATGTAATCATTGATTTAAGAAATCTGTTCCTCAAAAAATACATTTTAATAAGCTTGAGAATTAAAACAATCACCAGTTTACCAAACAGAAGTTGTTACTTTCCTTGTAAACCAGACCATTCTCTTGGGTTCCTCCACATTAGTTAACAGTGACACTATCCGTCCAGGCACTGGTGGTAGCTACTGTTTCTCCCACATTTCCAAAGTCCACAGAAATGTTCATAGGTGCTCTCCTCATCTGCTTGTAATTACATAGCAGCTAAGAGCTTCTTAAATTTTCTCTCTACCAACAGCATGAATTTGAGTTTCCTTCCAATGGCATTTCAGGTGCAGTTCAACTTGGCTTCATTTCACTTTCTAGCATTACTTTTCACTACAGACTCCCCCAAGCATAGTTTAAAACGTTCATATCATAGGAGTGTGTAATCATTTATACTGTTCCTTGAGTCTAAATTGCTAAAATACTATCCCTTTCCTTCTATTCCTTCTTCCTGTTCATCTTCTAGTGCTCAGCTCACTTGTCACTACTTAGTTACATTTATTCCAATGCCACTAGTAAGTTAGAACTTCTACCTTGCCCCCATAACGTTTTGCTTATTTATAATAAAATTTTAAATATTTTATGACTATTACTACTGTTATTATTATTAAAACCTTACTTTGTGCCGGACACTTTGCTAAACAAGCATTAACTCCCTTAACCATTACCACTGTTATTCCATGTTCTAGAGGCCTTTAAAAGATAAACCCAGTTAAAGCCATGCAGCTGGGAAGCAGGGTATTGAAATCCAGATTCTCCGACTTCAGATAGCATTCTGCCTGATACTGAAATTAATATTCAAAATTCTGCCTCTCCATCAAAACTGTTAATTCCTTGAGATATTAGGTTGCACCTTTGTAGCTCTGTGTCATCACAGTGTCTAGCACTGTGTTTTGTGTACCATCAGTGCTCAGATTCTTTAATGAATAAACGTAAAGAGGGTATGGAAATTTGAAAACTCTAATAGAACATAGTTATCTTACACCACTCTTTCTTGACATTCACCCCTCTAGTTCATTTGTACAGATCACAAAAACTGCATATAATTCATAAAGCAGAAGCTGCAGCTATCACAGAGCTCTGAGACCTTCATTAGCTGTACTATCCTGAGAAGTGAGGCAGTAGAAGTCCCATATGACAGGCTCAACACTTGAGAGTCAGCTAGAAATATGACCATGGTTTGAGCTAATTTCCACACAAATGGCAACAGTTTTGTTGAAGTTGAAAGTATCCCAGCCCTCCAAGTATTACGACCATAATATTTATTGAGCAATAACAATTGCTAGATGCAATTCAGAATGTTGAATTGAACATCATCTTTACCTGGGAGACTGGTAATTTAAATTCTACAGCCTGACAGAAATAAAAAGAGTACCCCTGGATACTGAATTAGACAATCAGCAAAGATGCATTAACTTAGGCTGAGATGATAGCATTCCGAGTGCTGGAATAGTGATTTGCCATATAGACCTTAGTATCCCATACAAGTTAGTACAGCTTCTAACTGTGATTAATGCTCTAACACAGCTTATGATGTGAGATCAAAGATGTAGCCAGGGTTGCCCTAGAAAAAGATTGTAACCAAGCTAGAAATATAAATCTCACCTCTTCTAATAGCATCACCTTCTGCTCTCTGGTATGTGCCCCCTTTATTCCACCAGGCTCCATCCCACTTCTAATTTCAACTAACCTTTGCTAAACATTTAACTGGCAATGTGCCAATTAACGCATTACATTTTCAAGTTAATTTTAATTTTGATCAAAGTAACACATGCACATCGTTTACAAAGTAAAACATGACAAAAAGCAGTCCTCTAGCTCACCCTTTCCCAACCCCTAGTCCTGTTTCCTTGAGTTGACCACTTTCAATTCTTTTAGCTGTCTCTTTTGGTGTTTATATCAGTTTTTTAAATAAAGGACTTATACTGCTATTTCCTGATTTTTAAAATTTTAAACATTATTTATTTACTTCCTTCTATGGAACATGAGAAACTACATCTCTTACTACATCCCCACATGCACACCCAAAACATGCACACATTTCCCCTTCTCCATTTTCCCAATGTAGCTAACACTTTTAGGTTAAATCCATAATTTAAGTTTACGTAATTATGAATCTATTAATATTGTTTGTAGCTCTGTACAGCTTCTCATTTCCTAAGAGTTTTTACTTTCCTCTATTTTTGGGGAGGTTGCTTGATTTGCTATATACCTATCATCAACTCATCCTCAATCTGCATTAGGATTACGAAACTAATCCTAATTAGTTCCTGATTAGGAAACTCCTCTCAGTGTAATCAAACACCTTATGTAATCTGTCAGTGTAATTTGTTTCTTGGAGATATCTCTATGGACTCTTCTGTCTTTTTATTACAATCTGGACTAATTGTTTTTAGGCTACTTGACACCTGCCATTGTGGGGCTTCCCTTTGCCATCACCCTGGGAATTCCATTTGCCTCTCTCCTGTGTTAGATCCTTAATCTTTTTAATTTCATGCCTTCCTATTTCTTATTCTACTTAGTCATTTCATGGAGCATATCCATTCCTTTTTTAAAAGAGTATGGGGCAATAACTCTGTTGAGACATCAGATATCTGAAAACACATTTACTCTCATGTTTACATACATACAGAATTTTAGTTTGGTAAGCATTTACTCTCTAAATTTTTATAGCATTTTTCTATTGTTTTCTAGTGCTTAATATTTAATATACAGAGAAATTGAAGGCCAGTGGTAAAACTTGGCCCACTGACTCTCTAATTCTCAGCTTAGGGATATTCTTTCTCTATAATACCCAACCTCTAGTTACTATAATATGGACAGATGAAATAAAATTACATCCAGTAGTATTCGTAATTAGATAAAGGGCTCATTTGTACATCTAAAACTTGTTTCAAAGGAGTGACATTAAAATAGTAAAGTAATTGATATGTATTTAATTTTAGGGACAGGACCCCTCAAGTCACAGAGTACAACTTCTGTTTCTACTCAATGTGTCAAGCTGGTAGCAGCCCCTAACGCTGCTTGGCATGACAGAAATTGAGTGTTGGGAGAAAATTCTGCATGGGTCTCTCACATTCCTGCACATCTTACAAATAGAAGCACTCTGAACTATCTCTTCTTAGGATGTATGGGTAGTAAACAGCCATAGGAGATACAGATACATTCTTGATCTGGAGCAAAGAGGGGGTTTTGCTTTCAGCCCTGGAAGACAGTGTCTTCTTCTGGAGGAAAAAGCAGATAAGCTTATTGCCTATAATAAAAAACTTGGGATCCCTAAACTCAGGGTTGCTCACCTATTATACCCTTCAATGCATGTGCTGTTAGTACCTGGATCTCTGCACATTGCCCAGCAAGAGTTGAGGCTCAGAGACCTGGAAAATGTGCTGATAATACTATTACTGTCAGTAATACACTGTCCTTGGTTTCTGACCCAAGAATATCATGTCTTCTGCCAGCATCCATGAAATTGTGACAGGCTAATTTCTCGATTTGCAAGTGGGATAAAATTTCAGACCCTTTTTAGTACTTGAAAGAGATGTATCCAAAAATATTTAGAGGAAACATTTGGGGGGATATATGAATTTAAAAGAATTTCCAATTAATTTTTTTTTTTTGGCTTGGGAATACAGAATTCAAACCCAACCACAGCCTTCGAGCCTGGAAATTAAATTTATTTTCAATTTGGCTTCAATGAATTAAATATTTTTGCATTATACCTGAAGTGCCTATGTGTTTCTTATTAGTATTTAATATTTCTAGCATTAAACATTCCCTACTTTTGCAGAGCTCTTCATAAAATATTCATCCCCTAAGATATGACCATTTGGGAAGCAGCAGCAAGAAGGATCCCTTACCATTAACTAAACCCTTCCTTCAAGGACTATTTCAATTATTTCTGCAGGCCCAAAACACAATAAAATTTCTCAAATGCCTTTGAAATCCTAACTTAAACTAAGCTGCAATGCCCAGAATGTCTTTTGAATAGATTCCTTCCTGCTTTTGGTATCACGGGCAACACCACTGAATGCACCAAAGGCTGTGAACTCTCACCTAGTAAAGTGCTTTATGTTCAGTAGTACTACAAATTAATATTCATTATCACATCATGCTTTAAATATCCAGAATAAAGCATGGTGTTAGGAAGAAAATATCTGTTTGCCATCAAGCAACCCAATGAGAAAAAACAGTTCAGAGTCTAGCATATGTAAAACTAAGTCCTTGGGACATTGTAATTCTAAAAAGTTCACTTATTGTTCTATCATCTCACAAAGTCACCCTGGTATAGAGATTACCTAAGAAAATTATGGGAAGGTTTCATGATGAACCAGAACAGTACTGTGATGAAATTCTCCTAGAGCTGTGGTAAAGGGGAGGGAAAGCACATAGATTACAGATGTAGGAAAATGCTATTCAAATTCTTACTCTGCTCTGACTAGTCATGAGGATTTGGGTATATATTTTATTACCTTTTCTGAGCTCAGCTGTGGTGTTAACCCAACAAAGTTTTTTTGAGGATCACAAGATAAAATTATGTGAAAATGTCTAGCACATCAAGAACCCCTAGTAATCACCATTCATTGAGTTCAAATTACAGAATAAGACTGGAGCAGTGCTGGACCTTCCAGATTAAAATAATATAGAATCTCCAGACCTATTCAAGACTTGACTTTGTCTACTTAAAATAAGAGATTTTTTTTTCCTTATGGAAAGTGCTTTTTCTTAAAATTAAGAAAACTTAATATGGAGAAAAGGGAACTCTGATGCATTGCTGGTGGGAATGCAGACTGGTGCAGCCACTATGGAAAACAGCATGGAATTTCCTCTAAAAACTAAAAATAGAAGTGCCTTTTGACCCAGTGATTCCACTGCTAGGATTATACCCGAAGAACCCTGAAACACAAATTTAGAAGAACCTATGCACCCCTACGTTCATAGCAATACTATTTACAGTAGCCAAGTGCTGAAGATAGACTAAGTGCCCATCAGTGGATGAAGGGTTCTAAAACCTTTGGTATATTTACACAATGAAATACTGCACAGAAGAAAGAAGGAAGGAACTCCTTCTTTTTGTGACAACATGGATGGAACTGGAGAGTATTATGCTTAGTGAAATAAGCCAGTCAGTGAAAGAGAAATACCATATGATCTCACCCAGTACAGGGATGAATGAACAAAACAAACAAGCAAAACAGAACCAGAGGCATGGAAACAAAGAACAGACTTTCAGTGTGTAGAGGGAAGGGGGAGCGGGAGAAAGAGGCAAAGATGGGGAACAGTTTAGTCAAGGAATTAGCATGGATGACCCATGGACAAGGACAACATGTGGATTGGCTGTGAGAGGGGGGATGGGGAGGGTGGGGTCGGGGAGTGCAGTGGGAAAAAATGGAATAAATGTAATACAACAACAATAAAGTTTAATTAAAGGGCAAAAAAAAAAAGAGAGAGAGAGAGAGAACTTCTTTTCTGAGTTTATTATATTAAGATGAAGATGGAAAATAGATGTGATACCTGCTAATAAAGGGCCTTAAATGCTAAGCCAGGAATGGGGGCTTTATTTCATAGGCTGTGACGAAATAGTTAATGTTTCTAAACTAGGGAATGACAGCTTCAGGAAAACTACTGGATGGCAATAAAATAATTGGGTGGCCATTAAAGAGTACAGTAGAAAAAATCAGTTAAGAGATTATTTAAATTTTCCAGAACAGAAGCATAAGATATTCAAGAAATGGTGGTAGTGTTAATGAAGCCAATACGAAGTCAAAAAATCTCTGGCTAAAAACTCCTCCTAGAAAATGAGTAAAGAGTTTATTAACTCTTTCAGGTAGTTAAATTGATATTTTTATATACAGTTTTATTTTTTTAATCCTCATCCAAGGACATTTTTTCATTGCTTTTAGAGAGAAAGGGGGAGAGGTGGGGGGTGGGGGAATGAAAGAGAAACATGGATTAGTCACCTCCTGTAGCACCCCAACCGGGGATCAAATAAGCAACCTAGGTATATGACCTGACCAGGGATCAATCCTCCAACCTTTCATGTGGGACAATGCTCCAACTAACTCAACCACACTGGCCAGGGAAATATTTTTATATACTGTTCTTAATGGCAAATATATTAAAATGCATCTTGCTTGAAAACAGACATTTTTAAGTAAATCTTATTTATTCTAACAAACTCTTCAGTTTTGAGGGAACAGGGTAGAAGGATTATCTTTAAAGGATAAGATACAAATTTGAGAGTTTACCGGATCAAAAATCAGAATTTTGGATTAAGTTTTCGGTTTCTAAATGTTAGTAAGTATTTTGTGCAATTACAATGGAAAATGGGCCAAGAATAAGAATACACTGCATTTTCTATTACAGGCCTGTGTGGAAGCAGAAGGCTCACCAGTTGCAGAAAACTGTGGCTAGAATTTTAGGTTATACAGAGCAGAAGGAATCATCTTATTATTTGTGTTCCCTTTATGACTGAGAACTCATCCACTCAGATATTGCCATGGTTTTCGGTAAGCAAGATCATTGGGTTTGCCATATCAGGGGCTATTAAGAAATATTGGGTGGACATTACTGGGTTCATGTGCTTGTTTACCTCTTTCATTTTTATTTTGTCGACTAAAGGACATTACAAACCATATGTGCAACTGTGCCATTATTACAGAGTTACGAGAGAAATAAACTACTCCTTTGATGGATTTAAGAATGCAGAGGCCTTAAGTAGACGCTTTCCTCAAAACATAATTTCATCCCTCACTCCCAAACCTGATCTCTCTCACTCTTCCTCCTCCTTTGAAACCGCTAATCATGGCCCAGAGAAAACATTTTTTTTTTTTAAAGCTTCATATAACCTACCACTACAATATTCATTATTGAAACAAATTCAAAATTATTTTCAATATTCATTTTCTTAAGGGCAAGGTAAGTTCCACAGAAAATGTCAGTTCCCTAATGATAAAGAAAGGGGTCTAGAGCCCTGGCTGATAGCACAGTGGATAAGGCGCCGGTCTGCGAACCCAAAGGTCACAGGTTTGATTCCCCAGCCAGGGCACATAACCAGGTTGCAAACCAGGTCTCCAGTCAGGTCTGTGGTTGGAGGCAGATGAAAAGCAACCATACATTGATGTCTCTCTCCCTCTCTGCCTCTCTCCCTTCCCCTCTTTCTAAAAATAATGAAATAAAATCTTTAAAAAAAATAATAATTGCTACGGGCAATTTTTTTAGATGTTAGCCAAAGTACTATTCTGATTGTTACTTCTGTATGAGCTTTTGGATATGTTCCATGAGTGGGGGCTTGGTTCTCCAGTAATTGAAGCTAGAATGACAACAAAATAGCAGTTATTATTTCTTGGGTCTTAAGAAGGTGGTAACTTTCCACATTAGAAATCATGTTAGCCTACCCATTCCAATTAGTAAACTTTGAATTTTAGATTATCAGAATGATAAACTCTGATGAAAATCTTGCCACTTTCATTCATTTGAATTACAGTTTTTTCTTCCCCAATGAAATATATCTATCCTGGTATTTGGACTGCAAATCTTCATCTGGGTTTCTTACTTTATCTTTCACATTGAATAGAAAGGGACTTGTGTTGGTAGTTTTAGAGGGAAAATAACAAACTGTCTAAAATTAGTATTTATTAACTATAAACAGAAATATTACAGTTTTACCTGGAATTGTATCTCCCTAATTTTGTTAACTCATTTCCATTTTACATTTCAAAGGGGTACTGAGAAAGCAGCAGCAAATCATGTTAATCTGGCCAGATATGAGAGCACAAGTTCAAGTCCAATCTCCTTGACAATGAGATTAAGGAAACAAGATGTGAGAAAGGTGGGACTTCAAAAGGAATGTTTAGGCCATGGCTGGTAGCACAGTGGATAAGGCGCTGGCCTGGGAACCCAAAGGTTGCTGGTTCAATTACCAGCTAGGGCACATAACCAGGTTGCAAGCCAGGTCCTTGGCTGGAGGCAGGTGAAAGGCAGCCATACATAGATGTCTCTCTCCCTTCATCTCTAAAAATAAAATAAAATTTTAAAAAATAAAAATAAAAAAAAAGGAATGTTTATACCAGTTACTATGTTGCTGCCTCACTATTTTGTGTAGGGTGTAAGGCCAGATAACTTTAAGAACAGCACCTGAGAAGCTAGGGAACTTTATCCACATCTAGGCCTGCTGCATATTGCAAAATTCTGGACTTCAATCCTGATACCTTAGGATAAAATTATTGGGTTTGGGGGACTTCCTAATATGAGTGAGCAGATTTTATAAGTTAGAAAAATGTGAGTGATTTGTGACCAGAAGGCAGATTAGTAAAAAAAAAAAAAAAAAAAAAAAAAAAAAAAAAAAAAAAAAAAAAAAAAGCCATATTCTCCCATCCCTAAATGCAGCCCTTTTGCCATATGACTTTACAACCATTCCATCAAGAGGTGACATCTATTTTTCTAACCCTCACATCTGAGTTTGACCATGTGCTTGCTTTAGCCATGGACAAGCACAATTTAAATAGAAGCTTAAAAAGTGCTTTATATTGGGCCCTGCCCTCTGCTTCTGCTTGGAATCTTTCTGCCACCATGTAAAAGATCATGGACCAGCCTGCAGGAAGATGTAATCCCAGCTGATAAAACAACCCCCATTCCTGTGAGGAAGACTATCCTAGACCACATCCAACTTGGCCAATCTCATACAGACCACAAGAAACAAGAACCTTGCAAACTCCACAAAACCACCAGAAATAATAGATGTTGCTTAATCTGCTCAGTTTGGGTATGGTGTTTACCCAGAAAAATTCGGTGCATAAAAGGAGTTCTTCCTTTAAAAGTTTGTTTTTTCAGAAGACTGCAGCAAGAGCAGAAAAGACAAAGGAGCCTGTAACCAAGAGCAAGATCTCACAAGTAAGTTTTTTTAAAAAATGGAAAGAGTAAAGCAAAGAGAAAATTAAAGAGAGAAAAACAAAAGACAATATAATTGACACATCCAGAGTTTGGTTTTTAAAATAAAAACCAGAATCCATCTAGGAATTGATATAGATTCAGTTCATGCATCAGTAATTGTACATGCTACAGTAATGGACAACTGGAATTTTCATCCCCAGTCCAAGGGGGATAGATCATAAAGCTGTGTGCACTGTTCTATAATACTAAGGCAAAAAAATTATCTAATGTTTTCAGAAAATTTTTAGCAAGAGGGGTAGAAATAAAAAGAATTTTAGCATTTTAAACAAAAATTAATCAAATTATCTTATTTCCCTTAGTCTTCCAATTAATCAAGAATATATTTAAATTAATAGGTTATTTTCAACAGGCCCCAGGACCTTTCTACTTGCTTTTCTGTCTCTCTGGAACACTTTCCAAGCTTTAAATGTTTTTGAAAATGCTTTCTTCCTTACCCCTCTTTCTTCCTATTTCCTTTCCCTGCTTTTCTTTCATGCTTAAAACTTTTTAATGTCCTATATAACTTACTTGTTTAGCTTATCATCCCTCTCCCCCAACAAGAAGGTAAGATTTTGAAAAACAGGGGTTTTTCTCTATTTTTCTCATTGTTATCTATTTTTCTCATTGTTATATCCCAAACACCCAAAAGAGTGACAGGCCTATGATGGTACCTCAATAAATATTCATAAGTAAAGAATAAATTCTTTTGTCATTTCATCTTTCTTTGGTACTGTATTAGCAGACACTTGTATTCACTGCTAAAACAAAACGAAAAACACTGTGACCGTAATGTAATATCCTGTTCACAGCAAAAGCTTGATGCTTCTACCCATAAAAGAGGTAAAACTTTAATATGAATTGATCCACTTACTTAGAGCCTCATAAGGAACTGAGAGAACTGCAAAACTCCTAGAATGATCAGCTTGTGAGTGAAGCATAAGATTCTATTACCTCTTAATGTCCATAACTACAGTATAATAGCTAGTCATAAAATTACCTAGCCCTTTCTAATTTGCCCATTGACTAAATCTACAACCTCCAAGGGTTGTAAATTCCACAGATTGGCCATACCTTGGGTGAAGAAATATTTTTCTTATGCTTTTTTAATTCTAAACTTATATCAGCCATTAATTTTACAGCAGTGACTCTGTCTTAACAGGCGGAAGACACAAAATTAAGTAAACTGAGCTTGCAATAAGGATGTCATATAGTCGTTTTGTGTAGCCATGTTCCATTTATAATATGAACATGAAGTGTTGAGAATGAACAAGCTAATTGTTTTTATTTAGGTTTTTCACCTTCAAGGGACAATAGAAAAGAAATATCAGGATAGAGATTAAAGGGAAAAGGAAGAAAAGGAAAGTAAGCTAACAGGAGACATATGAGACTGTCCATACCCTGGACTGCTATCATTCTACTTGAAGGGTTTTTTCAATTGCTATGGTTAAAGATAATAAGATAAAGAAAATTGATCCAATCAGTTTTAAAGCTGACTTCTTCCCTGGGTGACCATAACAAGCATTTGACTACTTCTATCCCTTAGGTTGGAAGCAAATGAAAGAAGAAGGATTTGCTTTTGACAGGATCTTATTCTTGAGGCTAAGGTTGTCTTTAAAACATCTTAACAAAGTATTTTCTAGTATAATTACTGCATGGGGTATGGGTATGTGTGCCATTTTTTACAGGCTGTAGTCCATTTCACTGAAATGTGTAAGGTCAGCCAATAGCAGGCAGTTTACTGCCTGCTGCATGGTTAATCAGGTTGGAGGCCTCAGTAGGATTAAGCCTTTGCAGAAATAGGGATTATTTGTATGTTTGTTTGTTTGTTTCCTTGCTTGCTTGTTTGCTTAGCTTTGGTAATTCAGGAGACCTTTCCTCACTGTACTAATTACAAATTTGTGTAAGAACACAAGACCCTCCATTATTTAAGGTTAGATAGAGGTGATATGTAGTTTTAATACAAAGCAAGAAATAGTGGACATAGAGTGTGAAACAGTGAAGCATCTTACTACCTGAAGTTTTGAGGGAATGAAACATGTACACAATGATGAACAATTAATATTGCAAATTATAATATATTATTTATCAATATCTATATATGTTGGCACACATGCATCATGGCTGGGAAGAATTTTGTAATCCTATGGTGCAATTTGCACATTTTAGAGAAGTAAGAGCCTGAGAAGTGATGTGATGTGTTCAAGATAATAGAACTACTTAGGGGAATGCAGAAAGGTGTGGACATCGTGCTGACTTTCATCAACAGTCAAGGATTCTGCCTGAGTTATACTGTCATGAAAGAGAAGGACCTTCTCATATGTGATCAAAGGCTGGTCAATTAAGATTTCATTCTAGGCCTCGTTTGCTCAAGGTCAGAATAATCTGCTCCCCTTTCTAGCACTAGAAGCACTAGAAAGTTGTTTTCACCCTGGACAAGATCAGTGGGAGAAGCAGCATACAGATTTACATGGAAAGGGTCACAGCAGTGGTCCTTCTTCCATGAGGCCTCTGTCGAAAGGTGAGTAGAGTAACTAAAGTCTTTTCACAGTGTATCCTTCAAAGCATCAGACAACATTGATGAGTATGTGGATCTACTGTATAGGAAAATATTATTTCCCAACATGTATGATTCCAGTTTTCTTTATTTTATGGCACATAATTATAACTTTAGTTCGCATATTCTGGGTCTCGCCAGAGGCATGGAATCATGCCTCTATTGCTTCTACTATTACTAATCCTCTATTCTTTAGAGATATTTTTATGTTTTGTGTGTCATTCTGTCACACAGAGTATGTTGTAATGAGTATATTTATGAGTTCAGCTATTAGGAGTGGGAACTGATGTATTATATAGCCTTGTACCTCATGTGCAGCTGAATTATAACGCAGGCCTTAACAGCCAAGAAGTCTGTGTTCAGAGAAAGGAAGAATTTCAAAACATAAACCATGTTTTGGCACAAGCCTCGAATGCTGGACATTCATAACCCACAAATGCCCAGACTATAAATTCGCAAGTTGCATTAATATGGCAGTAAAAGTCACTCTTCTGAAAGCTGCACTTGTAAAATATTTATAAATTCACATGGTTGTTCCTGGCAAATAACTACATCTGTCAGCTATGTCTTTTTGTTCCCAAAGCAGCAAGGTTGGTGTCCTGTGTAATTCACAATATGTTCATAAAATATTATTTTGGAAAAATCAAGACAGAAGATACTTTGTTCTAGGAAAAATATATATGTCCCCCCAATGGTTGTGTCTTACTATTGGGTCTCCTGAGTTTTTTCTCTTCAAGGGTTTATCTCTGAACAGGTCTTCATTTTATGGGACTTAATCTAGTTTTCAAATTAGCAAGCTAACCCCTCTGAGATTTTCTTTAAAATCCCACATTAATATGTACAACACAGTGTACTTTTTCAGTCCCAAGGTCAGTATGTATCAATGTCACAAGATGATGGAATTTCCTATGTATATTGTTATCTCCCTGTGATACTTAGATCCCTTATATATTGGGGGCTCTCTAGATAGACCTGTCTAGATAGTTGTTTATTTGTTTATTTTTAAGATAGGAGAAAAATAAAAAGAGAAAAGATACCAGATTGCATTTTATACAGATATATACCACCTAGGGTGATGTTTTTCAGTCCACTGTTTCTGAAAAATGCAAACAGACAAACAAAAAAATGCCCTTCAATATCACACCTACTAACAGACTAATTTATAATAAATGTACTGTCGTATTTATGTTTCTGTAATTTTTATATAGTTTTTCCTTTCTTCCCACCCCACAAAAAAGGATTTATTTATAATTGAAATATATATGTTATATAGATAAGGCAGTAAAAAAGTGGTATCAAAGATATAAAACACCATATAGTGCTATGGTCTTTAATTTTTTTCTGAGTAATGCGTCCCTTTGAGAATCTGATGAAAACTTAGGGCTTTTTCTCTAGAAAAGAATGTGAGTATACATACACACACAGCACACACTTTTGTATACAAACTCCAATGTTAGAGACCACCAATACCATTTCATAGACCACCACAGAGGAAGGAAAACTAGAGTAAAATTATCAGTAAAATTAAGCTTAGAATTTAGTTCTAATTGTTGTTGTCAAAGAAAAAAGAGAATTCAATAGGTTGTATAGATCTCAATGTTTAATAAAGGAACACGCATCGTGTTTTCAGGAAACACATTTTAAGAGGAAATTTAAGATGAATGGATCTCTAATTAATTATTAAGTATTCAATGGACAATGTCTTTAACAGCAGTTTTCCAAATGTGCATTTTTCACATGGCCATTTTTACAATATCCCCTTAATAAATTCTGAGAATATTCTTATTAAATAGTAATTTTTATGAACAGTTACACCAACTGAGCCTAGGGAATCCAACTTCTATATCTGACCTGACATAGCAAGAAATGATTTTCCTCTAGAGAAAGCTCTAATATTGATAAGGCACCATGTTCCCTCAGTAACCTTCCCTGAACAACTAAGAAGCTGCAGCATCAGCAGGCCCTCCTGGGAAATTATGCAGACTCACCAACCCACACACCTGGTGGGCAGAGCCTCATGTGGAATGAAGGTGACTCCAAGTAAGCACCAAGAAATACGTAAGTTTAAGAGATAGAAATACAAATGACACATAGGTTAGTGTGGAACTGAACTCTTGCCTGACTTGATTTCTGCACCCTGTAGAGAATCCCACAGTATATATGAGTTGAACTTTTTTCAGTCATAAAGTTTATCAGTCAGGTATAGCTCCAGGGAATAAGAGGAAACTAATTCCATACCAACTAGTCCATCACTGAGAGAAAGAAGAACTGGTCAGAGAAATCTAAAGCTAAGAAAGAGTATTATTAGATCACTAGACAAAAAAGGTTTGCTTGATTATATTGACCCACCAAATGTTATTCTGGTGATTAGCAGCCCAAATCATATACATACACAACATTAAACAAACAAACAAAAAAGAACAATTAAAAAAACAAACAAAACTGTCATGTAAGCTTCTTTGAAGCATCCTGGAACGATGTCTTACCAAAGCAGAAAAAGAAATTTCTTGTTAAGATGCTTAAGACAGAAAGACCTGACATGCCTTTTCTAAACAATGTCAAAATGGTCTTTGTTTTTGTCCATAAGTCGGGGAATGGAACTGGGATTTACTCTGTGGGATTCAGTTAATTTCGCAGTTGGCATGGTATATGGAAAGCGTTCGACATTTGGGCTTGGAAGAACTGGGCTGCCTAGTCATACCATTGCCTGGGACACATTCAGTGACTAGAACACTTGAAGAACAGCAACCTCTCTCCAGAACTTTCTTTTGAGTGACATCTGGGGTGAATTAAATTTCTGTTTAGTCCCAGCTTTAGCTACAGATGTGGAGGTGTAAATGTGCTTTCCAGGAACTGTAGATTATATGGTCATGATGTAGACCACTTTTATTAGGAGCTCAAGTACCACATTTCCAGAAATATGAAGAATGACAGCAAGGAAAAAAGCCTTTAGAGCTTAAATTACAACCACATCTAATGAACTCTGAGGTGTTTTTCACTTACTAGGGTATTGCTTTTCAACTCCTATAGCTTAAATGAATCTAGTGATCATAACAGTAAATATGGGTTCCAAAGATATCCCAAGAGGTATCATTAGTCACATATTACATCCTTTTCTAATTTGTACACTTTCCATGTTTCAGGGTTTCACAGGACTGCTGAAACCTCCAGAATTTCATGTTTCCCTCAGCAGCCTACAATAACCCTTAGTCTGAATGACATGTATTATTTCCTCAGCAAACATGTGATGTGGGAAGCTTAGTAAAAGATTTATTATAAGAAATGGCTCGATGTTTTATTTCCTCCCTTAATTGAATACATTATTGCTCTGTGTTTAGAAATGCTGTGTTGATGTATTACACCTCGGAACAACTATGCACATGCCATCTGCAGCAGGAAGGTTTATTAGACTACAAATCAGGATACAGATGTTAGGGAAAAAGCTATGTATGCTAAGTCATAATACATTACAGCACATTTTAAATCTACAAATCATGGTGGTCTGGCAGGTTTTTACTTTTAAAAAATTAGATATTGGTACTTATGAAAATGAAGAAACTAGAAGCTCTCACTTTCATCATACATGTCATAGGTAAGGTGATAAGCTGCTGAAGTAGTTACTATGTCCCTGTAGATGGGGAAAAGGACTAAGTAACTTCAAAAGAAAAACCTTACCTCCTTATTCCTTAATACTAGTGTAAAGGATCCACATTTAAAGTAACACTCAAAAGCAAATGAGCAGATACATCTTCTGGGGGTGTAAATGATCACATCTCTATCGACTATTCACAAATTTAAATTTTCATCCATTTATTCAAAGAGCATTTATTGAGTACCTGTTACTTGTTAAGTGATGCTGTGGTCTAGGGTTTTATTAAAATGAGACTCACTTGTATTGTTTTGCTGCAAGAGCAATTGTTGAACTTTCCTTTCTTTCTCCAACTATGTCAAGTTCAGGCTTAATAATGGACAGACTGCCTCCAGAAAGTTTACAAGAGTACACTAACCACTTCATTGGTCAAAAGGATTAACAGATGAAGCTTGGCCAGTGCAGCCAAGAAGATTGCTTTCCTGAGAGATGATGTGTTACTCTTCCATTAGATTCTCAAAACTATTACTCAATTGTATCAATCTTAAATAAATAAAATCTAGGATGCTCATACTTTCAAGAATGATTAGTGTTCTGTAGATTTATTGATCTTCTGCACTCTTCTTAAAGCATCTGGGGGAATTATTAACAATACTTTATTCTGATCTACTTGCCTGTCATCCAAGTCTCCTCTAGTTCTCTACAAATACATTTGTGCTTTATTCACCATGCTTATTCTATAGTAGATAAAGATCTAATATTACTGGCACTTATGATTGGGAGGCTTAAGATTTTTAAAAATTAGTTTAGAGATATATCTTTTAAATAAGGTATAGATTTTCAAGACAAAGCAATCTTCTCTTTCCCTAGAAATATTCAGAAGAATCTGCCTTCAGTTGAGAAGCACAGGCAACAGCAAAGATTTAAGATACCACTAAAAAAATGCACATATCACCAGGAAAATGAGAACATCTTACTTGCGTTAAGCAACGAGTCAAACAAATGATCATCATTAATCATATTTCACATTTGTGTAACCATTAAGTTGCAGTGCACTGGAATATACTCTGTACTGTCTTCATTTGCCATATAAAGGAGGGTGTGTATTCATATGCTTTTCAAATAGTTTATGAATGCCTACTAGGTGGCTGGCATCACACTAAGATGAATAAAACACATTCTCAGCAAGCTTACTTTCTAGTTGAAGAGCAATGTGTAAGTCATTTAGATCATGCTAACATGCTATAATGCAGGCATGATGAAGTAGTGAGGCAACATGGGGTCACTGGTATCATAGCCTTGTTTTACAGAAAAGGAAACTGATCAGAAATGTTAATATTAGTAGTTAAAGGTAGCTTTAAGGATTAAATGAGAAGCTGTCAAAGTACTTAGTAGAAAGCTAGCCCACAGTAAGGACTCCGAAAATGTTATTACAGAAGAAGTAGCATAGACTAATAATAGCATGGATACTAGAAACATTTTGGCTTGGATCTTAGCAGTGTGGCCTTGGGAGAGTTGTACAACCAATCTAGAATGTTTCCCCAGAGTTAAAATGGAAATAACAAGTGGAACAATTTCCTAGGACTGGTGAGGATTAGTTTTACATATACAATCAAAAAAGGTTATCCATAGTACAGATCAGAGCTAGGAGGAGGGGTAAAATTTTTAAATCACACCAAACTTGTAGATGACTTCTTATAAAACAGCAATATGTGGCCCTGCAGCATGTGATGCCCTTAAGTTTGACTGTAGAGAGCCCGCTAGGAAGAGCTCAAGGTAAGAGAAAGCAGCAAAGAATGTTTGGCATATTGAGAATTAGGGGGGAAACTGGCCCAAATGGAAAGGGCCTAAAAGAGAGGGCGAGCCCTGGCTGGTGGCACAGTGGGTAAGGCACCAGTCTGCAAACCCAAAGGTTGCTGGTTCGATTCCCAGCCAGGACAACATGAATGGGTTGCAGGCCAGGTCTCCAGCCAGGTCTTGTAGCTGGAAGCAGGTGAAAGGCAATCATACATTGATGTTTCTCTCCCTCTCTACCTCTCTCTCTCTTTATCTCTCTCTGAAAAATAATAAATAAAATCTTTAAAAAAAAAGAGAGAGAGAGAGAGAGAGAGGGAGAGGATAGAAACTTGTGGGATGGGGTACTGAGGCTTAGGCAGGGATCACAGTAGACAAAGCACAGGGGAATGGCTTTGAGAAGACAGGAGGAATATACCATCCATGACCCTGAATTCTTTTCTGGTGCTAGGTAAAAAATAATCTTTCCAATGTGCTTGATCCATATTTTGCTAAGTGGGGCACTCTGTTTTTTTTTGTAGTTAAATTAATTCCTAAAAAGTTATGTATAGAGCTTAACTAAGCAAGAGTATCCAGAGTAGTCCAATAATGACCTTTGAAGATGTTTAGTAGAAACATATGCTCTTTTCTTTCATCTAGGTGCCCACAGGAAACTGTTGGACATGAAATAGAGGCTGATATTGCGCTATAATATGTCTCATGAGACTGAGATGGTTTTCATATTTGCCACTTTTCATTCATTTTTGAAATGAGTGATTTTAATATTCTTTCTCTATATAATGGGATAGGAAGTGGCTGAAAACAGAGTTCATATATGATCCTAAAAGTGAACATGACCTAAAAACATGATTTGTAAGAGCAGTAGTAATAGAATTAAGAGAATTCCAATGTCTCCTAAGAAGTGGCCACTATAATAGCCTCCTCAAAACACCTTATGTTATTTTTAAAGTATATCTTCTCTTGGTAACTGAGCAATAGAGAATCATATAATTTTGGAACTGAAAAGGAAAATCAATGAATTTAATCCAATTCACTTATTTTAGACTTGACAAAACTAAGGCCTTTAAACAATTACTGACTTGACAGTATTTAACAGCCAGATTGGTAATTCAAAAATTAAGAAAAGTCTCCATTTTGTCAAGAAGGAAATATGAGCCTTAGAGAAGTTATTTAACTCACCTTAGGTCACACAACTAGAAGAGCCAGAAATTAATAAAAATTCTAGGTCTGTGTGGAATCAAAACACAAGCCCTTAATTACTAATACTGCCTACGATGACTTTGGAAGAGATGGTTGGGTTCTAGTGCCAATGCTTTTTGTCCTCACCTGACATCATGCTTACTGATTTTAGAGAGGCAGAGAGTGAGGGGGAGAGAGAGGGAGAGAATACCAATGTAAGAGAGAAACATTGATTGGTTGCCTCTTACACATGCCCAACTGGGGACAAAATCCGTAAGCCAGGCATGTGCCCTGACTGGGAATAAAACCTGCAACTTTTCAGTCTACAGGATGATGCTCCAACCAACTGAGCCACATGGGTCAGGGCACTAGTGCTAACTTTCTTGATAACCTGAAACATGGTTTTGGAAAGTCACTACCTCTCTGGTTCTCAGTTTCCTAATACTAGAAAGAGGAATCATTTCCTTCCTGGTGTACCACAGTATACTTGTGTGGGTGAAATGAGATAATATATATTATTAGAATTATTTTTTAAGTAATTTACAAATATTAGGAAATATCTAAAACTAGAGAAGAAAACAGTGGGGTACAAAAACATTTCTCTGTTGACAAGCAAGAAGGTATATGGTAGTTTAATAGCAGAAAATCAATCAGTCCATCCAGTTGTTAACATTTTTACTAACATTGTTTACTGACATGTCAGGAAATGTCAACTGTGACCCAATACAAAAGCTGTTGTCAAATAAGAATAGGAAGCCTCATTTTTCCGGATGACTAAGCTATGACTAACTAAGCTACTCTGAAAGAGTTCAGAATTAGGCCTCAGTTTATCCATGGGGCAAATAGTGCAGGTTCACTACATTATTACCCAGTCTCTCTACAGTAGAGTTTCTCAAACTCAGCACCATTATTTTGGGCCAGACAATTCTTTGTTGTGGGAAGCTGTCTTGTGCATTGTAGGCTGTTTAGCAGTATCCCTGACATACTCACTCAATGCCAGGAGCACTCTCCCACACAAACTGCAATAATCAAAAGTATCTCAGATATTGCCAAATGTGTCCCCTCTCCCCCAGTTGAGAACTACAGCACTAAAACATTAAATATATTAATGCATAGAACTTGGGAAAAGGAAGAATTAAGCACATTGTTTTAAATATTAAGAAATGATGAAGAGGGAAATAATGCCCCAAATAGCCAATTACCACATTATCAACTTCCAAAGTGAAACCAGTCAGTACAAAGTTACATTGTCACATAGCAGTAAAATTAATAAATAAAGATCTGAGGAGAAAAGGACAATAGGAGACATCAACAAAAAAGGATGGAGTTGGTAGGCAAGGAAGGAGAGCAGTTTAGACAAGAACCTAGCATAAAGGAACCATGGACATGGACAACAGGTGGGATTGACTTTGGGGGGAATGGGTGGGTGGGGAGGGGGACAGAAGGGAGCAAAAAGGGGATGGATGTAATACAACAACAATAAAATTTTAGAAAGGATGGAGTTGGTAAACAGATTTATTGAGACAACATACCATACAGCTCACCCAGTTAAAATGTACAATTCAATAATTTTTAGCATATTGATGTATAACCATCACTACAATCTAATGTTAGAACAATTTCAGAGACTGAGAGAGTTTTAACCTATGGTTTCAATACTGCCAACTTAATGGATCTAATGGGTCTCTGTTCTTATGTTAGAGATTACTGGAAGTCTCTCTCCAGAAGTAAACATCTTAACCAGCAATCACTAAGTGGCTGATTAAAACATGAGCATAAGCCCTGGCTGGTGGCACAATGGATAAGGCACCAGTCTGCGAACCCAAAGGTTGCTGGTTTGATTCCCAGCCAGGTCACATAACCAGATTGCAAGCCAGGTCTCCAGCTAGGTACATGGCAGAAAGCAGGTGAAAGGCAACCATACACTGATGTCTCTCTCTCCCCCTTCCCTTCTCTATGAAAAATAATAAATAACATCTTTAAAAAAGACACACAAAACAAAACATGAGCATAGTTTACTCTTTGGCCAGTTTCCTAGGTAAAATATATATATATATATATATATATATATATATATACACACACATTATTTTTCCTCTTTATTACTTCTGGAATAATGTTAGTTATGTTGTAGGCTAATTTATTACATTTGGGAATACCTGGAGGAAAAGCTCTTTAAATTAAAGCACTTCATGTATAATTACAGATTTTTGTTGTACATCACTATCACTAAGATGACTCATAAGTAGTGTAGCATGTCTAGGCCAGTTCAGATCCTTGGTAGTAATAACAGAATTCTTGTAATAGTCAAGCTCCATAGGTAACCCATTGACAAAGGCATTTATTGTTTGCTCTGTTAGCTGTAACCAGCCTTTGCATACTTGGATGCATAAGCTTGCAAAATGGAAATTTTTACTCTAATTATGTGCTATGTTTTGCATGTAAAACAAAAGTTATTTACATGTACATGGGACATTCAAATGTATTTCTTCCATAAAGAAAATTAATCCGTGAACAGGGTCTAGGTTGAGATTGTATAGAAAAGGCAAATACATACCTACCCTCTGGTATGCTGCTTAGTCCTGTCCACTACCCCACCCCATCCCAATCCCATTGTTAACAAAAAGTTGTCACAGTACTTGAACATGATAGAAGAAGAATGATATTTCAACAGAAGAAGAAATGCTAAGACATTCTCTCTCTCGCTCTCTAAAAATATAAAACAAAACAAACAAACAAAAACAGGTTATTTATTTATTCCTATGTCAATAAGCCAGCAAAAACAGGACTATATTTGACCTGGTGAAACCTGTGTTTTAGATATGATGAAAAGGAAAAGGAAAAGGAAAAAAAGAATCTTCCATCTTCTTTATGCATAACAAGAGCATTCATTAGATGATGTTTGTTTATATATGATGATGACAGTGTTTAGATTGATTCATTGCTTGGCATTGGAAGGGCAATGTCCTAGAGTCTTCCTCTAGTTCAATCTTCAATAAACAACAGTCCTTTCAGTTTTCAGTGTACTAATTTGGCTCAAACCATGCCATGAATTACATTTGTATGAAGACTGCCATAAAAAATATTTACTACGGAATGCTCCACTGGCAGTTAGTCAGTACAAGCTAATGCAAGCAAGTTACGCAAGTTAAAATAAACAGAAGAGAATTGGGTGTGGGAAAAATATTAATCAGGTATGTCCATCTGACTGCTATAACTTTAAAACATCTGCAGAGTAAAGCCAGTTTTTGTCAAGGTCACTTACTGTTCAGAAAAAGCTTTTCAACTTCAACAAAAATATTCAAGAAACAAAATAAGGGCAAAAAAAAAAAAAATAACATTGAAATAGGTGTGTTTCATCTTATGCCACTCATAAGAGGCAGGATTTTCAATCTAACGTGAGATTCCCAGGTCTTTATTCCTCCCTAGAGGCACTTGTCTGATAAGTTTTAGGGCTTCAGATAAAAAAGATATTTGAAAAGTGAATGATCGTCCATACCATCAACATTTCTTTTGAGAGCTAATGTGGCTGTTCTGAAGGAAGTCCCAAGTACCTGCTTGTCCCCCAGAGAGTTTTCTTACAACAATTTCTTGGAATCTGAAGACTCTCCTATTACCATTAAATTGGGGGCATTATGTCCTCAGTTGAACAATAACCCACAACCTTCTGACCAACTGGGGCATTATGTCTTCAGAAAACCCTTGCTAAACATACTTATGCTATCTATAAAGGTTAATACCACTTGCTAAATTTTGGGTTCTCCCTCTCAACCTTCTACTTGGAGAGTAGATAGCTAAACACATTTCTTTAGAGCACAGAATCAAAACTTGACCTCTTTACTTACTAGTTGTATGACTCTGATAAGTTTATATTTACATATTAGCCTTTTCCAGGGCACTATGAGAAATACTATAAAAGTGACAGACATAGAAATTGAGCTTATTAGAAATGGAAGGACAAAATGATGTGCTACTGGTTCCAAACCAGGGAACTGGAGTAGTTTACAGTTTGGGGGTATTTGTGGCCCTTGTCTAGGAAGGTCAACATAGTTTAGTTTCCCAACTATAAAATAAAGATGATACTAATAGTATCTGTTTCAAAGGGCTTAGGAGGATTAAATGTGATAAAGAATATAAAGCACTCAGCACATGTCTGGCACAGAAGAGGAGCCTGATAGATGTTAGCTATTTTTGTTCTTAGGTCCTTTTGAGGCTTTGGCAGCAAGGACACAGAATGATCAGAAGAGGGAGACCAGCCAAGGCATTGGGGTGTGTACTAGCTGAAGAATCCTTTATCTTTAATTTATAGTGAAAAGAAAAGAATCACTAGGACTCTATAATGAATGCATTATAGCAAAAGATTACCCTCTAAGGCCTTGGCTGGTAGCACAGTGCATAAGGCGCCGGCTTACAAAACCAAAGGTCACTGGTTCAATTCCCAGCCAGGGCACATAACCAGGTTGCAAGCCAGATCTCCAGCCAGGTCCGTAGCTAGAGGCAAGTGAAAGGCAACCGTACATTGATGTTTCTCTCCCTCTCTCCCTTCCCTTCTCTCTGAAAATAATAAATAAAATCTTTTTTAAAAAAAAATTACTCTTCTAAATTAAAGTGGCAAAGTTCTGTGGGTCTTGTTACACCAAGTTTCCAACCTGGATGCACAGCCACTCTTGGGTCTATTGGCACATGAGCCAGATGCTAAGCTTTGTCTAAGCTACAGCTGTCTCGCTTTCCCCTGGTAACAAAAAATCCAACTTGTTGGCAGAGATACCTGAATTTCAGGAAGGTTAGGTCCCTACCTGAGCCACAGGAAATGAACTAAAATAGGTCTAAATCTGTTTTAGTAATCTCCTTCCCTTCCTTCAGGGATTGGCCAAAGAATGGGCATATGACCCAATTCCGTCCAGTGAGACCTAGTGTAAATCCACTAGGTAAGATTCTTTTCCTGAATAAAAAGATAAGACTCTACAAGGAGAATGTTTCCACATCTATCCTCCTTTCTGTCCCAAACCACCACAGTAGCTGTATTCTGGCCAGGAAAATGATCAAGAAGTTGGCCCTGAAAATCAGTAGATCAACACAGGCAACTGCCTACCTCCAAATGTCATGTAACAAGTAAGAAATCCCATTTGTTTAGGCCTCTACAGAGAAATGTTCCGTTTCTTATAGTAAAATGTATTCCAATACAGTGCTTTGTCTGCTTATTTCTTACCACTGCCTCAACCATCTAAAAGATGGGGCCAAGTCACATTTTCTACTTTATCTGAACACAGGTTTTAATAATCAACCAGAAGAAACCAGCCTGTTGATTTACTGCTCTTATATAAAAGGAGACAGTCATGTCCTGCAACACAAATTTTGCATTCACCTGGTTTATAAGCTAAAACCCAGATAAATAGAAAGGCAAAATCAAGTAGTCTCTTTCCTACTTACCTTCTCATCTCTCCCTCTGCAGGATTTAGCTTCAAAGAGATTTTGTCACTCCATCATTTCTGACAGGACCACATTTGTGATGCAAAAATATGCTGAAGTTTTATAACTCTTTGGAGTCCTTGAGCAAGGTGGGGTGAGACATTTGTGTGCCTATTGCCTCTTCTCCTCTGTGTCATCTGCCACCACCCTAACCTATGCTCTCTCAGACATCAGTTGCCATAAGCAATCTTCATCATTATTATTCTAATGTTTTACATATGGATACTGTTTGACAATATTTCAGAGTACTTCTATAAATATTTTTCCCTGAAGGCTCGTAACTCTGCCACTTACTAGCTATATTGTCCCCATAAAAGTACTACAGAGACTCTGAGAGATGGAATCCCCATTTTATTTATATTTTTAAAAGATTTTATTATTTTTAGAGAGAGGTGAAGGGAGGGAGGAAGAAAGGGAGAGAAACATCAATATATGGTTGCTTTTCACCTGCCTCCAGCTGGGAACCTGGCTGGAGACCTGGCCTGGGTATATGCCCTGACTGGGAATCAAACCAGCAACACTTGGGTTCACAGGCTGGCACTCAATCTATTGAGCCACACCAGCCAGGGCGGAATCCCCATTTTATTTTATTTTATTTTTAATTTAATGTTATTGTCGTTATATCACATTCATTCCCTTTTTACTCCCTGCTGTCCCCTTCCCCACCCACCTACTCCCTGACAAAGTCAATCCCACTTGTCCATGGTTCCTCTATACTAGTTCCTTAACTAAACTGCTCCCCTTCTTTGCCTCCTCCTTCCCCCTCCCCCCTGCTCACTGAAGGTTTATTCATCGTATTCATGTATGTTTCCGTTTTGCTTAATTGTTTGTTTTGTTCATTATTGTCCTGTAATGGGTAAGATCATATGTAATTTGTCTTTCACTGACTGGCTTATTTCACTAAGCATAATACTTTCCAGTTCCATTCATGTTGTTACAAAGGGTAGGAGTTCCTTCTTTCTTTCTGCTGTGTAGTATTCCATGGTATAAATGTACCAAAGTTTTTTGACCCGATCATCCACTGATGGGCATTTAGGCTGTTTCCAGCACTTAGCTATTGTAAATAGCACTGCTATGAACATAGGTGTACATAGGTTCTTATGAATTGGTGTTTCAGGGTTCTTTGGGTATAGTAACAAGATTATTTTTAAAGCATTCATAAGTTAAAGTTGGTTCTTACCCATTCAACTGCCCAATGACTTTTGATTGGTGCATTTACTCCACTTACCTTTGTACCCGTGTTTCTGTCTGTCTCTCTGTTTCTTCATCTCCTTAAAGCAGACCGTTTAGCATCTCTTGCAATGCTGGTTTGGTGGAGGTGTGTTCTTTTAGACTGGGAAACTCATTTCACCTTCCATTTTGAACAACAGCCTTGCTGGGTAGAGTATTCTTGTTGCAGATCTTTGTTTTTCATTACTTGAAATATTTTTTGCCATTCCCTCTGGCTTGTTGTGTTTACGTTGAGAAATAAGCTGATAATCTTATGGGAGCCCCCTTGTATGTTAGTTGTTTCTTTCTTGCTGCTTTTAGGATTCTCTCCTTGTCTTTGTAACTTGCCATTTTCAGTATGATGTGTCTTGGAGTGGGCCTGTTTGGGTTCATCTTCCTTAGGATCCTCTGTGCTTCCTGAGTTTGCATGACATTTTCTCTCCTCAAGTTAGGGAAGTTTTCTGTCATTACTTTTCAAACAGGTTTTCTATCCCTTGCTCCTCCTCTTCTCCTGCTGGTATCTCTATGATACGGATATTATTATGTTTCATGTTGTCCTGCAGCTCTCTTAAAACCTCTTCATTCTTTTCCAGTCTTTTTTGATTTTGTTGCACTGCCTGGGAATTTTTTTCTACACTGACCTCCAGCTTGATGATCTGATCCTCTGCTTTCTCTAGTCTGTTTTTGATTCCTTCTACTGTGTTCTTCAATTTAGAAATTGTATTCTTCATTCCCTCTGGCTCTTATTGACGGTTTCTATGTCCTTTTTAATGCTGGTGTAGTTCTCAGTAAGTTCCTTGTAGCTTCCCTGGAGTTCTTTGAGGTTCCTCTGGAGTTCTTCATCGTTCCCCTGGAGTTGTTTGTAGTTTTCTTTGAGCTTGCTGAGCTCATTGAGCTTCTCTATCATCATTAATTTGAATTCCATGTCTGATATTGTGCTTGCCCCTATTTCATTTTGCACTCTTCCTGGGGATTCCCCCTTTTCATTTGCTGAGGGCTTATTTCTTTGTCTCCCCATTTTAGGTGACTCTTGTTTGTTTCTGCTTCTTGGATTGGTCTGCTTTGACTTACTGTCTTAGTGGTATGACCTTCTGTGATGTAGAGATGCACCTTGTTTACTTCCTGGATCTGTGCTTGGAGACATCAGCCAGCCAGTTAGAGACTATTAGAGATCCATTGTCTTTGTCAGTCTCCTTTATTTGTTAATCCAATCAGTTTGTGATCTGAGGTCAGGTTTAGGCAATGATGGGTGGGGCTGATTAATTCCTATGTGTGGGGCTGTGGCTTCCCCTCAGGCTCCCGCCCTTTGGAGAAGAGTGGTCTGCAGGCTGTATGGGGGATGGGTCAGCACTGGACTCACCTCCCTCAACTCTCTCCCTAAAGACACTGCCCAAACTTTCCCCAGGCTTCTCTAGTCTGCTCTGCCCTTTCTCTGCTGGAGCCCAGGGTAGGTGGGTGCCACTGTATTTTTGTGTGTGGTCCCTTTAAGAATTCAGTCTCTGTCAAGCGGGGTAAACCTGGCAGCTTTTTGCTTTTCACAGCTGGGGGCTGTTTTACTCTCAGCTGTGGTGCTGTAGGCTGGGGAACCCAGTTGGGGGTTTAGATCCCACCCTTCTCAGGTGGATATGAGATGTTTCTCATGAGATGTTTCTCTGTCCCTGCAGCTGCCGCCTGCCCGTGGGAGCCCCACCAGCCTCTTGCATCTCCGCACTTCCTACTGGTCACATAGTGATGAATTGGCTCTTCTGTTCTGTCCGTAGTAATAAGGCTCCTTTCCAGTTGGTGTTCCGCTGGTTATTCTGGATGATTTCTCCCCAATTAAGCTGTAATTCCAGTTTGGTGTTGGGAGGAGATTAGTGTAGCTCCACTTACTCCTCCGCATCTTAGTTCTCTGGAATCCCCATTTTAAAAGAAAGGCATCATTTTCTTTCTCCCCTAAGCCTAGCTTTGCTGCAGATACTAATAACCTCCTACTATCTACTGAGCACCACTCCACTCCTGAATCAATTATGACCCAGAAGCAACAGGCCAGGTCCCTAAGCTTCTGGGTTGTAGGCTAAGTCTTGCTGCCTACATGAAAGTAAGAATTCACAGGTCCACATATGGCCCTCTGGTCTTTCATCCTAGTGTGAGGAGTTTTTCTCCTCTGATCAGACCTCCACTGCAGTTTTCTGATGTGATATCTGAATCTTATGTTGAAACAGGAATTCTATTAAAATGTTGGACATGTTCCAGTGCCCAGCCTTCACCAATCTCTTATGCTCACAGACTGAATTTCTGTTCTCAATTGGATTAATCCTTGACTATGAGTGATGTTAAGCCAGGAAACTTACTGCTACTTGAGCACATAACATGAAACAGATTCTGGTTGTTTCACAGCACTGCTTTATAAATATTTGTTGAATGTATAAATAACTCTGAGATCTATCCCTAACTAGAGATTTCTGCTACTGTGCCCTAATCACCCAATCAGATCCTTTGGGTATTAACATCACGTAGGCCTATTCATAGTTCTTTTCGCCTTTTAAAATGATATAATATGGACTGTTGGACATCACTTTACTACTGACCTCCTGTCTCTACCTTACTTCCTTTCCCCTACTGGTCCATGCAGTTGCAGTCTTAGGATATTGAGATATCAGTTGAGCCTGCCTAAAATATACCTTGATAAATGAGACTTTAGAGAGATTTTAACACCATAAAAGGTCTGAAGCCTCAAAAAATAGAACACTAAAAACAAACCTTATCTCTTTCATTTCTTCAAATGGCCAAAAAGTAGTCCATCTGAAAAGATGATCAACATGATTAGCTATCTAGGAAACGCAAATCAAGACCACAATGGGATAGTGCTCTACACCCGCTAAGATGGTTATAATCAAAAAGAATGAAAATAACAGGTGTTGATGAGGAAGTGGAAAATTGGAAACCTTGAACATTGCTAATAGAAATGTAAAATGCTACAGTCATTTTAGACAATAGTTTGGCAGTTCCTCAAAATGTTAAACATAGATTTACCATATGACCCAGCAATTCCACTCCTAGGTACATACTCAAGAGAAATAAAATAATAATAAAAAAAATGTCCATGCAAACTTTACACAAATATTTATAGCAGCACTATTCATAATTGCCAAAAAGAAGGAACAATGAAAATGTCCATCAACTGATGAATAGATAAACAAAATGTGGTAGACCCATAAATGGAGTGCTATTTAGCAATAAAAAGGAATGAAGGAGAATTCATGGAACATGGCAGAGCAGGAAGCAGCAGAAATCTGTCTCCCTATCTAGACAACAATTACACTGGCACAGTATGTCAGATGTAACTATTTTGAAACTCTGGAATCAATTGAAGGCTTGTAACATCCAGAGGAAGACTAAAATTACCTGGATAATAAATTGCTATTAATTTTAGTCAATTTAATCTTTTTGCACAAAAGTAGCTACCCACCTCTCAGTCCAGTGGCAGGTAGCTATGCATGTGTTCCTGGAGCAGGTAGTGCACAGCTTGTAGGATTCAGAGCAGGAAAAAGAACCTTGTCCTCCAAATATCATAGACATGTGTTCTTATCACTAATTGTTTCTCCTAATCACGGAGGTGTACCAAAGAGGTGGTGACCATTGTTGTTGCACCTCCCCCCACAGCTGCAAGCCTCTAGCTAACATGCTGGAGTTACTCCTCTGGCTAGAGAAACTTCCTGAGAGACTTCAGGCAGTATTCCTCCTCCTTCATTTTTCTTTTTCCCATTTTGGAAGCCCAACATCTAAGAGTAGGACATTCAAAAGCAACTGATTATAGGGGAAGAATTAGTAAGTCATTATGCATTCCCAAGACCTGAGAAAACCTTATGTTTACCCCTTAGGCTTATACTTTACACAAAGAGAGTCTATAACAATTTTTGTAAACATTGGCAAACACTGGAAAGGGGAAGAATCCAATTTCCAGAGCTATCACATTATTAGATTAAAATGTCTACTTTTCAACAACAATAACAAAAAAACATAAGGCATACAAAGAAACAAGCAAGTATGGTTCATTCAGAGAACCAAGATAAACCAACAGAAACTGTCCCTGAAAAAAGAATTAATGGTGGCTCTACTGCACAGACTTCTTCTTCTTCTTCTTCTTCTTTTTTTTTTTTTTTTTTAAGATTTTACTTATTTATTATTAGAGAGGGGGAAGGCAGGGAGAAAGAGAGGAAGAGACACATTGAGAGAAACATCCATCAGTTGCCTCTCACACACCCCAAACTGCAGATCTAATGCACTATGTAGTCATGTACCCTGACAGGGAATTGAACCAGTGACCTTTTGGTTTGCAGGATGACACCCAACCCACTGAGCCACACCAGTCAGGCTAGACAAAGACTTTTAAACAGTTGTCTTAGAGACACTCAAAGAACTAAAGGAAGATGTGAAGAAAATCAAGAAATCAGTATATGAACAAAATGGAAATATCAATAAAAATGTAGAAAACACAAAAAGAAATTTTGGAGCTAAAGAGTATAATAACTGAAATGAAAATTCACTAAAGAAATTCAAAGGCAGATTTGATTAGGTAGAATTATCAGCAAACTTGAAGACAGGACAATAAGAATTATAAAATCTGAGGATCAGAAAGAAAAAAAATGAAGAAACGTGAACAGAGTTTAAGGAACACTAACAGCAGAGCAACATGCTTTTTGCGGAAGTCCTAGAAAGAGATGAAAGAGAAAGAGAAATAGAGAAAGAAACAAAGAGAGACAGAGAGAAGACAGTTTAAAAAGATAGAAAGGGCAGAGAGAATATTTGGAAAAATGATGAGCAAAAATTTCCCAAGTTTGGTGAAAGACATAAATATCAACATCCCAGAAGTTCAGCAAACTCCAAGTAAAAAATAAAAAATAAAAAGTCCTACATGAGCCACATTATAATTAGACTGTCAAAAGACAAAGGATTTTTAAAGCGGCAAGAGAGATGCAACTCATCAATAATATTATCAGCAGGTTTCTTGTCAGAAACTTTGAAGACCAGAAGGCAGTAGTTAAAAATGCTAAACAAACAAATTAACAAAAACTGTCAACCAAACTGCTTTCAGAAGGAGGGAAAAATTAAGACATCTCCAGATAAACAAAAGCTAAGCAAGTTTTGTTACCACAAGACCTACCCTGCAAGAAATGCTAAATAGAGTCCTGTAGATTAATATAAAAGAACTCTAGACAGTAACTAAAAGCTGTATGAAGAAATAAAGATCTCAGTAAATGTACACACAATTATAAAAGCCATATTATTGTAACAATGGTGTATAACTCCACTTTTTGGTTTCTACATGATTTAAGAAACTAACACATTTTAAAAAACAATTAGTAGTCAATAAGCTAGGATAGTTATAACATTGGTGGATAACTCTATATTTTGTCCTCTACATAATTTAGAAGACTAATGCATTAACATTATTAGTCCATGTTTTTGGTCACACAATCTCTAAAGATGTAATTTTGTGACATCAACAACTGAAAGGGGTGGTGCCAAACTTATTACGGGCAGAATTTTTGTATGTTATTAAAGTTAAACATGTATAAACTAAAAACAAAAGAAGACAGTAATAAGAAAATGAGATCAAAACACCTATGAGGCACACTGAAAACAAATAGCAAAATCACAGAAATCCCTTTATATCAGTAATTCCTTTAAATCTAAATAGATTAAATTCTCCAATCAAAAGACAGAGATTAACAGGACAGATTTTTGAAAAACAATCCCACTATATGCTACCTATAAGAGACAAGGGAGTTCTTGTTTAATGGGTATAGTTTCCATTTTGCAAGATAAAGAGAGTTCTGTAGCTGGGCTGCAGTAATAGTTGTATAATATTAATGTACTTAATATTACTAAAATGTACAGTTACAGTTAAAAAGTTAAAATAGCATTTTTTCTTTGTATTTTACCATAATAAATAAATTAAGGGTAAAAGAAATGAAGTACTGATACATAATATTGCAACATGGATGAACCTTGAAAACATACTAAGTGAAGAAAGTCAGACATGGCTTATATGATTCCATTCATATGAAATGTACAGGATAGGATAATCCATAGAGATAGAAAATAAAATGGTGATTATCAGGGGCTTAGGGAGGAAGAATGGAGAATGACTGTTAATGGGCACAAGGTTTCTTTTGGGGGTTAAGAAAAATGTTCTAAAACTAGATAGGAGTAATAGTTGCACAATTCTCTGAATATATGAAATACCACTCATGATACACTGTAAAATTTTCTGATATGTTAATTATGCATCAATAAAGCTGTTACATTAAAATAAAAACAAACAAACCCTCCTCCCTACATAGTGTGTTTTGAGCTAGAAAAGTAATGCATGAGGCTGAGATGGAAATTTAGGTCTGCTTCCTCCTCCGGTGGTCTTCCCACCACTCAATTGCTATCACTGCTGCCCCAGGCACTCACCTGCTCCGTCAGCCCACAGAAACAGTAACAGGTATAAAGACAGAAGAAAGTTACTACCAAGTTCCCACTATTGGGACCTAATTCAGTTAGAGACAAACTCTGCCCCTAGAACTACTACCTCTGCCTTGCCTTTGTCTAGGACAGCTTTCTCCTCATAAATCACAGTGGTACAAAAAGGCAATACAAAATGTTTACGTTTTATCTATGAACTAAAACAGAAAAGTGTTTCATTTGGCCTTTAATATATTTTTAGAGATAATGGCAATCTGACATGAATTATTTTTACTTTCTTGCCATTTAAACCATATTGCTTTCATCTTTTCCCTCTTACTGCTGAACAGTGAAAATTCCTTCTTTAGAAAATACAAAGCCCTGGCTGGTAGCACAGTGGATAAGGTGCCCGCCTATGAACCCAAAGGTCACAGGTTCGATTCCCCAGCCAGGACACATAACCAGGTTGCAAACCAGGTCTCCAGTCAGGTCTGTGGCTGGGGGCAGGTGAAATGTATCAACCATACATTGATATCTCTCTCTCTCTCTCTGCCTCTCTCCCTTCCCCTCCCTCTAAAAAATAATGAAATGAAATCTTTAAAAAAAAAAAAAAGAAAGAAAATATAAATGTCATTGCAATGTTCCTTAGATAGTCTAACTTTCAGAGCCACCATATACTCCATCTTTGCTTTTCAACATCTAATCCTCAGTCAGAAAGGGGGAAACAAGATAATCCCTTATTTAAATGATCAATGGAAGGGAATTAGTGCAGAATAGCAGATAACTTGCATAGCCCTATCATTCAGAACTTGCAGAGTTTTAAAAATAATACTTCGGAAACATAAATACTTTAATATTTTAAACTGCAATTTTTCTGCCTTCCCTACTGGCATCCATATATCCATTGTTCATTCTTACCGCACGCCAGGCACCATGCAGGCACTTCACAATATATTGTCTCATTTAATTCTCATTACAATTCTTTCACCAACTCAGGAGACTTCCAGTCCGGGCAAGGATCAAGAGTAGAAAAAGAGGGTGGTCAACTGGGGATTGTGTTAGTGGTCCCTTTCTTTTGATTAGCTATACTGCCTGAAATTCCATCATTAAGTTTTAAAATTCTTCTGTCTGGTTTTTGAAAGTAGAGTCTCCTTAAGCCATAATCAAACATGATCTCAATCTTAATTATGACCAAGTATTTTTTCCCACTATACTAATACATTTCCAAGCAGAGTTTAAAAAGTAACCCACAAATATTTTGTTTTCAGTAATCCCTGTTACTTACTTGAATTTCTGAATACGATTTCCCTAATGCCTTCTCAAACCTGACTTGCAGGAGCCTTATTTATACCAAAGTGAAAAAGGACTAAATTGCTGGCTTTCCCTAAATATCTTCAGTTTAATAGAAACAAATAATGTAAACTAAAACAATGAAGATTTAACTTAAAATTTCATGTATTATTGAGAATAGAGGCAAGTCCCAGTGATGACTAAGAAGACTTAGAAGAAATACCTTAAACTTGGAAAATATCAAAGGCCTTTCAGCAAACTGAAACATGTTTGCAACAGCATTATATTACTAAAAATTAAAGTTTGGCTCAAAGAGAATTTTCCAAGATCCTAATTTAAATCAGCAAATGGATGGCTTCAAGTCCCCATAACATAGACCATTTGATAGAGTATTTTATTTTTAAAAATATGAAAAATGGCATCACTATGATGCTTCAAAAGGGGAAGTCCTATATTCTTGATTTAAAGAAAGGAGAGGAGGGGTAGCCCTGCTTTTTAAATTCTTCTCAGTCTAGTTTCCTTGACAAACCTGTTTGATGGGCATCAGAGACCTGAAGCAGAGCTTCCAGGGAAAAAGTAGCCATCATTCATGCTTCATTGGATTTCTATGACAGAATGATCACATTCTGTAGAACCTGGCATAAGCACATCATTATTAAGCCTTGCTTTAGCATTTCTTAACTGATCACGGATGCTGTGGTCCTTGGTGGCTCCTCTCTGCTGGCACTGTTTGTAGTTATTTGACCTTTTCTCAGTGGATAATCCACACAGAAAGCCCTAATTACTTCCCCAGCTTTGACCAGCTAGCAGTGTGAATAATCAATGACACTCATTTAGGTATTGCACAATCAGATGCTTATGGTGTTTAAAGAACATTTTTCCATTGACCTGCCACAGCTGTAGGACAATTACAAGCAGTAAAGCTGCTGTTGTAATCACAAGATGACCAAGTGACCTTGTGGGTTTAAAGTTGATGA
Source organism: Noctilio leporinus (assembly GCA_004026585.1). Taxonomy (NCBI): domain Eukaryota; kingdom Metazoa; phylum Chordata; class Mammalia; order Chiroptera; family Noctilionidae; genus Noctilio; species Noctilio leporinus. The sequence continues at coordinate 137,588 of PVIW01000820.1, forward strand.
CAGGGGCCTTGACTGGGGCATAGTCATCATACAGAACATATTTCGGGAAAGAAAGAAAGCTTTACTGTATACTAATATGACATGCTGAGCCCCAAGAGCAATGTTATGAAATACTGACAAATCAGAAGACTCATATTGGCAAGTAAAATTAATTATTTGATTCCATGGTTTCAGCTTCTTCTTCCTATGGTACATATAGTAAATAAATTAACATTAGAAAAACAATTGAACTCTAGCCACACTTCCTTCTACACTTCTTAAACATGAAAATGAAATTGAAGAGAGATGATTTTCTATCTAAATTCTTATGATGTTGAAATTTTTTAACATATTCAGATTACAATTAATCCTTATCCATTCTCACACCAAACTTTCCTCACAAAGATTACTATTAAAAAGATACAAAATCTGTGGTTCTTTGAAATTCTAATTAGTTAGCAAATTATATATAAAGCTGAATTATAATATAAGTTATAGGAAAATGGAATATGACAACATTTTCTAGAGTGTGCTCCTAGGAACACTACCAAAAATTCTTTGGAAATGAGGATTCGTCATCTAATAAGTTCAGGAAATGGAACATAATTTCCTCTTGGAGATTTGCAATGCATATTAGCATATTAAAAATACTGGAATGTGTTTCTCAAAACAACTTTGGGTAACACTAGTATATACAGTACTTCTCCCCCCCCCCACCCCTTATTACTATCTTATATGAAAACTGAGTCTGTAAATATTTATTCTTCACTCAGAGTGTCAATGAATAGACTACTTCACTTTCAAGTTCCCTTAAAATTTTCATAAGGTTGTATACTTTTTTGTTAAAAGGAACATAAAGTAAAATCAGTAAAAACAAATAAGAAAACAAATTGACAGGACAATAAAGCAGTTGTATTCCTGATGGATTTAGGAAATATCCTAAATTGAGGATATAACAGAAGAGAGTTTGGGAGTGGAAAATGTCCCAGATAAAAGAAGAGGAAGGAAAGATCAGAAGTAATGGCACAGACCACCCTCTCCTTTTCTAAACTGGAAGGCTGTCCTAATTTAATCTGGCAAAAGAAGGCAAACCAGCTCATCAGCATGCAATTGATGATTTACCCAGCCTGCTGTCAAGAGGCAGCACTGTCTATAGACACAGGAAAGAATGAGGAAAAACAGGCAAAACCCAGTGGCTAAGCAAGAAGGCAAATCCCTGAAAAAACATACACAGCAAAAAAATTGCACATTGGATGGTGTAATCTTGATTAATCCCAAGATAACTAAAGCTAAAGCACTCATATGGGTCTTCCGGGATGTGCAACTCCAGTTTTTACTGATTCTAGACGAGTCTAATTCATACTATATTTGCAGAGAATTGCTATTTTTTAAACAATACTTTTAGTTTTAGCAGGCATCACGGTGCTTTCCTTTAGTGTAAGGATACTTGTGTGATATTTATCCCTCGTTCCTTATATATGTTTATTGCTTTGTTAGAAACTGAAACCTCTATTTTTCTGGGTTCTGCAGTATCCCAAGATTACGGTAGATCTTGCACCTTATTCTGCAGCACTTTCTTGTAAGGACTCGGTAACTCAGAGCAACTGGTTGCAATACGTCTGGAAATTTTTCTGGCCTTTGGAATCCATTTATTTCCTCCCCAAACATTAATTCTTACATGTTGCCAAACTGTGCAGGATATGAGAGGTTATTACTAAGGTCAGTAGTGACAGGCAGTTAGAAACATAAGAGGGCGGGGGTTGGGAGGCAGAGTAACAACATCAAGTACATTTACCCATACAAGTTGCTGAGTAAGTAATTTCTTTGGCAATTCTGCAAAACAGCCTGTAATTGAAGGCATACCAGTGAGTGTGGCAAGACTCATTGTGGGAGATGTATTCAGAAGAATTGTTACTCTTAGTCACACATTTTACCTTCTACCCCATCATGACTATATATGGCCTTTATACAACTGGTAGCATTTTAGATCCCATTCTAAATCAAGCCATAAATTTCTAAAAGAATAAACTAAGGAGAAATGGGCTGAGAAAGCACACATCCAAGAAGTAAATATATAACTATCTGGCTTATTGAATCCCTGAATACTGAGAATGTGAATTTTTAGTCTTAGGGCCTAGGATATGTACTATGTGCAGCCACTTTTTAATGCTCTGTGCATGAAAAAACTGAAGCACTCAGAAGTTAAGTGACTTGACAGAGATCATCATATGTAGTAGACTAGACCATAAAGAGCTGATCTAAATTTGGTGATTTTTGGCTTTCACTGTAATACATACAGTTCTCCTTAAATACTTCTCTGTTTAATACGGGGTACATAAAATTGCTATACATATAACAAGACATTTGCAGACATATCAATTAAATTTTCACGTCATTCTTTTTGGTATAAGAAAATACCAGGTTTAAGGCCTGGCTGGTGTAGGTCAGTGGATTGAACACTGGCATGTAAACCAAAGTGAAAAATACCAGGTTTACTATATGTATAAAAAGAAAAAGAAAAAAGTTAGTTATAAGTAAGAAGTATCATCTGAACCCAATTTGTGGGTAATAAAAATTATTTTTGTCATAATAATACAGTTGAGAAAAGATGCTTCATTTATAACACCCATAATTTCAACCCAAAAGCAAGATCATCATGTTGAAAGCATCCGTCCTGCATTTTTGTTTCCTTAGGGTTACACCATCCAAATCTGCTGGGCATTATTTGAATAATCTGGATAAGAACACCTAATTTTCTTCTTTCTTTTTTGATTAAACTGCTATATAAAAGAAACTAGCTTTTATATTTATAGTGAGTTCTGCCATGATTGAGAAACCAGTTCAAAGGAATGCTTTATAAACTTACAGTGACTTAGCAACTCATTATTACTAATATTTTTATTGAACCATCCAAGCTTTCTTGACATAAACAAATTTTCCTTTTTCAAATCAGTCAGCATATCTGAACATTAAAGATTATTTTATTTTCCCAGAGTTTGTTTGGTTGTTTGCTCTGGGGTAGTTGGCCAGTTTTATAAAGTTAATAGGGTTTGGGAAAGGAGCTATAAGAAATTTTCTGATAATAATGATTTTGTTTACCAAGTATTTCCAAGAAAAGATTTTGGTCAGTCACTTGGGTGTTTTATCTACAAGATGCCAAAAATCTGAATGCCACAAATGTATTCTTGTACATTAGATAAATGTAAAATTGGACTAGATAAACTATATCAAAGTATTCATAACTATTCATAACATTGTTCCCTATAAAAATGAATTCCAAGTTCCAGTTTAGCTTGCCAGGAATAAATCTCTATTTGGCCTTTTGGCTGAAAATCTCTCTCATGACACAGTAAGGCAGCTCCTTCAGCAAGAGATAGATATTCTTAAGAGCCAGTACTCTAACTCTAAGTTTGAAAATGGGAAGAAAAATATTTAGAGCACATACTGCCCTAAGATAACACAAATTAAGACCCAAGAGTGGTCGGTGGACAAACTTTTCACAGGCTCCTGCATAAGAGAAGTTAGAACCACACTGTCCTTAAGGCAGCCCTGACTATTCCCCTGAGTCACACCACAGATTTCTTGTTCCTATAACAGTAAAGGTCCTACAACATCAACCTTTTAACCATTTGTTAGGAATAGTTATAGGGCTAAAAGATGTCGTAGAAACAGGCAGTTGTTGGGATCATCTTAAAGATTACCTAGTCCAGCGGTACTCAAACTTCCCCTGTTCATAGCACTATGAATATCTTAGTAACTTTTTTCATGTTACCTCTAGGCCAAAAACAGTAAATAACAGCCTCATTTATTGAGGAGTTAGGTCCAAACATTTAGTAAATATTTATGTCCTAACAACTTAGTAACTGTTTTTGTTAAATACACAAATTAAAAGAAAATCTTATTTTTATTTCCGTCTTAAACAACCACAATTTCTACCTTATCAGATATGTGTGCCTGTTTAGCACTACCTATCTCAAACCTTGGAATCAAACTGGATGCCACCACCCTCCTTTCCTATTCTACATTGATTTTCACAGAGTGTTTTTTTTATTTTTTATCACAGCAAAGGACACACAGCTTTACCAAGATATGACATCAAAACAAATGTACTATGAGCTAATGTGTGAACTATCTCAAGCTAGTATTTTGCCTAGTATATGAAAGATGTCACATATCACAATTTCATTGAAAATTTTAGATATCTTGCAACTCTCTTGTGAGTTCATTGCAGCACCCTAAGGACATTACCATATAGTTTGGGAACTGTGAATCTAGACTAATAGCCTACTTCATGGATTAGCAAGGCGAAGAATAGTTAAGGAAATTTTCCAACTTCATGCAGCTAACTATAAATTAAAATAAGAAGGTATGTTTAAAATACTGAAAGTTTTTTCTTAGCCCATGTTCTTAAATTTAACTAGATGTCATATATCTTTTTTGTAGTTTTATAAATCATTTTTATTGTAATTCTATTACAGTTGCCTCAATTTTCCCCCCTTTGCCTTCTTCTGCCCATCCCATCCCCCACTCCCATAGTCAATCCCCACACTGTTGTCCATGTCCATGGATCATTCATATATGTTCTTTGTCTAGCTCCTTCCCTTTCTTTCTATCCTGATACCCCCGTGCCCAGTCTAGTCACTCTCAGTCTGATCCATGTTTTCTTGCCCATGGCTCTATTTTATTTGTTAGTTTATTTTATTCATTATACTTGTTATAGGTGAGATCATGTGGTATCTCTCTCTCACTGACTAGCTTATTTCATTTAGCATAATATTCTCCATTAAAAAAAAAATCTCCAGTTCTATCCACACTGTCACAAAAGGCAGAAGTTCATTCTTTCTTTCTGCTGCATAGTATTCCATTGTGTAAATGCACCACAGGTTTTAATCCACTCATTTACTGATGGGCACTTAGGCTGCTTCTAGCACTTGGCTATTGTAAATAGTGCCACTATTTCTTTATCTATGGATATCAATATGTTTTTGATCTTAGCTTTAACAGCCTATTTATTGGAATGAGTTTGTTTATTAACTTCTCTCTCACAAATGCTACATACATAATAGTTTAAAGGATTTGCATCTGGTGAACTAAGCGGCCAGATTTCCTTTGACCAGAACTCAGAAACATTGACACTGAGAAATTCTCACACCATTTTGGCATTAACAAGATTGGTGCACCACCTTGTTGGGAGATAAATGATGTCTTTTTTGCAACTTGCTTCATCCATGGTACAACTACTTCTCTCAAAACATCAAGGTAAACATACTGGATCTTCATTGATAATCTCCTGGATTCTGTGTACAATATCTGGACTTGTGAGATCCTTGCATACCTTGCATTTTCCTTGTTGGTGTGGCAACATCAGGATCAGCATCATATACCTTCTTCACATTGTAAACTGTACGTAAAGGGATATTATTGAAGCCCACAATTTCCTTAGCAGTTCACCTTGCACACAGTCCAGAAATTATGGTAGCTCTGATATCATATTTCTTTGACATGATGATCGCTCTTAGAATTTAATACTTTATATGTAAAACAATGATGTTAGCCGTGGCTGGTGAGGCTCAATGGACCAAGCACCGGCCTAGGAACCAAAGGGTCACCAGTTTGATTCCCAATCATGGCACATGCCTGCGTTGCAGGCCAGGTCCCCAGTTGGGGGCATACGAGAGGGAACCACACATTGATATTTCTCCCTTTCTTTCTCCCTCCCTTCCCTCTCTAAAAATAAATAAATAAAATATTTAAAAAATAAAAAAAGTAAAACTGATGTTAAATCATAACCTTAGAAACATGGTTTTTCAAAATTAATAAGAAGTACATGAAATAAGAAGTGCAAAGTTATTGCCAATTGCTTGTGTGCACTATATACATACATATATATATATATACACACATATACATATAATTATTATGAAAGTTTAGAACACTAGCACCAAGAAAAGATTTTAAAAAGTTTCAGATTTTAGAAAACATACACACAAGATTAAGAATCAGAGTGGTATCAAACTTCTTAGTAACAATAATGGAAGCTAGTAAAGAAAAAATGCCTTCAATTTTTTAAAATTTTAGGCAATTAACTGTAAAGATTGAATAATATATTTCAGTAATTCAAGATCTCAAACATTTCTCAGGAAGCTGTTAAAAGATATACCTATCAAAATAAGAATGTGATGAAACCCAGGAAACCAGGAGATTCAACATGAAAGAGAAGCAAAGAGAATTACTTAAAACTGGATCAGCAAATAGCTACCTGCTATGGCCCATGGGCCAAATCTATCCTGACACCTTTTTTTATGTAGCTCATGAGCTTCCAATGATTTTTACATTTTTAAATTGTTTTTAAAAATTAAAAGAAGAATATTTCATGAAACATGAGAATTATATAAAATTCAAGTTTTAGTGCTCATAAAACTTTTATAGGAACAGAATCACATTTATTCATCTATTGTCTTGACTACTATAATGGCAAAGTTGAGTCAATGCACCCAAAACCCAAAATACATATTACCTGGTACTTTACAAAACAAGTTTGCCTTGCCCCAAAAGATGATGAAGGAAGACCTTGGAATAATGTAATAGTTGTATGCAAGTGTACACAGCAAATAGCCCATGCTGAACAAATCAGAAAGCCATGGGAGAGAGGTGTCCAAAAAAATAAAATTAATGAATTGCTGAAATGTTTGAATATACTGAAAGGAAATTTATACAACTTGGAAAGGATTTGGGGGATAGATTAACTAAGTTCACAGTAAACTAAATAAATGAAAAATAAGAGCAGTCTTCAAATAAATTATGTTTTTAAAGAGTGGTAAAGGAAGAAAAATTATTATAGTATACTACATGATTCAGCTGTTAATAGCATTTATGTAGTCATAATAATGTAAGCGCTGAATATTAAATAAGATTACAATATAATTATATGAGGAAAATGGAGAAAGTACAAGTGTAGCTGGCAGGAATGAGAATATTGGTGGCAACAAAAGGAAAAGAAAGATAAATTATTATTTTCCACAGGGAGACATCAATAAATAGTGCCTAAAAATCAAAAGTCAGGAAGTATTAGTATAAGAATATGCAATGGCATAAAGGTAAGTACCAAGAGAATTAGCCACAAATGTTAAAAGTGATTTCTTCCAGCAATTGGGAAACGGAGTTACAGTGGTGTAAAGGGAGGGACAGACCTGCTCTTTTTCAAAGAAAGACTTCAAGGACTATTTAAATTTTAAACTATGCACATGTATAATCTTGATTTAAAAAAAAAAAAAAAAAAAAAAAAAAACAAGAACTCCAAATGTGATTTTAACACCTCCAAAGAAAATTTCTCACATAGATTTATGATTGTTTGGCATGCTTTACCAGGTAAGTTTTTTGAATAATGTTTATTCACACACATAATTTGAGAATTGTAAACTGTTTAAGAAATACAGATTTTATTTTATTTGCCAGCATTAGGTTAGTAAATAAAAGTGAAAGGATTTTTAAAAACTGATTATTTTTAAAGTACTTAAATTTCTTTATTCTACTGTTTAATTACTACTAAGAAGAACTTATCTAAATACTAAGCACTTTACTTGATTTCACGAAATGACTTCAAAGATCTGATAGAAAAGTTTACGTTAGGAAAGATAATATGATAAGATTGTTAATATAACAATAAGTTATCTTATTAAATAGGTTGTCCAAGATAGGCATATATTAAGTACTTCTGGAGTCTAGCTAAAAAAACATAGACAAACGTAAAGTGAACACATAAATGTTACAACTATAAAAAATAAACACCCTACCTGATGGCTCAGTGGGTAGACACTGGCCTGCGAACCCAAAGGTGGATGATTTGATTCCCAGCCAGGGCACATAGCCAGGTTGCAAGCCAGGCCTCCAGCCATGTCCATAGCTGGAGGCAGGTGAAAGGCAACCGTACATTGATGTTTCTCTCCCTCTCTGCCTCCCTCCCTTACCCTCTCTCTAAAAACAATAAATAAAATCTTTTAAAAAATAAAACAATGAAAATATTGCTAGTAATTAGACATATTCCAAATATATTACTTAATATTATCTTTCAAAGCCACTCACACCTGGCACATATTTTTTAAATGTCCTACAATTTTTATGAATTGTACACAGGGCTTTTATTTGAGGCTTTATACTGATATTTGACAACCAATTTAAAGCTGGCTTAATTTGCAATTTTATTCCCTAACGTACTTACATTGGTATTCTGTATTTCAGTTTTAGCATTCCACCCAAATGACGATCAGTTTGCAGCAACTAGCATTTTAGCTAGGGAAGTAGCTTACAAAGTATTCCTTTTTATATCCACTTTCTAAAGAAAAAAAAAATGCTATTTTGTTTAATACTAACTCTATTTTAAAATTGTGCCTTGAATTCATTTAGAAAATAATGTTGAAAAATCAAAATGGCTAGGAGTGTTTACCTATATTCCTAATTATACTAGAATGGCTTTTCTAAGAAGACTGCAGGCACTCTACCTGTTCTAAATGAAATGTAGCAATTGCTTCTCAAATCACCATCATGAGAGCATTATGCAATTTTATCTGTCTATATTCTACTTCTGCTTTATGTTGTTACATGTGAGCTCTACAGGAGTGTGTTTTCTATCACTGCAAAAGCCAGATAAAATAGTTTAACTACCACATCCAATTGGGGAATTATACATATAAATTCTCTGCTGCTGTCTACAGATTATGTCTGTAAAAGATAAAAGCATTTTTCTCCTTTTTAGAGAGAATGCCTTCTTTGCCTCGCATGTAAATTATCTTTTAAGGAGCCAGGTGCAATAAGCAAAGAACTGGCTGTTTTCCCAGCCCAGCTTTGAGTTTTGATTTCTAAATGTACTTGTCGAGTTAGGAATCACAGAAATGCAGAAAGTAGAGTTTAAAGACACCAAGTCAAGAATTGTTTTCTTGCACCTTTTGCCTTAGGGGAGAGAAAGAGGGGTGGGGTTGCTTTTTTTTTTTTTTTTTCTCATGTCGTTTGAAATGAACTTAATTGCTTTTCCTGTGTTTCTCTCTGCCTGGACAGGTGGCTGTGAGAGTCCTCTGTGTCCCCACTGATCCATATCAGTGTAAACATAAAAGGAACCTAGAATTTGGAAATCAGATGAGATAACCAGGCAGCTCTCCAGCTTTGTTCCAGATGCAGGATGAACATACTTCCATTGGAAGCATTTGTGTGACATGATTAACTTATTATTTCTATCAGAATACCAGTGCAATAGTGGTTCATTGCTCTCAAACCAGTTTGAAGCCAAACCCTCAACACTGAGATCCACACCGGAACGGGACCTTTGGGTGCAGTTGACACTCAATAAATATTTCTTCGTTGATACACTTTTGAACTCTGAGAGGCCTGCTTTAGAGTACTCTTGGTAGGACAAAAAAATTTCTAACTGGCTTAGCAGGGAGGTATTGCTCAGAAAGAAAAATTTAAACTACTCTTTAGTTTGGTTTGTACACTTGCCACCCTTATATAGTCCTATACCCAGGATGCTATAACCCAATGAAAAGACGCTACTTAGATTCTGCTCTACTGAAGGAAGGCAGTGCAATTCCATGCATTGCTGACAATCAAACTCAGGTCTATCTCTTGAGATGATTTGCAGCACGCTCTCTCGGAATACTGTTACTATTTCAGACACTGGTCAAGCTGGAAGTTGAAGAAAGACATAGAACCTTTGTATTTGCTGTTCTGTGGCCTAGGATATTCTTCGTACAGCCAGCTTCTCACTCTTCAGATCTTTGTTTAAATGTTACCCTCCTAAAGACTTCTATTGTTCCCATCTTTTATAAAGTAGATTTCTTGAACCTCCATCTCTAGTTATTATCCATTACAGCACTCTGCTTATCTCCTTCATGCAATTATTACAGCCATATTTAGTGTGCTTGTTTTCTTATCTCATTTCCCTGCCACCCTGAAAGTGTCCCCAATGGAAGTTTCATGAGGTATATTGTATTTCCAGGACCTAGCAAGTACCTGAAACACAGAAGGTACTCAGTCAAATTTATGGATGAGTGTTTACTGACGATTACAAAGAACTTTCACTTACATTTTTTAAATGTTGTCTTTTTTGATAAGTATGTCATTCATCTTTTATATTATTTTGCAAAAACAACTAAAAAAAATCTCAGGACTTAAAAGAAAAAAGATTGTTTCTTGCTTACTTTTTATGTGAGCTACAGGCTGGTTGTGATTTTGCTTCAGTAATCTTCATACCTAGGCTTGGGTTGAGGCTGTGCCTGGTACATGCCTGGGATCATCTTGTTCTGATGGCAGGGAGAGAAGAGCAAGAGTTGTTAGAGACACATGGTCTGTCTTAAACTAGGATCTGGCATATAGCACTTCTGCTTACAGAAAGTTGTTCTCTTGTAAGTTACTGAGAAAAGAATATAATCAACCACAATAGGATATTGCTCAGAAACAATTATGTGCAAATAATTTTTAATGTAACTGTTTATATTTCTGTCCATTCGCTCTATATTCACTAGGTTTCTTGAATTATAATCTTATCAGAGATCTTCTATACACTAAAAATTAAGACTTGCTTGATTATGCCTTTGCAATTCCCAGATCATGGCCTGAGTATTTCTGAGGAATCTACATGGCCTCCTCTACTCAGTAGAAAGCAAATGGCCATAAACTCCCAAGTGACTCCAATTCTGCCAGTTATGAAGCTAGCTTGGGAAGTTCCTTCCCCAAAGGAAATTCTACTCCAGTCAGAGTAAATGACTAATACAGATGCAGAGAGACCATATTTGGTCTTAATAATAAGGGTGACATTTAATTCATAAACCTCATCCTACATACAATGCATAAACCTAGGATAATTATTTAGTCATAACTTAATATGTGTTGAATTTGACTGCTCACTTAGGTCTCTGTCTACCTCTATTCTCTAATTTCAATATTTATAATAGATTCCTCTAAACTTTTTAGCATTACATAGGAAGAATTGTTGGAAATGCCTATTTAGGATGAAAGTTTTGACCTATGGCCTTAGCCAAGGTTAAAAAGAAAATTAAACTAAAAACAACTCTCAATTGCTAACTACTGTGTTGAAAGATTTTCATCTTATGATCTTTCTCCAATACTGTGGATATTTTTTACAATTTACAAAAAGAATTCTTTTCAAAACTATTTACAATATAAATCAACATAGCAAGAATTTATGTACATTTTTGAAAACTGAAGATACATGTATGGGTGTGAATTCTATCTGGTTCTCTCCGTATGAGTTATTAATCAAATCACCCAAACCGTGGGTACAGAACTTGAGATCAAAGTCTCTTTATTTCCATAGATATCTCCTTTAGGCCCAAGCCAAAAAGTATGATTACCATCTCACTGAGAAGTTCCCTCTGCTTATGTTCCCGGCCTCTTTCCAAATATTATCCTCAGTTGCTTTATCATTTCCTTTATAAGTCTCATTTTCCACATTTTTTTGTCATTTTTATAATCTACTACTGAGTCTGGGCAAGTCTTCACTTCAGTTTAGAGATCAAAGCTTTTAAAAAGTAACAAAAGTATGCATCCTACATATAAACAAAATATGCTCCTTTTCACAAGGTTTTTATATTGAAATTAAAGAAATTTCTCACATTTCACATATTTGGATTTGTGTAACTTCCAGGGGGACTCCAAATAGGTACTCTGACTTTACCAAGTTTAATTTCCTCAGTATTTAAAACATGCAAGGAAGGAAAGCAACACTAGCTCCCAGTATAAAAGACACACAATCAGGTTCATTTTCTGTTCTTCTTCTTTAGCGACAACTACATACACTTTTGATCATTTTAGTACCTGCTACGGGTCAATCAACTTCTCTAACAGTTGTGAAATGTGAAATGTCTACATAAGATTGCGAGAGACTGTTTTTTTCCTCCCTGAGTCATTACCAGATACAAACAAGGTGACATGCCCCTGCATGCTACTGTTGCTAAACTGTGAGCAAAATAAAGAAAAAAGAAACACTGATTTAGATAATACATCTAAGATGCTTGTTGAGTGAAATATCAAGTAGATTCATGTATTGCCTTGTCCATCATCAGCCAATCAATGACACTTGAACCTGGATGACCAGGTCAACTTGCTACCATTGCTACCAAGTGGAAGAGGGAATGCATACATAGATCACCTCTCAGAATGACAATTACTATGTAGAGCTATGGTAATTCCACAAGCCCTGGTCATTGTGCTACTTAGCAAGAGGCTTCTTATGCTCCCACAGCTAAATACCAGTTCACTCACATCTTGACACAAGGAAAACAAAAAGGCCTTTGGGATATCAACTCCCTGGTGATTCAGGTCTGATCAAAATTGAGTTTCACTATGCTTAAAACAAGTTTGAAAAAAGAAAGAAAGAAAGAAAGAAAAAAACGAAGCCTTTGAGTGAGCTGTGTTCTTTCTTTTGCATGTAAATGAATATGAATGTCAATAAACAGACTTTTGCCATCTTCTTCCTTCTTCCCACCCATCCCAGTGACATTTATTTTTTAGTAACTCAGACAAGATCTCGTCATAAGAAATAAATCCATCATATTTCTGTTTGGGATCAATACTACATACTTACCATTAATTTGTCATGCTTTCATATGTATACCTGTTGTAGCCTGTAATCCTTAAATTTGCTCTGGATATTTGGAGATTTCATCAAATTCCCAAGATCAAAAGCCTTAAAATTTTTGTTTGCACTTACATGCAAACCTCACAAAGTTCTCCAGGGAAAATGGTGGTAAGAGCATTCTTCAAACCCTTGTTAATTGTTAACTGTCAAAGCCTGAGGGTGAAATCTCAGAGGTTTGTTTTAACAGAAAAAAACATGATGATAATTTTGTTTTCTTTAAATTTAATAGTGAACATGAACAATATTTTTTCTCTTCAGCTCACTTAAAATATAGATGTGTTAGCCAAAGCTAAAAAGGGCATATGAAAACATAAACTTGTTTTCCTTCTGTGAAAGACAGAAGTAGGGTCTGCCTATAGGATCATAATTGAGGCAAACCAAGTGGAGAAACTGGTATTTTAGACACATGATTTTAAATTGATCAAGTCCTTAAAGAAATTTTCAGTAACAGCTGATCATTCCAATACCATTCAAAATAATATGTAAAATTAGACAACTGCATACTTACCCCTAAAATTAGCAATAAGCTGAAAAACAGATATACACCACATTTTAAAATTTGCCTGTCTTACTACAGAATGACTCATTACCAATGATACCATCTGAAAAGACAACGCTAAATCAACTCAATAAAAAAAACCTATTATTTCAGCATTTTGGAACAAAAGTTCAAAGTATATTGTGTATTTATTAATGTATTATTTCATACATTATTATTGCACTTCTATAAAATAAAACTGAATTAGTCATTTACAAAAAATAATCCATTTTAACAGGCTGGTTTCTAAATAACTATTTTAAAACCTCATTCATGTAATAAAAAATTAGAATTATTAGAAAGAACTGTTAAATGAACACCTCTCAAAAATAGTCAGGCTTTTTAATGAGTCTAATGTTAGAGTTCATTTACAGCCAAACCCCCAATGATGATCCCAGTAGATATGGGTGACATTCTCTGTACAGTCAAGCTTCCTAACTAGCAGGATCTTCACAGAAACTGATTATCTTCCACCTTAAAATAGTCAATGATAATAGGGCTCTACCATTTTTTAATCTCCAGATCATGTTACTTTGAAAATTAATACTACCAAAGAAGACGACTCACAAAGATGAGTTTTTAAAATGCAGGTCTTGCTTTGTTTTGTTGAGAACAGAATACTCAGAACTATTTCTTTCCATTCAAGAGGTAATAAAAAGTGACAGAGAATTTTGCCTACATAGTTTATGTTCTATTTCCTGTGTATACTATATACTGCTTATTCTAACATTGCCCATTTTATATTTCCTAGAGAGGTTAAATCAGTGCAATTTCATGCCTACAGATTTTCCGTTTCCAACACTCAATAACTATATGATTGGTGGCTGAACTATGCTAAATTGAGTTTTTTAGGAGGACTATCGCTCCAAAAGAAACTCATTTACTAGCTTACTTTCAACGTGAACATCTGTCATTTACTTTCCATATGATTTCTTTAACTGTTTATTGCAATTAGTAGAAATACCTTTACCATTTCTGCTGTTTTTCTCTGGCCAGAGCTGTAACATTATTCTAGGAATTTGCCAGGCAGGGGAATGAGAGCACTTCCAGGAATATAACCACAATGAAGCAATTTGGCCTAAATACAGAAGTTTTAATTGAGCATGTGTAGCGCAAAACATTTCTTCAAAGCGGTGTGAATTAGTCTACTCAAACTGCAACTTCAGATTAAGATACTACTGAAAATTTACAAGTGTTTCCTTCCCTCAATTTCACTATTTTAACCCTTTGTAAAGGATGGAGATTAAGAAGAGAAGTCATGCTCTGACTCTGAAAAGGTTAATAATTTTACTCAAGTTGCTCCTTTCTTTTGGAATTTGCTATAACCCACATATACTATTCTCTGAGGAAAGGTAACTACATCAGTATAAGTTGCTAACTACAGTGATAGTAAAGAAAGAATTTTCACCATTTGGGATTATTCGGAGCCAATAATGCACTTAAATTTGCTACTGGTAGTGGTTGGGGGCAGAATTGTAAAGACCTTTTTCTCTGTACCTTTATGCTTCAATGATATTTTAGGTGCCTAACATAATTCTGAATCACTGGAGTTTGAATAAATTATGTGTAATTTAACTTCAGCATTAACAGAATTTTAATCTACTATGTTCTTTGAAAATCAATTGTTGATCTAGATCTGCTGTCAATCTATGAATATTTTAATAACTAGAACATTTTATTTTCTAGCTGCCTATTAGAGATGATGCTTATAATAAAATGCCTGTTTAAATTTTGGTAGTTGATACTTGATTAAAATTCCTTGTTTTCCTCTATTGTTTTAATATATTTCTTGAGGTGCTGCTTCTAATTGAGATTTTCACCCCCCTTATACCATGATGCCTGGGATCCTTCTATAATTAACCACAGAATTTACCACAGCCTTCCATTTAGCTCCTCTTTGCAAAGATTCCAAATACTATTAAATATCAAGCAGTCTGAAGTTTCACTCATAATAATGTCCCAAAGGGTAAGTAAATTAATTTATTTTTAGTATCCTAAGACAACATAAGGCAAAACAAATAGTCTTCCTTTCTGCTTACCCTTGGCATCCCAGCTCCCTATCTAAATGACTCCCTCAGCACACTCCAAGATAAACTTGCTTGTATGAGCCATTGAGATTAAATCAAAGGTATTTTTTTCTCCATGAGACCTCCCTTAAAAACAAAGTAAAATGATTTTTGTTCTAAGAACAAAGAAATGATTTTTGTTCTGAGAACAATGAAATGATTTTTGTTCGGAGAACAAAGACTAACTAGTCACCCAGGGTGAAGCTGTTTGTTGGTGTGTGTGGGTGTGTGTGTGTGTGTTTATGGGGATTGGTAAGTGCCAGCTGTGGTAAGGAGGACAAGGACAAGAGGTCCTATGGTGGGGGACTACACAGAAACATGTAATCTTGAGAACTCAGAACTAGATGTTCTGTGCTTTGCACAATGACTTTTACAGTTGCTCCATATAATTATTTTTTCACAAGACTTAAATTTTACAGTAACTTAGTACATTAGCTTCACATTACTGCTGCACCAAATTGCCCCAATTTTAATGGCTTAAAACATCACACATTTATTCTCTTTTAGGTCTGGAGGTCATAAATCATATAATCAATTTCACTGGCCTATAGGCAAGGTGTCAGCAGGGTTGGTTTCTCCTGGTGGCTCTGAGGGGACAATCCATTTCCTTGATTTTTCGGCTTCTAGTGGCTGCCTATTTTCCTTGGCTTTTGGCCCCTTTCTCCATCTTCAAAACACATCACTCCAACTTCTGTTTCTGTCATCATCACATAGTCTTCTCTCTCTCCTACATTCCTCTTAAGGACCATAGCAATTACACAAAGCCCACACTGATCATCCAGGAAAATCTTCTCATCTTAAAATCCTTAATTTAATCACCTCCACAAAGTCTCTTTTGTCATATAAGGTAATAGTCACAGGTTTCTGGGGTTAGGCCATGGACATTGATGGGAACAATTATTTAGACTACTACACTAGGCTAGGGATACCTGGAATAATGATGAGGCTATGAAAGTGATTTGGCCTCTCCTATAGGTAGAGCTGCTGTAAAGACCTATCAACCACACATACATTGCTCTGACTGTGCAAGGGATGGAGACTAAATGGGTGTTTTCTATCTTCATAATTAATGGTAATAAACAATGGGATAACAGGAGCTATGCAGAAAAAGAAGGCATAGTTGAGCTTAAATGAAAGGTCGGAAACAAAATTTTTCATAATATAGTGCAATTATTATAAAGTCTAGGTCAGAGACAGGATGTAATTTTACATAAGTGGTGTTTTAATCACAATGTCTGCTGAAGGAAAAAGCTAGTCTTAGGAGAAAAATGAGGTGTAACTCTGATTATTTTAAAGATTAAAAGAGACAATTTATGTAAGACACTAAGCATAGTGTCTAACACTTAGTAAATGCTCAAAACTGTTAATTATTATGATTTCTTCCAGTTCTCTGAGATAAAACCTATTTTCTTTCCCTCAGCTAGCAAGGATGAATCTACATATAGTTCATTCTTTGTCAGATAAGCACTTGCATTACTACCCCCAAAGAGGGTGCTGACAGTGAGCTGAAGGAAATCTTAAAAGACGACTATCCCCAGCAGGCCATGATCTTCCCCAGCCGACCACAAGCACAATCTCTTACACGCTTTTCTTTCCTAAATTGACCTCCTTCTCCCAGGTTAAAGTTGAGTAGCGGGGCATTAGCTGCTACTTGGAAAAGTGCTGAGTGGCTGATGTACGCTGTCAGCATTGTCCAAGGCCAGCAGGAGAATGTCAGCCTGGCTCCTTTCTTTCCACTCGTATTTGGCAAAGACTTACGTTGTGATGCTTAGGAAGGTGGGAAGTGATGAAAATGCGTAGTTCTTTCCAGCCATATCATACACCCACTTAAAATGCCATCTTCCCGATAGGTTATTCAGCCATAGAAACAATAACGAAAATCACCAAAGGAAACCATCATTTGGAGGGAAGTTTTGTCATTACAGGCAAATTTAAAAATAGGTCTACCTAGCCTGGCTGGTGGCACAATGGATAAGGTGCCGGCCTGTGAACCCAGAGGTCCCTGGTTCGATTTCCAACCAGGGCAACATAACCAGGTTGCAAGCCAGGTCTCCAGCCAGGTCTGCAGCTGGAGGCAGGTGAAAGGCAACCATACACTGATGTTTCTCTCCCTCTCTCCCCTCCCCTCTTTATGAAAAACAATAAATAAAATCTTTTTTAAAAATAGGTCTATCTATTCTCTATTTTCCCACTGACCTTTAAAGGTTAAGCAGCACCTTTTCCCCATCAGTAAAAAAGAAAGAAAGAAAGAAAGAGAAAAGAAAGCAGATAATCATAATATTTAAATAAAAACTGCAGCCCTGGCTGGTAGCACAGTGGATAAGGCATCGGCTTGTGAACCCAAAGGTCGCTGGTTTGATTCCCCAGCCAGGGCACAGACCCAGGTTGCAAGCTAGGTCTCCGGCCAGGTGAAAAGCAACCATACATTGATATCTCTCTCCCTCTCTGCCTCTCTCCCTTCCCCTCTCTCTAAAAATAATAAATAAAATCTTTAAAAAAAAAAGAGTCTCTACTTTATGTTGTGGAATTGTGTACCTGAAATCTGTATAATTTTAATAACCAGTGTTACTCCAATAAATTCAATAAAAAGGAAAAATAATTAAATAAATCAATTACCTTCTACTCCAGCAAGACTTGCATACTCCCTATCCCCACCCACATTCCCATCTCAGTCACCTCAGGCCACCTGGAAAATAAATGGGTTGTTATCCTACATCCAGCCATTAGAATAAGATATCATAGAACCTTTGCATTGGGCATGATTTTTGAGATCATTTGGTTTAATCCCCTATTCTGTGATGTTCCCTGAAGTTTCCCAATTTATACCTAAACAACTATTTTTTCTGCCTTTTTATCCTGAGCTTTACTGCCATGAAAATTATGAGTATCTTCAGAAATAAAGTAAACAAAAGAAACTTGGAGGCTTGTATTGAAGAATTACTGGTTAACTATGTCAAGGGATATAGAATCAAGGGGTGTGTGGTACTGCACATGCAGTACCCAGATTTTAGTTTCTAATACTATTCTCCAATAAAAGGAACCAGGGCTCCTTGGAAAAGTGACTAGTCGTATGACTAGGCCTAGAAATATACAAGATGTGTCTAGAGCATTTTTGTAGTGCCAGAAAGTAAGGTTGTATATGTCAATGAGCTACAGGAGTCAACTGAAGGAGGCCCCAATAGCCAAAATCAGAACAATCTGAGAATAAGCAGCATTTTATTTATTTAACTTTTATTAAAAAATAAAATAAATACCCATGAGTCCATACTAATATAAGTAAATTATTAAATAAATAAATACAGGTGAATGGGCAGATCTCTCTGGATTAGAATAATTCCCAATAATTTATGTAAATATCTCATCCTCAAAGAAGAACAACTCCTTGCTCCTTCAGTGTGGGCTTTGCAAAGTGACCTGCTTCCAGGGAATGCAGTAAGAAAAGGAGGAAAGAGATTAACTTTACAGTAGACAAACCTGACAGTCAACCAGGTAATGAAGGCTGTCAACAGTGACAAGTCATGTCGATAAATATACCCTTGATGTAATATAATAAAAATGGCTTTTTATCTCTGTGGTCTTCCTTCTACAAACACATAACCCCCCATCTAATCATGAACAAAATATCAGACTAACCCCAATTGAGGGACAGTCTACAAAACGCCCTACCAGTACTTTCAAAACTGTAAAGATCATCAGAAACAAAATAAAACAAGGAAAGTCTGAGAAACTGTCACAGTCAAGAGGAATCTAAGAAAGAGATGTGATTAAATGTATTATGGTATCCTAGATAGGATCCTAGAACACCAAAGGGATATTATGACAAAAGCTAAGGAAATCTGAATGAAGTATGAACAAACTTCAGTTAATATAATCTAGCAATAGCTATTCAGTAATTGGAACAAATATACCATCATAATGTAAGATGCTAGTAATAGGGGAAGCTGGGTGTGGGGAACATGGGACTCTACTACCTTTGCGATTTTTCTGTGAGTGTAAGGCATTTTCAAATTAAAACTTAATTTAAAAAAAAAAATCAAAGGCGGTGAGGAGTTTGGAGAGGTGAGTAGGCAGTGGGATGGAAAAGAAATGAGAGGATGGAAATATGGAGCCATTAGGGAGGAGCCTGAATCTCGATGGGAATCAAAGGATTCTCAGTTCCAGAGTAACCGAGTTCACCTGATCCTTTTACAAGTGATTCTTGTACTCCTTTCCATCCCACCTCCACCCCCAGCCTATTTACATCTCAGCCCTGGTCTCGGTCCCGAAAAGGCAATACTAACAAATAGGGCAGCCTATGGTTTTAAGTAGAGACAGAGGAAGAGGAAAGTGTTAAGAAGGAAAAATACACTGAAAGCTCTTTCTCCCTTCCTTTCTTTTTTCTTTTCCTTCCTTCCTTCCTTCCTTTCTTCCTTCTTCCTCACATCTTGTCTCCTTCCTTATCTTCTCTTGAAGGATAGGTAAAATTACCATTCTTAATATTGCAGATATATGATGTAGAGTTTAATCAGGTAGAAAAGCTGCTAGAAGTATTTGAAATAGAGGATATTGTTAACAAAAGTGATAGAAGAGTTAAACTGCAAACTGGAAACAGTGAAGCAGACCAATATAAAAAATTTTTTAAAAAAGCAGGAAGCCAGCTGCACTACCGCTCCCTAACCTAGAAGGCCAAGAGAGGAGGCAGTTACTGGACCCTAGGGAGTAGGGTCATCTCACAGAAGCTAGAACTACAGGTAAAGAAAGCTGGTACCTGAGGCAGAGCAAAAGAGAAATATGGGCTTCTTCCTTCCTCTTCAGTCAGATCTTTACAATAAGCTATCTTTTTAGAACTATTTCTAGTTTGATGCACAATTAGGTCTGGGTAAAGTCAGCAGATTGTTGAGGTTTTTGTTTTCTTTTTAATCTGGAATTTTAAAACCCTTTTTAATAAAGTACCTTCTGTAGTAAACATGAATGATCATTTTCATTTTATTTCATTTTTACATTCCAGCTGAAATAGAGCTGTTTGTATGAGATCTCAGGGAAGGGCTGGAGGAAACACAGAGAACTTGTTTTGTTTGCAGCACTATTTTCTGTTGTTTCACCTTTTCTCCATTTTTGTTATGCAGAGGATCTGTGACCGAGTTAAAACTAAAACTGGGAATACAGTGTTTTGTCCAATAAAATTATTCTTGTGCCAAACTTAGCTTTGGAAATAGTGGTCTGATTGTTTCTTTTAAAGCCAGGATTTGCTCTGAACAAAGTAATAGGTCTACCCATGCCAAGAAAACAAACAAAAATTACAACTAGAGGAGCCAATATTTTATAGTTTCTGCTAATGTTCAGTCACTTTGGAGATAGGCAGCCAAGACTCAAATGAAAAGATGTCACACATAAGCAGGTAGAAAAAAACAAACAAACATCTAGCAACTTTTGAGAATATGTATTGTCTTTCTAGTAGTCTTGTAGCATTTTAAAGGGTATTTGTATTACAAAAGTCCCTCAGAAATAGAAGGAACCCCAGGGAATGTCACAGCCTCTCATTCTATGTCTTGTGTGAGTGAGTCAATTGGATTCTGGCTGTGTTAGTGATACTCCGGGAATCCAGGAAAAACTTGGCAATGACTTTAGTTTGGATGGAAAAAACAGGTCTTAGTCTATACTGCTCTCATCTGAGCCACCCTGAAAATTTCCAGAGGACCGTTCTCTGCTCCCTTTGGGATTGTGGAGAGCTGAACAGAAGGAAATTTGATTGTTCCAAGGATGTGGTGATACTCTGAATTCACAGTACAGGTTTGAAAGGCTATTAGATTTCTGGGGTGCTAAACCAAGAAATGGAGAGTAATGATGATGGTGGTAAGAACATAAGTTTTGGGAAGGCAAGGAGCATGTTTTACAGTTCCAAAGGTGATAAATGTACGTGTCTGAAGGAATTTAACATGAAGTTAACATCAGTGTTAGATCCCCAAACTGTAACACGAAGCTAGCATAACTAGAGGTCTACTAATTTAGTCTTCTCAAAACACTGTACTCAGACATAAATAGGGAGAAAATGACGATGCAAATATAATGAGGTATAAATAAGATTCGTGCCCCTTAAGATATTTTTCAGTTTTTCATAATCACTGAACATCAATGCAAGTTCTGTAGGATATGAACTCCATAGGTGCAAATAGCAATCCTGCTGAGTATAAGCATTCATTCACATTAAATTGAAGTAAAGCATACAGATTCTCCATCTTATTATGTACAAATGTGAATTGATTTCATTTCATCTAGGGGAGGGTAATTTATTATGCTTATCAATGTTATTATTGTTGTTTTTATAAAATTCATCCAACTGCAATCAATCACTTTAATAAGAAGTTTATTTTGTAAACTGAACTTAAACAAAAAGTAAAGCTGCCTTTGAACTTAAAATAAAAGCTTTATTAATAAAGTCCTTTTAAAATTTTTTAAAATAAAAATAAACATCCTTTAGAAGTGATATAAAAATCACTCTTGCTTCAATATCTTTTTTTTTTTTTCCTGGGAAACTTCCTAAAATGAGTAACAGCCTCATTTTGCATTTGCAAATGGGAAACTCTGCAAGCTATATACCAAAGCTTAGTTATTAGGTCAGTTGCTTACAAATATTTTTAGAATAAGCACTACTTCAGCATTTCAATATTGGCTAAAACAGCTTTAATATTCAAGACAGGATGTAAGATGCTTAGCTGATCCAAATGCCAGTCTATGGATCTGAAAGACTAAAGATCACATCACTAGAAGGTTGACAGAAGTGACACTTTGCAAAGTGCCAATGATTTATGCCAATGTCTTGCTTGATGATACTGTTATAGACAGCACTGTCATTAAAAAGTCCCTGCTGACTTCCTTCCACATTTATGGTGCACAAATTATAGGTGAGCCCAAAGATCGAACCCTCCCTGACTTTAAGATTTCAATGGCCATGTATTTCTCATTTAGGTTAGTTATCGTATATGTGTCCCCTTCTACCCGCTTCCTTATTTCATCTATAAACACAGCAATGAGAAGGCAAGAAAAGAAATTTATCCTGCTAGGAAATGTGAAAGTTAGAAACACATTGTATCCCCTGCAACTCCCACAGCCATAAACTGGAAGAAGTGTTTTTCAAGTATCTGAGTAGCAAAAGGCTTCCACAATCTGCTCCTATTATGACAAAGGATGCCAAATAGTTTTTAGAGAGCATGTTTGGAAGTAAAGCTGTGGAGTAGACTATCGGGATTACTGTGGTTTGATCCTTAGCAATGTGAATAATAGCCTCACTGACTTAGACATTTCCAAAATAACTCTTAAAACAGCAAAGAGCAGATGAGATTATTCTTGTAAGTACTTAATATATAAAATTTTTTTTTGCTTAACTTCTGCCTCAAATATTTATTGTGTAAATAGAATTAGTTTTTAGAAGTACTCTGAAGGCAATTTTAAATGGCATTGTTCTAAAATCTCATTTATAGAGACCATCTTTTATCTTATATTTGGAAAAAAAAATAATCCAAATCTTATTAGCTAATCTCAATCTCCTAAAGTAAAGGAATTAGCTGTTGTTTCTTTTTAAGAAGAATTACCATAGACTTGCAGGCCAGTTTTTTTTCTTTTCTTTTCCTGAAAATATGCCAGACAAGCTCAGAAACATTCATATGTGCGAATATCTTTAAATGACTACTTTTAGTTTCTTCATATCTTTACCTCACAGGAAAATAGATAACTTTGAAAAAACAGTATGAAAAGAGACTGACCCAAAAGATTTCATTGCAGCTGTATTATTTATTTAGTGTTAATTTATTCTTTCCTTAGTACGCTATTAAATACAGACTTATGCTAAATTTAATTCATAGAATACTATAACCTCCAAATGAAGATAAAATTTATGCTGAAAACTAAAATTTATAAAACAATAACTACCTTTTAATTTTTTTGGAAAAAGGAGATGAAATAGAAAGCTCGATCTAATATAATCAAATGATAGTAATAAGTCAAGATTTACTTTTCAGCAAACCAACTACATTGAGAATTAAAATACTGTTCCCTGGAAGCAACAGAGGCTGACAGCAAGGAGGCAAGGGAAACAAAGCTTCAGCCAGAGAGATGGGAATTTAGGGACAGCTTCAACCACAATGGATACCAGTACCAGGTGACGAGCTGAGACACCTGGCCAAGCCAGCTGATTAACTACATATATCAGCAGTAGGACAGGTAGAACAGTTTGTTGTAGAGATGATGAAAGTGGAGGCAAATGTCAAATGGTTGCACCAAAATAAATGTTATTAAAATGTTTATTTATTTTTTTTAATTATCATCCAAGGACATGCTTAGAGAGGGGAAGGGAAAGGGGGAGAGAAACATCAATGGGAGAGACTCTTCTCTCTCTCACTCTCTCTCAACTGAATGAGCAGTTGCCTCTCGTACATGTCCTGACCAGGACCAAGCCTGCAACCTAGGCATGAGCCCTGACCAGTAATCGAACACACAACCTTCCAGTCTATGGGACAACATTCCAACCAACAGAGCCACATTGGCCAGGGCTAAAATGTTTAACTTTTAATTATACAAACACTACAATAACATATGCCTTTTTATTAAAAATATAAACACAACAGCCCTGGCCAGGTAGGTCCATTGGTTGGAGTTCTATCCTGTATGTACACCAAAAAGGTTGCGGGTTTGATCTCTGGTCAGGCCTTGCACCCAGTTCGTAGGTTCTATGCCCAGTCGGCGCGCCTATGAGAGGCAATCTACTGATGTTTCTCTCCCACGTTGATTTTTCTCTCTCACTCATTCTCTCTCTTTCTCTCTCTCTCTCTCATTCTCTCTTTCTTTCTTTCTTTCCTTGTCAAATCAATAAATGTATCCTCGAGTGAGGATTATAAGCAAACAAACTTAATAAAAAAGGATAAAATTCACTTCAACCCTCTGGCTGCTTCAGACCTTTTTAAGTTCATTTACATATCGGAAATGACCTAAATGTCAACCAACACCCAAAGATAACTAAGAAGTACTGTACGACTTGAGAATGACAGGGTTTTGTTTTGTTTTGTTTTTTTAATGCACAAACATGGAAACATCTCTAAGATACACTGTTGAGTCAAAAAACTAATTACAGAATGAACATACCTTGTGATATCATTTATGTAAAACGTCATTTATATAAAACAATATTAACACTCATCCTTGGCATCTTTGGGAATCTCCTTGTGGATACCAGCACCTATGTCTGCCCCCATCTTTGGCATGTAATTGAGAGTCATCTTGTGACTTGTTTTCTAGTGTCTTACACTATTAGCTAATTTTTTTCACTTAAGTGTCCTTTGAGAAACCCTCATAGCACCAAATCTGCCCACAATATATATTCATTGAATACTACTTACACAAATGCTTTTATGCCTAATAAGACTAGTGATAAAAGGTGTCAGCTATAATTCTTTAAAGTTTATTTTAATAGAATTCAAATAATGTGAAATTCCATGCAAATGTTTATTCCCCTTATTTAATAAGAGAAAAGTGATGACATTTTTGTTTGACAACCTTGAAAGTTTTCATAAATACAGAAAGGCTGCTGGTCTATTTCCCAGTTACTAATTATTAGTAACCACTTACAGTACTTAGTAAAAACTATTTTAGAGTCTTTTACTTGTTTCATTCTCTATTCACTATGTGGCCTGGGAGAAAAGAGGGCCATTATAAAAAATTTCTCAGACTGGTAAATTATACCTCTTTATAATTATTTGTCTATGGTTTAAAAGAAAACTCACCCTTTACTTTGTGTAAGCTAAAGTATAATTTCACTTTAAAATCCATCAAGAAGTGGAACAAAATATAATATGGAACTTGAATTAAATCAGGGGGTTTCTGTCTTAAAATTTTTTACTCCTTTTTCAAAACACTTCAGCTTTTTGTTACTGTAACAAATTCATACTTGTAATTATTCTCCTAAGGAAAATAAGAGAATGTTGTATTTTGTATTTTATTATCTAAGGTCTATGAAGCCTACAATCAATATATTTCATGCTATAATATTTGCAGATGATCTGAAAATATGCAATACAGTAGTTTATTTTCACCCAAAAGCCTCACTCAAAGGTTTTATTGTAAGTGACCAAATTTTAGGTCTGTTTATCAAAGCTTAATGGATCATCTGCAAACAAATCTTTTAAAATAATCCTCAAGTTTATATTTTTTTCTGCCTTTCACACTGTATTATTTCAAACAGAACATAATCAAACCTTTTTAGTTATAATCAGCCACAATCTAACTTTCTGGCTGTCCCTCCAACTATCCCCCTAAACATACCACAGGTTCCTGTCATACCACATTTCTTACTTTCTGGGACACTTCACGAAAAGGGATCTTAGCACATTTTATTCCTACTATCTATGATTCCTTACCTATTATTTTTTACAAACTCCCATGGATTCTTTCAGACCCACCTTCAGTAATACCACCGTAGTAAAACCTTTTCTAGCACCACCAGGCAAGGAAAGTTATTACATGTTTTGCACTTTTCTCCTCTTTTACGATTTACCTTATGATACTGTATTTGTCTGTTTGTTAGACTCTTGAGTTTCTTGATGGCAGGGACTGTATCTTCTTCACATTTTTAGTCCTAGAAACTAATTATAGCACCTACCTCAAGTAGGTGTTCACTAAATGTTTATGGCACTAAGAATCTCTTTTCATTTCTTACCTATGTAACTGTCCCAGATCACTTAGCATAAGTCATTTCATAGCTACAGACACAAGGGTGTAGAATGACCCTGCAAGCCAACAGGGCCTAAATGGACACTAGTGGGAAATCTGGCTTGGCCAGCAAGCAGGGAGTGCACAAAAATAATTTGTTTCTTTCAAAATGCAGCATTTTTCCATAACACAAAGGGTCTCAGTTAACAGCCTTAAAGACAGACGTTCTTTATTCCATATTACATAATTGGCATCGAAAGAAAAACAAAGAAAGAAAGAAAAGTGACCTTAGAATCTTAAGCTGCAAAATGTAAGTTTTCCTTTGTTTAAAAAGAAAACAACAGACAAAACGGAGGAAGGGAGCCAATAAAAAGAATCTCAAGTTATCTGGTTGTTAAACAAGCTATTTCAGCTTTGCAGACTGCCTAAGCACAAACAAAATGCAACGGAAATAGCAGAAACAGCTCGCTGCCTTTTTCTCCGATGTAGTCCACTTTTACTAAGAATATAAATGAGTAGTTTTCTACACTGGTTCAAAGGGAATCTTTCAGGAGCTTGGGAGCAAAGAGTGCGGGGAGTGCACACTGGCTGCTTACTCCTGCACATCTACATGCGCCAATGCTTTTGTTTACTGTGTGCTGGAAGATCTTCAGCAGCAGTTGAGAATGCTGCTCCTCTTACCTACTAGCAGGTGTTTAAAGAGCACTTCCGGAAAAAGCACTTAACGAATTTACAGAAAGGGAGTTAGCAGAAGGGTCATAAGCAAGTTAATTTCCCATACAATTAATCGAGCTGAAGCTTCTAGCAATGTTAAGAGACTTAGCCTCAATAAAGCAAGAACACTGTCCTTTGCACCCTGACTTTCCTACCATCACATTCGCCTTCATAGGGAGGTAACCCAGAGTGACCACGTTTTGAGATCCCAGGGGAAGTGAAGTTGGTGACACATTTAGTGAGATGTTTATGTGATTTGAAACCACTTCCATGTATAAGTTATTACCAGTTGTTCCCAACATAAGAATGACTTTCAGGAATAAATTTACCACCCATTGTGCAAACTAACCCAATGCCAGAATATGAAGGTGGCAGGGCCGGATGTTGTTTTGCGATATGTCTGGATAGTATGATGGATACTACTCATTGTTCCCCAATTATGCTTACACTATGTCCTCTGTGCCTTTCCTTTTGTTACTTCTTCTACCTAGCCTTGCCTTCCCACTTCCTCCAGTGAAAATCCTACACAAGATCTAATCAAGTGCTATCTTCTCTGCAAAGTCTTCCCAGGTGTAGAATAAATCTCTTTATCTGTTTTCCATTCTATAGCTCTTTTTTGTGTCTACTTGAAAACAAGCAAAGGCTAAGTTGTATTTTATTTATTTGTGAACATGACTTCTATCTCTTCTACTAAATTATAAATCCGTCAAAGGTCAGAAAATTTCTTAATTAACTTTGTACTTCCCATGGTATCAACCACGATGTCAAAAAATGGTGCCTAGAACCCTGGCTGGTGGCACAGTGGATAAAGGCGCCGGCCTGCGAACCCAAAGGTCACAGGTTCGATTCCCCAGCCAGGGCACATAACCAGGTTGCAAACTAGGTCTTCAGTCAGGTCTGTGGCTGGAGGCAGGTGAAACGTAACCATACATTGATGTCTCTCTCCCTCTCTGCCTCTCTCCCTTCCCCTCTTTCTAAAATATAATGAAATAAAATCTTTAAAAAAAAAAATGGTGCCTAGAAAATGCTGATATGAACTCAATTTTCTAAATTGCTCTGCTCTTTTGTTAACATGAAGTTAAACATATTTATTTGCTTCATGAACCATTTCTCTATTAGAACAGCCCCTCTTCTGCCCTGACCAGTGTGCTCAGGTGGTTGGACATTACCCCACAAAGCAAAAGGTCATCAGTTTGATTCCCAGTCAGGACATATGCCTGCATAGCAGGTTCAGTCCCCAGTCAGGGCAAACACAAGAAGCAAACTATCAATGTTTTTCTCTAACATCAATGTTTTATTACCTCTTTCTCCCTCCTTTCCCTTCTCTTAAAATAAATAAAATATTAAAAAATAAAAAACCAGGTTTCCCCCATAAAGATACAGAGATTGTGACACAGATACACATACATATTGCTAATCTGTAAAAAATTAAAAATATAAATCTATTAATCTTCCTCCTAGTGGCTTCATAAAATGAAGTTCTAGGTAGTAAGTTAATCTTTGCAAGACTAAGGGCTTAAAAGAAGACAGAAAAGACCATTGAAGGTCACAATTTGCATATTGATCTAACTGTATGCTTATTCTCTTACAAACACATAATTAACTTTTCATTTATTGAATTTTGGTTCTAAACCAATTTATTAGTCATAGTCTCACTGGTAATTTCTGTGAAGTATGAGAGACAGATGTTAGTTAAGAAGATAGCATGTATACTAATCTATCTGGGTAACAGATTTAATAAAAACTGAATGCCTTACTCTGTAAGCATTGGATTTGATCAATAGCTGTGTTCTATTCTGATAATATTTCATGGGGCATGAAATCTCTTACAGTTAAAACTATATTCAGTCAGAAAGTTATCATACAGAAGCCACAACTGGAAGTACCAATTAACTGATGTGTAAACAGGAGAATTGATTGCAATAATATGATCTTTTCATAAGTATTAGAATTTTTTAAATGTCTTTCTATAATCAGTGATAGTAATAGACAATGCACTGATTTGGTAGCCAGAAGACCTAAGCTGAGAACCAGCTATACCATTTATTAGTTGTATGACTCTCTGGGCAAGATGATTTAACTCAATAGCTCTCAGTTTTCTCATGTGCAAGTGGGAATAATGATATTCAATATTAATACTTACTATGTCTACCTTATAGGTCTGTTTTGAGTTGATGGTACTCATTCATTAATTCATCAGCATGTATTTAGTACCTATGATAGAAAATAGATATTTAAAAGATTTGTAACTTTCAAAGACCTATAGAAATAAAGATTATTAATTGAGAAAATATTTGATTTAAATAAGCACTTAATATTATAGTAAGAGACATAACTATGAAACTTTATTTTTTATCCTCACCCAAGGACATATTTATCGATTTTAGGGAGAGGGGAAGAGGGAAAGAGAGAGGGAGAGAAACATTGATGTGAGAGAGAAACATCAATAATTTGCCTCTCATACACCTCAACTGGTGACTGAACCCACAACCTAGGCATGTGCCCTGACTGGAAATCAAACCTGCAACCTTTAGGTTTATGGAATGATGTTCCAACTGAGCCACATTGAACAGGGTATAACTGTGGAACTTTTGAGATATCTTACTGAACATAAAAGTGACAGTCATTTCAATCAGTACAAAAGCCCTATCTCCATGGCTTAGGTAAAAGACAAATATTTCATGATTTTCTCCCTAATTTAACACCAATGCTGAACTCATTGTATATGTGTAGGAAATTCTAAGTGTGTGAATCTACTATGTCTGCCTGGAAAAAGTCCAGCCATTGTTAATATAACAAGAATGGTTTGCAGGACATCAATGTAACCCAGCAGCCAAGGAGAGTGAACTGGAATGCTCATGCATCAACAATGATGACTTTGCCGTACTAGTCAACGGGGGCAGGAGACACCATTGAGTGAGCATGTGTACTGTGTGGCCATCACATTCAAAATGACAAAGTAGAGCAATGAATCTGCATCAAATTTTTCACACATCCATTCTGATTAGCTAAATTTGCTTATAAGTTGCTTGGTTCATGTAACACTCAATGTTATACAAGAGTGCAGGTTATACAAACCATTCTTACAGTAAAGTAAGCAATCATTCTTAAAGTAAATCAGGTTGCCTCTCTAAAATGTTTGAAAGTATATGCATGTTTATATAGAAAGGCATCACTACTGCAAATGAACCCTACTTGAAATGATGAAGTGGCCTCACTTCAAGCCAGGAGGAATGTTCATTCTACTCCTTTTGAAGTAGACTATTCTAGAGAAACCTTTGCATATTTTGAGGCACCAGAGGGTATCTCATTTACATTAAGACCAAACTGCCAGTGAATATAAAACAATATGAAGAAGTTTCATGATGAAGCAGAAAAAGCTCTAGATTAGCCATCAGGAAAACTGGATTACAATTCTAGCTCTGCAGGCTTGTGAGTCACTGAAATTTGTGCCTCAGAAATCTCTCTCTAAAATAAAAAAGCTGGTTAGACCAGTTGTTTCCTTGGGTCCTTTATAGCTTGATACAATAGTATATGATTCTGTTATAAAATGGAGGACTACAACTCAGGGAGCAATGTAAACTCAGAAACAGACTTTGAGTGCAAGTATGACAATTCAGTGAACCCACCTACGGTCCTGTCCCAGGACACAATGGAAACACATCAGAATGTGAGCAAACAGGCTCCTCCTCTTCTACGTTTCCCCTTAAAAATCACTTAACTGAGTTGAACCTTCCTTGAGCCTCTGCGTCTTTGTCTTTTCTTGATTATGTCCAGCCAAGCCACTTTTAATATTTTTCCTGAACCATGAATTCATCAGAAAGTGATAAATAATATAGAAATCTTGGATTATTACTATTCTCAGACTTTGTGAGCAGAGAGTATGATTGGCTCACAGACTATTTCCCCATTGCCATATGTGTGTGTGCATATGTCTTAAATTTAATGCTGTTCTCACAATACACATGCACACAAATACCCTCCTAAAAACCACAGCTTAAATTATTTAAATCAATATATTGATGAGTGGTTTATAACCTGAGTTCTATGAAAATATTTATTATTAACATTTCATCATTTTATATTTTAGATAAACATATAATGCTTTTTCAAAATCTTCAGCTCAGCTATATGACAAATATCTTTATTAAATAAATATTGATCAATGATAATGTACTAACTACAGGATTTGAATTTTTTAAAGTTACTAATCTAAGCCCTGACTGGTAGCATAGTAAATAGGCACTGGCCTGCAAACCCAAAGCCCACACTGGTTCGATTCCCAGCCAGGGCACATAACCAGGTTGCAAGCCAGGTCTCCAGCCAGGTCTGTAGCTGGAGGCAGGTGAAAGGCAACCATACATTGATGCTTCTCTCCATCTCTGCCCCTCTCCCTTCTCCTCTCTCTGAAAATAACAAATAAAACCTTTAAAATAAAATAAAATCTTTAAAAAGTTACTAATTTATCTGTAGTCAAAATGTTTTAGAAAGCTAAAGTTGATAGGCTTCATAAAACTTCATAGTCTAATTTAGAAAGAAGTATTTATATGAACGTTATGATATCTGGGACTTGCTTTGAAATACTTCACCACTACTGCCTCTTCCAAGAAGTGGGAAGAATAGATAAAACAAGACTGAATGAGGGGTATATAGGGATCCATTATATTCTTTTCTCTACTTTTATGTGTGTATGAATTTTTCCATAGTGAAGAGATTTTTTTAATGTAATGCCTCTACACAGTACCTGATACATCAAAAGTCTTAACAAGCAGATGCTTTCCTGGCTGGTGTGGCTCAATGGATAGAGCACCCCACCCGCCTGTGAACCAAAATGTAACCAGTTTGATTCCTGCTCAGGGCACATGCCTGGGTTGTAGGCCAGGTCCCTAGCTTATAACATATTGATGTTTCTCTCCCTCTTTCTCTTCCTTCCCCTCTCTCTAAATGTAAATAAATAAGATCTTTTTTAAAAAGAAGATGCTGAATAAAGTGTATTAATAAGTGAAAATGGTTTTGGATTCCAATGTATGTAGATAAACATAACCATTGAAAAATTATATTATCTTCCTAGATCCCTTTAGTATTTGTTTCCCTTTTACATTATATAATTCTCCAACCCTATTGCCTTCTTTTGTGATCTAGAGATCACACCAAATGGTAAGGAGGCTTGTACATCACCAACAATTAACATTTACAGTGTTCAATATATAAACACACATCACACACACACAAAAGATAACTTATGGGAGGTAAAATATCTGTTAATCAGTTAGATTATGACGATCATTTCACACTATACACATACATCAAAACCTCATGCAGTATACAATTCTAATTTGTCAAAAATAAATTTTTTAAAAACCTATCTAAGGCAGTTTTTAAAGGATGTAATTTCTTGTCACCATGAACAGACTGAAGAAAAAGCTTGTCCCCAAGAGCGAAGTCATTCTCTCTTAAAAGAGAAATGATAGAGGCCTTACTGCAACATTTACACTTGGTCAGAATTTCATCAGCTAGAATCTAAATTGCTTTAAACTATAGGGGGTAGAGTGTGTGTGAACAAAACAACGTAATTATTTCTACTTATAATAAAACCTGAGATCAGAATTTCTGCCAAAACTAGTGCAGCTCAGTGGGTTGACCATCATCCTGCAAACCTAAAGGTCACCTGTTCAATTCCTGGTCAGGGCACATACCTGGGTTGCAGGCCAGGTCCCTGGTTGCAGGAGTGTAAGAGGCAACTAATCGATGTTTCTCTCACACATCAATGTTTCTCTCCTTCTCCTTCTCCCTCCTTCCCCTTCTCTCTAAAATAAGTAAATAAATAAAACACCTTTTTTTAAAGAATTTCTCTTTCCGCTTTTGTCATGCTTTTTGAACATTAAAAAGGAGCTCTTGACTTAAGAGATGTAACAATCAGATGTAATACATTGGCCATGAATGGACTCTAGTTTGAAAAAATACTATATGCGTATGGGGGACAAGTGAAAAAATTTGAATATGGATAGGTTACCTTTGGATGACATGTAGGAATTATAGTTAATTTTCTTAGGTATAATAATAGAATTGTGGGTAGGGAGGAAAATGTCCTTACTTTTAGGAGAATGTTTGCTATAGTATATAGATAGGGTTGACTGTCATAATATATGAAACTTTATTTGGAATGGTTCAATAGATAAAATCAATAAGCCAAAATATTAATAAGTAATGAACATCAGTAGAGGATATAAATTCCTATATGGTTTCAAATTTTTCATATTTAAAAATTTAAAAAGAGCTCTGTTTTGTACTTAGACAAGTACAAAAAGATGGCTGAGGAGAATAATGTATGGGGACTGATGTACCCTTTTGACCTAGACGTGTACTTTTAAAACCAGGTTACTTATTGCCCTAGGGTTCCATGGATGGGGAAGAGACAATGAGAAACCCAGCCCATCACAAAGGTATCAGAGATGGTTATCAGCACCTCAGCAAGCAAACTGCCATACCCTCAGAAACACAGTGCCCTCAGCCACCATCTCCAGATCAATATGGCTATCAATGACAGATGGCCAAAGCATCCCTGTCCACTCAGGTCATCCTTAGTTCACATTGTCCAACAGGATTTAGGAGTCTTGTGTCATTAGACTGTCTTCAGAAAACAACCTAGCCATTAAAGGCGGAAACAGAGTAATGTTGTATGTTAGACAGCACACTGTTGACAGTTTAAATATACTCAGAAAGCTTAAGCTACTGTTGATTTTCTGTGTGCTACAATTACATTTTTACTGGCGGAGAATGTATCATTAAAACATAAATGCATGTTGAAAGCAAAGCTATAAAAAGACTTTCTGTCACAAACCATTTCTAGACACACCATACCAAGGAAGAAACAGTAATATTGTTCAGTACTGATTTGATCAAAATTGTAATTCCTGTGGAAAGGAGAAGGGACTTTAGTCCAAACATAATTTTTTAATGTGCTTTATACTTCACAGAATCTGATTTAGGATCCATTTAGTTTGGAGACAGCACATAAACAGGTCACCTACCTGAAAAGAACCTTTGCAATAACATTGTACAAAGGCATCAATAACTTTTTAGACATTGCAATATTAACATCCATTTTTTGAATAATCCTATATTTTCACTATTAATCATTCAGCCTGCCTCTTAAGTTACTTAAGGAAAGGTATCACCATCTCTGCCCCAAAAGACATAAGTGCTATGTAACACAAACAAATATTGATTAAACACCACATTTACTACAAATAAATATTTCTTCCCTATTTCGGTCCTTAAACAAAGCCTGCTCGCTAGTAATTAGGACCTAAGTTAAAACTGTTCTGTGAATAGTTATGGATGCACAGGGAAATCCATTTAACTAATTTCAAGCAAGACCTTGGAAGATATTTAGCCATTTATGTTTATGATATACAAATAACAGATTCATTACTATCATGGGGCAAATTATTTATTGCATGTACTACTGTCTTTATTTTCTGAAGTTTGGACTTGGCCCAAAGTGTATTGAGTCACAGTATTTCCCTCCATGGTAGGATTTCCTTCATGGTATGAACAGTTGCCTTAAATTGAAAAACAGATCCAGAGTTTTGGGGGGAGGCAGACGGAAGGGGATGTTTCAGCAATGGTGAGCAACGTAGTCATGGAATACAATGACCTAGTTCTGGGCAAGAAAAAGTCATAAATACTCCTTTTCAAAAGAGGGCTCCAAAAGTTTTTAGAAAGAGAAAAAATAATTTCTTGAGGGAGAAACATCCTTTAAGCAAATCTCAAAAATTAATCGGTAACATTTATATGGTAGTTACTATAATGCTCCCTCACTGACAAAAGACAATTCCAAAAAACAGAAGAAGAATCTTGGCTTCTAGAAAAAGCAGTGGGAAACTTCCGGCCCTAAGTTTAATTTCGTCTAGCTAGCCTATGAAAAGTTTTCTAAAACCAAGTGTCTTTTGAGCCTCCCTTCTCTCCCATTAAGAGCAACAAATACAGCTGTGCAAACAGCAGGGATGTGTGTTCCTGTGGTAGGATGCTTGCTCTGGCCCTTCCTGGGGGAATTCTCTCTCAGACATGTGCACAATCCTCTGAGTCAGCAGACTCCAAGAAGAATGAGGGATGCAAGCAAAGGTAAATTCCAGCCTGAACCATTGAAAGGACATACAAGACTGGTGGTGATTCTTGAGCAACAGAAAGAGAAGATGCTGACAGCTGACAAGAATGAAGGAAAAGATTGAAAGGCCTTCTATTAGTGCTGTGAAAAAGTACAAGCCAAGAGAACGAGAAATACTGCTCTTCCCTCCTCATCCAATTTTGTATCTTTCTCTCTTTTTAGTCCTTTTGTCACCTTATCTTTTCACTGGTGAGAACACAGGGCTTGGAGCCAGTGTCAGGGTTTGAATCTAGCCCATTGTGTATTGTGTGTGGTTTTGGTAATTTACCTACCATCTCTAAACTTCAGGTTCTGTATCTGTAAGACGAATTAAATGATACCTCAATGGAGTTGTTGTAAGGATGGAATCAGATAATATAAAATGTGTAACAGTGGCTCATAGTGGGTGCTTAAAAATGTGTTAGCACCCTTTTCTCCTTCTTTTATTCTTTTCATCTATATTTCTTGTTAACTTTCATTCACATCTGCTAAAACTCTGGGCACTTTACTTCATTATTCATTTTCTATGGGTCAGTGGCCTTGGATAGAAAGATTTTCTGATCCCTTGAGTAAATGGGTTGTTTAGTCAAAAGGGCTGATGGCCTTCATGGTTGTCTGAATCCCAAAAGACTTAAAGTTTCCTGTTGATCTGATCAAGAACCATTTTCATAACAGGAAGTTACAAAGAACCTGGGAATTAAAAAAGAATGCCTGGCTACTCTTAGTCAGACAGTTTTATACTTGGATTCCCTCTCAAACAATGGTACAGCAGGTAGGCAGAGGCACCAAGGCAGTGAACAGATTTCAGCCTGGCCTGAGCTCCAGGACAGGTCATATCTGCCCTCCTTTGTAACCAGACCTGGGTTCCAGTGGACTGATTGACTAAAAGCAAGTTCAAAGAGCAGAGAAGTCTGAACTGCATCCATGGGGAATAAATTCTGCGTTCAAAGTAAAATAAATCATAGCTCAAAGCCAGTGTTTGTTAGTTTTAAAGTAGGAATACAAGTACTGTGAATTGTTTGTTTGTTTGTTTTTTTTTTGGTTGTGCATGTAGGTGTGTGCGTGCGTGAAGCAACCATAATTTTAAAAACAGAGTAAAGGGGTGGGAGAGAGTAAGAGGAAGGAGGAGGAACAAGGAAACATCTACTCAAGAGGAGCAGTTTCTCTTTTCCTAGCCTCCAAGAGAGCACTGCCTCACTGGGCAGCCTGGAGAAAAGCACTTCAAGGGAGCTTTGCCTACAGTGGACAGCACTGCCAACTGCTCTCTCCTTCTTGGCCCTGGCCCTCTGGACACAACTCTGTTCTATTTTTCTTCCTCCTGCACCCACCTTGATTAGTGCTCCGAGTTCACTCCTTAGAGCTCTCACCCCAGGAGCTTGATCTGAACAATTTAACTTATTTCTACAGCCTCTCCTACCACTTAAATAATAATAACTCCTATGAGTCTCTCTTTTAAAAGCCCCCAATCAAAGCCACTTTCCTGAACCTCTTCCCAGCATTCACATCCTATCTCCTGGTCCAAAGCAAAAATAGTTCTGAAGTTGTTATTTCTTCTTCAACTCCCAATCCAACCTATCACCAAGAGCTATTGACTCTACTCCATGACTCTCTGCAATCTGTACTCTTCTTCTGATCCTACTGCCTCTGCTTTGCATAAAGCTCTCATCATCTCCCACCTGGCCTCCTCAGTAACTTCTCTGTTTCGATTATCTTTTCTAGGCAATCTTTGTATCAAAGAGACCTTTCTAAAATGTAAGTAAGTCCAATACTTTCCCTTTTAATAGCCTTAACCTCTGATAGATCCTCTCTGCTCCCAAAAATAAAAATCCAAGGTGCTTCATAATCTTGCTTCATTCTTTTTAGATATCCCCATCTCTTGCAATTCCCCCCACTACATCCCACAATCTGTATTTCAAGACCACCAAGCCACATGTCACTACCCAAACACATGGTCCTTGGTTTTTTGCCAGTACATGTTCTCTTCCCTTTACATGAAATATTTTTCCTGTCTGGCGAGTCCCCTTCCCACCTTCTTTAAGATTAAGCTCAAATGTCACTCTTCTGTAAAGCCTTCCCTTACCACCCAATAAATTATTTACATCTGCTGTGGCATTTTTGATCCTTTATCAGT
The DNA here is from genome assembly GCA_004026585.1 of Noctilio leporinus. NCBI lineage: Eukaryota > Metazoa > Chordata > Mammalia > Chiroptera > Noctilionidae > Noctilio > Noctilio leporinus. The sequence continues at coordinate 174,491 of PVIW01000820.1, forward strand.
CCACTTTTCAAGGTGCACTGCAAGTATGGGTTTATATACAGTATTTTCCTCCTTGGACAAGTGAGATGATTGTAAGCTCCTGAAAGACAGGCATCAGATCTAACTCCTTTTGGTGTCCCCACTGTTCACCAAACACTCAATAAATGCTGATGGGTATCAAGAGAATTGGCCTTCCACACAAAGAAACAACCCTAAGATCCTCCGGAAAGTGCTTCCCTTTCCGGAGAGAGCTCTTCAGACCCATGTAGTCAGCTTGGTGTATCAGCCCTTAGTTGGAGTGAGATCAGAATATTTTCCTTCAGTTTAAAAGAAGGGCTGAAAGAGAGGAGGAGAGGAGGAGAAAGGGAAGGAAAAGGAATAGATGGCTATTCCTTTGATAATTCAATGTACTTTTCCCACAGAGAAAAAGAGACCTGATTCCTTGTTTACAAAGTTGAAGACCAAACAGAATCTTTCCATAGTGCTCTGTTTTCAGTAGATATTGAAAAGCACTTGAATTAATTAATATACGGTAAATAGTATCTAGTTGGTAGGAAATTTTGCACGAAAAAACAAAATTCAGTTTCTCACATTAGCTTTTCTTTCTCCAGCCCTCCCCACCCACCCACCCCCGCTCTCTCTCTCTCTCTCTCTCTTTGTGTGTGTGTGTGTGTGTGTGTGTGTGTGTGTTTACTTCTGTCTCACTTTCTCCCTTCTTTATTTAGCTGAGATCATTTCTGACAAGCAGAGAAATGTTTAAAATGACCACTGGGAAATTTTTCTAGCTTCTATACTCAAATACCCTACGGAAAAATACACTTGATTTATAACCACAACACATTCAACTGGGTATCTTAACTGTAAATCTAATGTAATGATTGTTCCTTTAGATATTTCCTTAATTTTATGTGAGCAATAAATACACTCTTTAACGACTATAGGTTCTAATCATTTCCAAATGACTGACTTTTCACTGCATTGCTACCATATATTTCCTTTATGTAAATAACTAAATACTTCTAAACTGCTCCATTAGTATATAAAAAAAAATTTCTATTTGTTTTTTAATGGCTGACAGGAGGCTTATAAGCATATTATAAAAAAAAAATGAGCCTTATAGCAATTCTCTAAACATGTTCTATTTGAAAACACACTATATCCGGTAGAAACTATATTATTAAAACCCAAAAAGGTTCTATAAATTCACACTTTTAAAATATAAACTATTACAATGTTTTCAGAAATATGAAGAAAAATCTTTTCACGCCAATTCCATATCAAAGTTCTTGGGATTTTGCATTTCTACAGAGCAGAGTTCATGAACTCCTGCTCACCATGTTAACAATCTACTAGGATTTCTAAAGACTCAGCGGGGGATAGAATTAGAAGGCCCTGCCATTAACATCAATAACAAGAGCAGTGACACTCAGTTTTCCGCTGTGCTCTTCAAGGAGGGTTTAGCACTTTCAGAGACTGTAGCCCATAAAGGAAAGAGGTCAATAGTCAGTCGTCCCAAATAAAATCTAGAGGGACACGTTATTTCAGATTTTGTTTTTGAACAGTGAAAGTCTTTTAGAAATTACATGTATGTGTGTATATATGTGTACATATTTTCTGTATGTTAGTATATAAAATGTCATAACAGCCACACTCATTTTTAAGAGCCTTACCACTTGAAAGGAATTTTGAGTTCAAATTTTTGTTTTGATTCACAGGAATAAAGAGGTGAATAAAACCACCAAATGGCTAATTTGCACTGGGCTGGGCTGCTCACTGGGTTGGAGAGTCATCCTAATATGCCAAGTCTGCAGATTTGAATCCTGATCAGGGCACATACAAGAAATCAACTGGTGCATGAATAGGTAGAACAGCAAATTGATGTTTCTCTATCTATATCCCCCCTTTCTTTCTCTGTCTAAAATCTATTTTTTAAAAAGAAGAAGAAAACGGCTCACTCAAGATGAAACCCTTTTGGACATACAACAATCCAAGCAATTTGGAGTGTCCTATGCCCAAGGCAGGTGGCAGATCAATTCAGAGACACAAACAAAGGAAATACATCTGAGTTTACAGATACACATTAGAAGCTAGTTTTGAAGTAAGAAAATAGAACTTTGTACACCATGAATTTGTTACATATGTATTCTCACAGGCAAGAAAACATTATATATATATGTATATATTTTTTAAATTCTTACCCAATTCCCTTTCTTCACTCCCTTCTCCATGAAAGCCTGATTATTTATTTATTTATGTATTTATTTTGAAATGGGCAACTGGCACTTAGTAAAAAAGAAAAAAAAAGGTTCAGGAAAGGACAATATTCAAAGGTTAAGGCCAAATTAACCATTAATGGTTTGGTATTTTCCCTTCTTTCTTTTTGGAGGCCTAAATAGTATAAAATATCTGTATTTCCTTTTGCTGCCTACAGCAGGAAGACAGCATATCACATTTTATCATTTGTTTTTGAAGCTGAAAGAAATGTGACAGTGATCTCTAAAGGCAGTGTTTATTCTGCGGCAGAGTCAGCGTTAAATCTATTCCACATACATGAATTGCATTCTAGTCTTCTTGATCTTTAATTTTTAGGAAGCTCAAACATTATAAACACATACATTTATAATACCCAAATCTGTTGTCCTTTCAGCTCATATCATTGTAGCAGTTATTCCACACTAAACAAAGACTTCTGTCTTTGAGACTTCTGTGAGATTTTAAGGGCTTCTTATTAAGATTTCTCCAATGGCCAAATGATAAACTTAATTTTGGATCTTTTCAGATAAACCTAATTCAATAAGGGCAAAACTAGTGATTCCATAATAATCTCAATCTTATCTCTCCCTAATTCCAAGAAGCATATCCATGATAGTCATGGCAATTTATACTAGAGAGCTAAATTGTTTCTTTTCTAAATTACCATATGCACAAATTCTGCCTTGAGGGAAAGTGCTTATGTTACTTGCTTTTTGATCCTGTCATCAAAACAAGCATTTAGTAAACTGCTAACTATTATACATTTAAGATACGTCATTTCTATTTTAAATACTTTACCCTTTGCCGAGATTTTTATTTGACATGTGTCCAAGATACAAAGATAAATCTTCTCTCCTGCTCTTTGATAGGGTGTCAGCGCTTATTTAAAGATTTAAGAATAGAGCTGTCGAACTGTTTTTTTCTACTAAAAGTTATATATGAGAGTTGGTAGCAGCCTGCTGAAAGAACTTTACCAGTAGCTAATAGTCCTTACCTCATCTCTATCTATCATGCTATCAATTTCTTTATTACAGGAGTTTACCTTTGGGCAGCTGACACACCAGCTGTCAATCTGTCCTCTCACTCTGAGACTTTGCAGCAAGCCAAGCTCAGCTGTATTGAAGCTTCACAAGAATAGATTGTTTTCCTTCTTTCTCCAACCAGGACAGGTGTAGTTAAAATGCAAGCCTCTGGCATTCCAGATGTGCTCTGTCACAAAGCAGCCAATTTTTTTTTTTATCCCAATCTCCCAGGTCATAGCTTCTTATCTGGAGATTTTCTAGATTTTGTTTTTTGTATGAGTTTTACCTTGGGCCCCCACATTCTCTCAGTAAGGCAGCTTTGAAAAGATTGGAACAATTCAAATGTTTAATAGTGTACTGGTTAAATAAATTACAGTAGACAATAAAATGAATTACTACGCAAAAAAAAAAAAAAAAGGAAGGAATGAAGAGGTAAGGATGTTCTCTATGTCTTAGTATGGAGATACTTCAAATAAGTTTAAAAAAGAAAAAAAAAAAACAAAAAAAAACAACCAAAGGTTGTTCAATTCCCAGTCAGGGCACATAAGCAGGTTGCAAGCCAGGTCTCCAGCCAGGTCTGTGGCTGGAGGCAGGTGAAAGGCAACCAAACATTGATGTTTCTCTCCCTCTCTGCCTCCCTCCCTTCCCCTCTCTCTAAAAATAATAAATACAATCTTTAAAAAAAAAAAAAAGGAATTGCAGAATAGCATTATCTTTTGCACTAAAGAAAAAGAAAACATTTATAATCACTTTTATATTATAAGGAAACTAAAAAGATACATTAAAAATCAAATACTTGTTAGGAGGTATGTGGAAACTAGGAATGATGAAAGACAAGTGAGAAGGATCATTTTCTTGTACTTTTTTACTTATTTTTTAACTATATGACATATTGCCTATTCAAAATTTTAAATTAAAAAGAAAAATGGAGACATTTTGGAGGTACCTTTGAGTTCGCTGGCAAGACACAATGAGCAAAGCTCACCCTCCCGAGTTAAAAAAAATTTATGGACAAGAAGTTATCCTTGAAATTAAATGGTGGCAGACATGTCCAAGGAATATTGCGGGGATTTGATCCCTTTATGAATCTTGTGATAGATGAATGTGTGGAGGTGACAACTAGTGGGCAACAGAACAATATTGGAATGGTGGTAATATGAAGCAACAGTATCATCATGTTAGAAGCCTTGGAACGAGTATAAAGAATGGCTGTGTTTGCCAGTGAAATCAACTGCTCCCATGTCCCCTCTTCACACTTCCTGTGCAATATAAAAATCGAGTCTTGTACATTTCCCCATTGAACTTTTGTTAAATAAACTTTTGTATTGGTCAAAAAAAAAAAAAAAGAAAAGAAAAGAAAAGAAAAATAGTAGCTTCACTCAGTAAAAATGGACTAAATGAAAGAAAGTATGAAGAAAGCCTCATTCTTAGACTGTTGGCCCTGTATGGACAGATAGTCCCTTAATGATTTCAACTTTATGATGGTGGGAAAGCTATACATGCATTAATCTTCTTCACGGCTAATTGTGTGTGGTACAACATTCTTGTGATGCTGGAGAGTAGTAGCCAGCCACAGCTTCCAGTCAGCTTCTATCAGCTTCCAATCAGGTGTGTGACCACGAGGGCAAACAACCCATACTCTACAGCAGTGATTTTAGAACTCTTTTCATCTTATGGCACACATAAACTAATTACTAAAATTCTGAAGCCCATCAAAAAATATATTTTTTGCCAATCTGACAAAAAGTAGGGATGAATTTTGATTCATTCACATTGAATGGCTTTGTTGTATTGGCTGTTGCCAATTTTTTTTTTAATTTGACAACCTAAGGAAAAAGAGATCAGTACCCCACAAAATAGCCAGGTATTGCATGATTTAGAAATTCCTTCCCCAGCCAGGGCACATAACAAGGTTGCAAACCAGGTCTCCAGTCAGGTCTGTGGCTGGAGGCAGGTGAAAAGCAACCATACATTGATGCCTCCTCTCCCTTCCCCTCTTTCTAAAAATAATGAAATAAAATCTTTTTTTTTTTTTAAAAGAAATTCTTGTGGCACACCAATTGAAAATTGCTGCTCTACAGTGTACTGTGTTGATAGCATTTTTTGTACACTGCATTCAGAGCATGTTTGTTTTTTTTTTTTTTTTTTTTAGATTTTATTGATTATATATTGAGAGAGGGATAAAGAGAGAGGGAGAGAGACATTAATGTATGGTTGCCTTTCACCTGCCTCTAGCTGCTGACCTAGCTTGCAACCTGGTTATGTGCCCTGGCTGGGAATCAAACGAGCAACCTTTGGGTTCGCAGGCCGGTGCCTTATCCACTGAGCCACCAGCCAGGGCTTTTGAGCATTTTAAAATAGGCTAAGCTAAGCTATAATGTTCAATAGGCTGGGTATATTAAATGCATTTTTGACTTAACAATATTTTCAACTTACAATTGGTTCATTGGAACATAACCCCGTCATAAGTCAAGAAGCATCTGTAGTCTGATGAAGAGAACAAACTTTAAGAAAATTTAAAAATAAAATTAAGTAAAGCGTCAGTGAAAGAAGCTAGGATTTGTTCTGGTTGGAGAACAGGCTGAAAGTCCTCCAAAATATTATCCACTAATCCTATGTCTTTTTATCGATTTGATCGATGTTTTAAAAGTGAGCAAAATGTATTCTAAAGAGGAATTACATTATAGTAGGACTGAATACTCTCTCCTTGAGCATTTTCTTCAGTTTTTTTTTTTTAACATTTTTTTCTTTCACACTTCAGATTCTAAAGGCAGAAGGTGAAGTGCAAAAAGACCTGAGCCCTGGAGCAAAGCTAACTAGACCCAATGTCAGCTCTACCACTTAGAGGTTGTGTGGCCTCATGCCTTGTCTTTCCACCTGCACAATGGGGATAAGAATAATATCTACCTCATAAGGTCACTGTAAAGATTAATACACAGAAAGCACCTATAACTACCCTTAACTACAGTAAGAACTGTGTAAATGTTTGGTATTTCACCTGCCCTTCAACTGTTTTGCTGTTCACCTTTCTTAAAAGTGCTGTCCCTCTGGTCTTATCCTTACCCTTCCCATTAAACCTTTGTTTTTCTCCTTTTTTCCTTTCTTTTTAATAAAAGGATATAATCAGTCACTAAAACACTCCCACAGAGTTTCTAAGATAAGATTATTGCACCCCCCCCAAAAAAAAAAGGTATTTGTAAAGAAAAGAGAAAGTGTGGGAAATTGATTTAGAACAATGCTATAAAGTTAAGTCCTTTAATTTCTAGACCAATCAAAGCTATATGTTATCTCATCTGAACCTCCCAGCAGGGCAGATAAAAAGAGGTAAATAAATAAGGGCAAGGGAGGTTAGAAGGGGTTCCTGAGGGTAAACTGAACATTATAAGTTAGTGACAATGTTTGACTAGCTCAGTTCAACAATCTATTGAACACTGCTTGACCTCCACATTCCAAAATGTTCTTCACTACAGAGCTTCCATGGTATAAGGCACCTCTCAGAGTTTCATTGAACTTAATGATTATGCTACTTAAAAGCTCCTGTAACATCATGTATTATTAGAAAGGACTGGGGAACCCCTAGAAAAAGATCTTGGACTTCCTGATGTTGGATACTGATTTACCTCTCTAAGCTACTTTTCTCATCCACAAATATATAAATAACACCAACAAGTGGTTATAAGGGTTAAATGAGAAAATGGATATAAAAGAAGTTTATAATCTGTAACATTCCATAGCAGGTCTTAGGTACTGCCAACTGACTTAGCAGTGGAATGCAAGATCAAACCTAGGTGACAATGACCTGATAGAAAAACATCCCTGGGTCTTCAACCCTTAAAAGACCTCCCAGGGAGAGTAGCAAGAGTACAAAAACTCTCACTGTCTTCCCTGCAGAGGGTACCCACTGAGCCAACAGAGGTAGGCAGCATGGGTCAGTTCCACTCTAGCAAATGTATTCCTTCCGTTTGCTCCAACTGGTGATAGAAGGTGAGGGAGGCAAACCAGACAGCTGATGCAGCACGAAACAAAGATCTGTTTTACCTTAAAAAAAAAAAAAAAGTCTGAGAAATTATGGGAGAAGGAAAGAAGCAGGCAAGTGCTTGGGGCATTTCAGCTGGTAAGTGAAAGAGAGAAACTGCCCCAAGACAGATGCAATCCACACCCTCCATCTGCAGTCAGAAAGAGGCTCACATGTCAGAAAAAAAGTTTGTCTTCCCTCAGGGGAATTGTGAAGGCTGTCAATGTTCTACCCATGAGAAAACAGAAAATCTATATAGAACATTCCAACATGTGGAGGCCTGATAGAGCTCAGAGCAACCGTTCTATGGGAGTGTGACTCTTGCAGGCTTCTCGCTTGGACTGGGACTGTCAGCAGGAGGCATGCTTACCAGGGAGGGGAGGTGGTGTCTGAACCTGCTCGGAGGCAGGCCCACTGCTCTTGATTTAGGAAATCATTAGAGCGAAGCAGTTAGGTAAACCAATTGTCAGTCACACTGCCTGAGTTCACATCCCAACTCCTCTGTTTATGGACTTGACCTGTGTGATTTTGAGTTGCTTTCCTTTGCAAGTAACTTAACATTGCTAAGCTTCAGTTTCCTGATGTATAAAATGGGGGCTAATAACAGTACCTTTCTCAGGATGTTGCAATGATTAAATAAGATTACGTTTATAAAACAAAATAGAAAGTGCCTCGCATATAGTAAGTAGCTGTTAAATGTTGGCTAGTATTATAGTGTTTCAAAAGGCAAGTTTAGTAGCTAACCTCAGTTCCTAAGGTTTAAAGAATAGGAAATTAGAGTGGAAGTGAAAACTTTTCTGTAACATCAAACATAGGAACAGACCTTGCATACCCACTGGTAGCTGAAACAAGTTTCAAATGTTTGTGTTGTACGCTATTTTTTTTTTTTTTTAATTTTTTTGAAGATTTTATTTATCATTTTTACAGAGAGGGGAAGAGAGAAAGGCAGAAAGAGAGCAATGTATGGTTGTCTTTCACCTGCCTCCAGCTACAGACCTGGCTGGAGACCTGGCTCGCAACCTGGTTATGTGCCCTGGCTGGGAATCGAACCAGCGACTTTGGATTTGCAGGCCGGCACCTTATCTCCTGAGCCAGCAGCCAGGGCCTGTACGCCATTTTAGATAACAAGTTGAAAATCTACATAGAAAGAGAGCAAATCCCAGTGACTACCTAGAATTGGAGCTTGGTTTAGACTCTAGCTCCTCCTCTCACTAGCCCTATGACCTTGAACAAGACACATAAACTTTATGTCTCTGGTTTACATTTGTAAAATGGGATGGTAATAATAGTACCTACCTCATGATGTTAGAGTGAAGATAAAATGGGACAATGTACATCTTAGTACATCTTAGTACAGCTCTTAAATACAGCCTTGGCACATGAAACATGCTTAATCATTGAAGGTATTGTTTCCTTCACTGCAGAAAAAGGAGGGTCAGAGGGTTGTTTGTTAATTAAATTTAAAGCCCAGCCCCTGGCTGGTGGCACAGTGGGTAAGGAGCCAGCCTGTGAACCAAAAGGTTGCTGGTTCGATTCCCAGCCTAGGCACATAACCAGGTTGCAAGCCAGGTCTCCAGCCAGGTCTGTAACTGGAGGCAGGTGAAAGGCAACCATACATTGACGTCTCTCTCTCCCTCTCTGCCTCTCCATTCCCTTCTCTAAAAATAATAAAATCTTTCCAAAAAAAATGTAAAGCCCACCTCTCAGAGTAAAGAAGCAAAATGCACTCTCCATTAGGAATCAGTTCTTGTTCTCATCAGAAATAACCTTCTCTTTTAAGAAAAAGTATAAGTCTTTCCTAGAAAGAAGTAATTTACCCAGTGTATCAGGATACTTTTAGATTGGCCCACCATGCAATTCAGCTCTCATTATTAAGCTTCAACTAAACCGAGCAGAATATTTATCTGAGGTAATTGAAAAAATTTGAATTGTCTCTGGGAGCTATGATTAATATTCTTCCTATATTTATGTGTTGTGTTTTATAATTAAGTCATAGTCATAAAAGCAATGAGTCAAATGCCTCAAAAATTGTAGCAAAAAACCCCAAACACATCTGCTTAAAGGTTTATAAGCCTCATAATAATTCATTTTGCATATTTAAAAATTTTGCCAATTCAGTAAAATTCATTAGTAGCACAATTTTAAAATGTATATGAAGCGCCTCAGAAAATACAAATACACCCATTCATTTCTTCAGTCAATAGATGCTTCTGATTGCCTACTATGTACCAGGCACTGCCCTTTGTTTTAAGTTAAATATTCTGTATTTGGCCACTCTTGAAACGTTCTTTCATTTATCATTACCATGATCTACATATCATTCAAATTTTCACACGATCCAATAATGATTAATCAGTTAAATATTCAAAACTGTGTCACTTTAAGAATTTGTAATACTTTCCATTAACATTTCTCTCTGGTTTTATGTACTTGATCTGTGCTGTGGGATGTAGCATAAATTATCTGCCTTCAGCAAAACGAACAGCTGAAATGCACTGCCGCTTGACAGCACTTGTTAGGCATGAGCTGCTGTGAGCACACACTGTGCTACTGGTTGCCTGCCTTTCAGTTGCCTCAAGAGAAGTCTTATGTTTAGTTCAGAACAGAAGAATTGTCATCCGGTACCCAAAGTGAACCCATTGTTTTAGCATCTTGCTGATGGATCAATTAATAAACAGCAGGCTAGGATAAGATAATATTTTCAGCAAAATCCTTCTAATAAAGCCTAAAAGAGGGCAAGTATACTCTAAAACACAAAAGTTTTTATTTATTTAGCTAAAAATGACTCTTAAAATATCACCTCTTTCAGTCTCCCATTTGCTAGCACTGCCTGAAATATCCTGCCTCACTGCTGCATCTCCTCCCATCTTTCCCTTCACCTCCACATCATGCCTCCACCCCCCAGGGCGTTTTCACATAACCCTCCCCAGAATAAATCTGAGCACACTCTGCACATCCATTCAGTGCCCTCTGATCTCTTTGCAGATTCTCCCAGGTTACCTTTTTTAAAGCTATTGATGTCTCTATATATCTCTTCGCCTCAACTTTGAGTTTATTCATTTTGCGTTTCCCACAGTGCCTCATTCAAATCTGTTCGTGATTAGGTGAATAAGCCTGGACCAAGACATTCACACTTCATGTACCTCAATTTCCTCATCTAGCAAGTGAGCATAACAATACCTATCCTGCCTGAGTTTATCTTGCCATCAAATTAAGTAATAAATGTGAATTTTTTTAAGTTCTACACATTCTTTGGAAGTGATTTGACCATATTTATCAAGAGCTTTAAATTTTTTTCATTTTTTCTTATTCATTAATTATGCTTCTAGTTATCAATCCTAAGGAAAAAATGTAAACCTGGAATAATTTTTAAAACACTAATCAATATTTATAATAATAATAAATATGAAATAATTAAAACATCCAACAAAGAAAGTTAAGTGAACTACTAAACAATAACTCAATAAAACATCATATAGCATTTTCAATCATTAAAATTATTTTAAAAGATGGCATAATAACACGAGACTTATTTAAGATGTAGTATTAAAGAAAAATGAGTGCCAAAATTGCACATCTAATTTGACAAGTATGAAAAAGGAAAGATTTATTCACAAAAATATTGGTTAGGAGTAAATACACCAAAATACTAATAATGAATATTTAGAAGTAAGAAGATAATGAATATTTTTTCCTCCTTATGTTACTTTGCACTTTCCAAATATTGTATAATAAGTACATATTACTTTGAAAAGAAATATAAACTTTGAACAGCATTGTATCCTTAGATTACATTACTTCATAATGGTATACAGGTTCTGGGATCCATCATTTTCTTAAATAAAAATAAACTAATTAATTTAGGGCATATTGTATTTTAAGTAGCTTGTTAGACAACCAAGGAAAAGCTTTAATCAGATTTATTCTACCTGTACTCAAAAATAACCTCAACTGTTTTATGGTTCAATTCCCCAGTCAGGTTACATGACCAGTTTGCAAGTCAGGTCTCCAGCCAGGTCTGTAGCCGGAGGCAAGTGAAAGGCAACCATACATGGATATTTCTCTCCTTTTTTTCCTCCCTCCCTGCCCTTCTCTCTGAAAATAATGAATAAAATATTTTTATAATAAATAATAAATAAATCCAGATTTTTAAAATAAATTTTTAAATAATAACCTCAACTGTTTTAACCAGTGAATACAAAAAGTCACTCCTCTCCTTTCTGTTACTCAGATACATAGTTAGCCATTGTGAGGACCTGTCTTCTAACTCCATAGGTGAAACATAAGTGCTAATGTTATCTTTGGAGTATTTTGGAATCTGAAGCTACCTTTTACTTTCACTTCTAAATCTTATCTTTCTTAAATAAAGTTGTTCTGTTTGAAAGAATCGACCTTGTCCACATGTTCAGCAAGTTTAAGTACTTTGTTAGGTCACTGTCAAATTTCAAGGTTAACAAGTTTTTCAAATGTAGTCGAGTCTTATTAAATGTTTCCATACTGGAAGGGGAATTTTTTTTAAAGGAGAAGAGGGAAAAGAAAGGAAGTGTCTACTTTCTTTTCATCAGAAATCTCATTTCATAAAGTCACGTTTTGAATGTAAATGGTTTTATGTTACCTTAAATATAAAATTCTAAATATTGCTCCTCATTTTCAGATATTTCTCATGTACTTTTTACAGCACATTTCCTACTGAAGGCTGTAATTTCCATAGTATCTGTATTAACTTAACTTACATAGAGAATAGTTTTTACTAAGAAAGAAGGAAATCTAGCTTTTGAATTTATTCTGAACCCAAATCTTCCTATACTGTTCCTCTATTCCACATAAATTGTATTAATATGTTTTTCATTGATTTTGTCCCCTCATGCCCAACTGACCCAAATGCCATTTTTAAGTGCCTAAATTGGATCAAGGATAAGAGCTGCTAGTGATGCTATTTTAAGAGAAAACAAAAATGCACTGAAGCTAGACCAGCTCCTATTTGTCAAAATGCACTACTTTTTTGGCATACATATGTTATTCACCAGTAGGAGAAACAGTGGTAAGCTGACAAGATAGCTCATTCCTATAGAATGGTTTGGCTATTTTGTCTACAGACACGCACTGATATATTTTAAAATAAAAATACAGTTAATAATAAAATCTCATTTTTGACTCATAACTACGGGATTTAGAAATTACCTGCTAGCTATAGATAATCATCCAGATCTTTCATGAATAAGAAATGCGTCTCTTTTACCTCTTATACCCAGTATCTAGCACCTTATCTGCAAGTAGTAGGCACCTCAAACAATGTTTGTTAAACTAGTGACACAATAACAGAATTGCCAAGCAATTGCCAAGTTGTACCATACTGCATAAGCACTATGGTTAATTACCTCAGTGTATTAGCGTGAGGAGATGAGGTCAAGCAAAGGCTCAATCCCCAAAAAAGCATTTTGACCTTGTTCTAGTCACAATTTCCCATTTTATTCCAGCAAGTCATTTCTCCCATGGATACAAGGAGAATCAGACAAGCAGAGAGATAGAAATAATTTAAGATAATTCATTACCACTCAAATAGATCATTTAAATTTTTTATTTAGAAATTGAAGTGATCGTAAATGAGCTATGCATCATTTTGATATGGAAAGTTCAAACATTTCAGTATCTGAGACGTGGTTATAAGAGTAAAATAGCAACATTAAGTGATCCTCAAACTAATATAAATTAATATTTGACCCCTATCTCATTTTATTATAACTGAAGTATTTTGTTACACAGTTCCATTTCTGAGGACAATAATCTTCTTGCATTGGTATGAAAGATCACTTAATTTAAAACATTTGGCTAATAAAAGGATTTGAATACAGGAATTTTAATAATATGCTTTGCAGAATAAATAAATAATATAACACATGCAAGATAGCCTAAAAATATACTTTTCTGACCCTGGCTGGTGTGGCTCAGTGGATTGGCACTGACCTTCAAACCCAAGGGTTGCTAGTTCAATTCCCAGTCAGGGCACATAACCAGATTGCAAGCCAGGTCTCCAGCCAGGTTCCCAGCTGGAGGCAGGTGAAAGGCAACCACACATTGACGTTTTTCTCCCTTTCTTCCTCCCTCCCTACCCTTTTCTCTAAAAATAATAAATAAAATATTTTTCAATTATACACACACACACACAAGGTGTGTGCTATCAATTGGCAAACTTTTAGTAAAATAAACAACATACCACAAAGCTGTTATTTTTGAAATAAATTTATTCTTATATGTAAATACATAATCATAAATTTTATTTATTTTTTATTTATTATTTTTAGAGACAGGTGTAGGGAGAGAGACAGAGAGGGAGAGAGACATCAATGTATGGTAGCCTTTCACCTGCCTCCAGCTACAGACCTGGCTGGAGACCTGGCTTGCAACCGGGTCATGTGCCCTGGCTGGGGAATTGAATCAGCAACCTGTGGGTTCGCAGGCTGGTGCCTTATCCACTGTGCCACCAACCAGTGCCTCATTATTTTTAAAATTGTTCAGAAAACTCCATTTGCTGCAATAATAGACTCAATTCGACTTTGGAATCTTGAGCACCCTTTAATTAACTTTTCTTTATACATGGACATCATAATGTTTCCAATCTTAGCTTTAACAGCCTCTTTATTGGAATGAGGTTTTTTTTATTAACTTCTCCCTCACAGATACTCCATACATAACAGTCTGAAGGATTTGCATTTGATGAACTAGGCGGCCAGATTTCCTTTGACCAGAATTCAGGAACATTGACACTGAGAAATTCTTGCACCTTTTTGGTATTATGTGCTGGTGCACCATCTTGCTGGAAGATAAAATGACGTCCATTTGCGGCTTGCTTCTTACATGGTACAACTACTTCTCTCGAAACATCAAGGTAAACATCAACAGTAACCTTCAAGCTTTGTGGGAAAAAAATGTGAGGTCATAATATCTCCTTCATTGCTGACAACACCTAACCCCATCATTGTAGCAGGAAATTTCATTTTCGTGACAATTGGGACTTCATTAAAATGATCACAGAGCCACCTGTTGTTTCTTCTGTTGACTCTGTGGTCCTGCTGAAAATTCTTTGCATAAGAGAAGAAAATCAGAGTGTTTTTTCCTTTGGTATTTTTCAATTTTGTTAGCAGTTTCCTTGCTTTTTCAAGACCTTTCCTTTGTCTGCTGTGTCATAAATTGGCCTCTTCTAAGAACATATGATCTGTATCTGATATCTTCATCAATAATTTGGCAAACTGTTGCATTCAACATCTGCAGTTCTCTTGCTATGGAGCTCATTGACTTTCCTGGATTTTCACTGATGATCTCCTGGATTCTGTATACAGTATCTGGACTTGTGCAATTTTTGCACACCTTATGCATTTTCCTTTGTTGGTGTGGCAACATTAGGATCAGCATCATACACCTTTTTTACATTGTAAACTGTACATAAAAGGATGTTATTGAAGTCTGCAATTTCCTTAGCAGTTTACCCTGCACGCAGTCCAGAATTTATGGTTACTCTAACATTGTATTCCTTCAACATGACGGTTGCTCTCAGAATTTAATACTTTATATCTGAAACAATGATGTTAAATCATAACCCTAGTAGCATAGGTTTTCAAAATTAATAAGAAGCACATGAAATAAAGAGATGCAAAGTTATTGCCAATTGATCACGCACATTAATGTATCTATATGTATATAGATATATAGATAACTGATAGATAGATAAATAGATATACCTTTCATAGGGACCCCCCAAATAAACTTCTATCATAAATAGAGCCTGTTTCAGATGTTTAAATACAGGAGAGTTTGAACTTCTATTAAGATCTCACTAGCTTTAATATCTCAGGAAAATCAACTATCTCCTGCCTGTACATTTTCTTACTGTGAAAGTAGACCTAATGCTACTTACTGCTTCACAGGGGGTTGCTGTGCAAATTAATTGGTTAGTGTTCTTAAGGCACTGCCTAAGTGCTAAATGTTATCATTAGTGTCTGCAGTATATCCCTTTGCAGTTATCTGCCACCTTAAAATTCTATGGCTTGTAAGAGTGCCTCACTCTGGAAATACTTACAAAAGGTTAAGGAGAGTTCAAGAAGTCTTTTTTGTTGTTGTTTGTTTTTTTAAGTACATGGACTAAGGGTAGAAAAAAGGGAAATTTTGAATTTGGCACATTTTATTAAATCCCTCCTATTACATCAAGATACATGCTTCTTAGACTAAAAACCATTGAACTATACATTTTAAAGGGATAAATTGTGTAGTATGTAAATTCAGTTTCACATAAACTGTTATAAAAATAATAATTCTAACCTCATCATCACACCAAAAAAAAAGTTACATACTTCTAGAAAATGTAAATCATTTTTCTAGCAGAAAAATTCCTATCTATGCACACTTTGAGTTCAAAATATCTATATAGTTTTAAAAAATCAATTTGCAATAGAACTAAGCAATTAAATTATGCATTTAGATAGTTATAATTTACTTTTAATAATTTAATTATTAATTACAATAGTTGTAGGTTTGACCTGAATGATAAAACTATCTTGATATCAATGAGACCAGCTTGGGGTGGGGGTTGGTGGGGGGTGGAGGGATCAAGCCAAAAAATGAAAAAAGAGAGAGAGAGAGAAAAACTCATGGACATGGACAATAGTGTGGCAATTGTGACAGAATGGGTGGGTGAAGGTGCAAGAGGGTATAAGGAGGGTAAATGGTAATGGAAAAAATACAACCAAATAAAAAATGGAAGATAATAAATAATAAGTGTTGGTGAGGATGTGTAGCAAAGGAACCCTTGTACCATGTCGGTGAGAATGTAAATTGGTATAGCCACTATGAAAAACAGTATCAAGTTTCCTCAAAAATATTAAAAATAGAACTACCATATGATCCAGCAATTCTACTTCGGGTCATTTAGTCAAAGGAAATAAAAACTCAAAAAGATATAGGTGCTTTCATGTTAATTGAAGCTTATTTACAATAACCAATACATAAAAGCAACCAAAGTGTTCATAAGGGATGAATTGATAAAGAAAATATGACCTATTTAATAATGGAGCATTATTCATCAATAAAAAGGAAGGAAATCTTGCCATTTGCATAACATGGATGGACCTTGAAGGCATCATACTAAGTGAAATAAGTCAGACAGAGAAAGGCAAATATGTACAATCTTACTTAAATATGGAATCTTATAAAACAAAAACAAACAAGAAACCCAAATGCAAATATACAAGGAACTGGTTGGTTGCCAGAGGTGGGTGGGGGTGATTGCCAGAAGTGGGTGAAGCTGGTCAAAAGGTACAAACTTCCAGTTATAAAAACAAATCCTGGGGATGTCATGTACACCATGGTGACCATAATAAATAATACTACATTTGTATTTGAAGGTTTCTAATACTAAATCTTAAAACTTTTCATCACAAGAAAAGAATGTTCATATAAAGAGTAAATGTTAACTAGACTTACAACAATGATCAATATATACAAATACTGAATTATGTTCTATACCTCAAACAAATATAAGGTTACATGTTACTTATATCTCACTTTTTTAAAAAATGGAGGTACAAATAGAGGCTATGTGTCAAATCATGCACATAATTTTAATAATCACTAAATAAAGAGGACTTCAAATTCTTACCTAGAAAGAAAGAGGTTATTCCAGAAAAAAATGAAAAGCTGGCCTTGGCCCTGGTCAGTGTGGCTCAGTTGGTTAGAGTGTCATCAGTAAACTGAAAGGTCATGGGTTTGATTCCCGGTTAGGGCACATGCTTAGGTTGAAAGTTCAGTCCCCTGTAGGAGCACGTATGAGAGACAACCAACATCTCTCCCAAATTGATGTTTTTCTCCATCTATCCCTCCCTTCCGTCTCTCTATAAACTCAATAAGCATGTCCTTGAGCATGCCCTTGAGTGAGGATTTCTTTTTTTTCTTTTTAAAAAATTTTTAAAAAGATTTTATTTCATTATTTTTAGAAAGAGGGGAAGAGAGAGAGGCAGAGAGGGAGAGAGACATCAATGTATGGTTGCCTTTCACCTGCCTCCAGCCACAGACCTGACTGGAGACCTGGTTTGCAGCCTGGTTATGTGCTCTGGCTGGGGAATTGAACCTGCGACCTTTGGGTTCGCAGGCCGGCACCTTATCCACTTGTGCTACCAGCCAGGGCAGATTTCTTTTTTTAAAAAACTGGTTTGATCATTAAGACAAGCTGTTAAAAATTACAACTGAAGCTTTCACATACCTGGTATAACAATTGTATTATTTTGCTTGAATACGTGTGCATCTTTGGTGAAAACCTCAGTAATTTTTACCCCAAGTATCCTTAAAACTAAAAAATAATTTTCTGAGTTTCCATTTTGAATTGTAAAGAATATTAAAAACATCTATTTTAGTTACATTCATTCAATCGACTCCTGCCAGGTCCTCTGCCCTTTCATGCAATTTATACTGTTTGATTTCAACCACATTCTACCTTCTCATCTCCTTCTCCTACTCTCCCACCCTTGAGGTCAACTCTGATGTCTGTCTCTACAATCAATCCTGACCTTAGACAATAATTATTTAATGAGTTTTAACTCAATACTATGGGATTAAGCTCAATTTATCCCTTAGGACTGGCCGACTGGCCTAACTAGTCCAGTATTGTCAAGTGCACTTTGGTCTTACTCCATAGGTTAGATTTTCATTTATGGTAAGTGAATCCTTGGTGGCCTCATTCCCTGAATTTGATTTGATACTTCTGTCTCTGGGAGTTATGACCCTGCCAGGTTTTGTCAGGCCCCTCTCAGGAAGAGAATTCTGCAGCAGATCCTAAGTCCTGAGGCAAGGGTTTTGAAATGCCAACCTGACCTTGTGAATTTTCAAACACCACAAGCTCCTGAATTCCTTGTACCTGTGTTTTACATGCCTGTTGAAGAACACCATTATCCCCACATGAGATTCTCATGATGTATATAATTTTATCGGCATATCTTTCACCTCATCTGTAATGGAGAGCCCAAAAGCCTACACTTTTCTCTCTAGATTCGCCCAGAGTCTCACAATAATGACCATTTCCAAAACCTCAGTTTAATTACAGTCTTATCCCTTCCCACCCTGCCATTTCTGCCCCAGGTAGGCTGTTCATGCCTGGCTCTATTCTGAAAACCTTTGAGAAGTTCTGTATTGCTATTCTTCTTTCACAACTATACCTAAAGAATTAATTACATGATTCTGCAACAAAATAGTATGTGTTGCAAAATAATCTCAGTGTATGACAGATTATTAGAATGCCTGGCCTTTGTTTATGAGTTGAAGGATTTTTCAAATCATATGGGCCCTTAGAGAATTAGTTAAATCTTAACATAAAATTACAAAAATACACGTAGCCCTGGCTGGTGTGGCTCAGTGGGTTGAGTGCTGGCCTGTGAACCAGAGGGTCACAGGCTCAATTCCCAGTCAAGGCACATGCCTGGGTTGCAGACCACAAACTGATGTTTCTCTCCCTCTCTTTCTCCTTCCCTCCCCCTTCTCTAAAAATAAATTTAAAAAATATTTTTAAATATAAGTAAAAATTATATATATGATGAGTACAATTATTGAAAAAAAATTATGGCTGTCCACAAAGCCTATAAAACAATCTACAAATAGCAATGCACTTTATACACAGGTGAATTGTTAAGTCAAAATAATGTAATTATGGAGTTCTTTACTTTTTCAAAATATTTACTTTTGCATTTTGATAAGGAGAAAGAAATTGTGATATTTATTACAAGATAACAAGTCTGCTGAGATAATTAAATGAAAAAATATGGTAGTTAATGCTTTTTTTTTTAATGAATTCTTCCTTAATCAAATCTTGGTTTAGCTGTATATTGGTTTAGAACATGACCCCTGTCATATGCACATGTGTATTTTCCAGAGGACCCAAAAGGTTAACAACTGTTATATATCATTACACACTAACAGTTAAGCTAATGGTTAAGGACTGAATCAGCAATCTTAATATCTTCCTCTTAGCTCTATGACCCTGGAAAGCCACTTACCATATATCACCTCAGTTTCTCTCAAAACAAATAATAATTGTTGAATTAGAAAAATATAAATATAAAAGATATTAATAGCTTTTAGTGATAAATGAGAAATGAATGTAAACTAACATATTATAGAGACCCAATTCAGTTAGCCTACTGTTCTAATATAATATATCAAATTTTAATTTTATAAAAAATGTATCCTTATAACTATGACTATCCGCCATGGAATGCAAACTGGACTATTAGTATATTAAAACACTTTGCTAATATCAGAACATTTTGACATAAATATTTAATGCAAAATATAGAATGACATGTAATGACATATAATTGTTTCCATAGCCCAAAGTTAGAACTTAACAACTATAAAAACAAGAATTGATAATTGGTAAAGATGACTCTAAATTTGTAAATTTGTTATCTCTAACATCAAAGTGTAAAGTTCCTTTAAAAATGTATAGTAGTAATTCTATAGATTCATCAATTGTAATGATATTCTACAAATATCCTGCATTTTTACAAGTCATTGCAGAAATGTTGTTGCAGGAAAGATTAATTACCATTCTACTGTCTAAAAAGTGTACCTTCAAACTGTTAAATGAGTGAACAAAGATCTATTATGACTTTAACAAGAACATTATTCTCCATGGGGATTATTGCTATTAACAGTAGGAAATGCATTATTTAAAGACATTAAAATTGAATGGAAGTGTTTTCACCCATTTAAATAAAAGTTCTTGTTCTTTACTTCACAATAAAACTTGCTTTTGCTAGCTTCTTTAAGATTTTTTTTTATTCATTATTTTTAGAGAGTAGGGCAGGGAGGGAGAAAGAAAGGGTAAGAAACATTAATGTATGGTTGCCTTTCACCTGCCTCCAGCTACGGACCTAGCTGGAGACCTGGCTTGCAACCTGGATATGTGCCCTGTCTGGGAATCGAACCAACGACCTTTGGGTTCACAGGCTGGTGCCTATTCACTGAGCCACCAGCCAGGGCTCACTGGCTTCTTTATTGTAGAAATTTATACAAAAATATTCTAGTTGTGCCATTTCAGATGGCTTTTATACTTATCAATTTCTAATCCAATTTCTTTTCTATAGAGATACTGGTAAAGAGGTATTAACTTAATATAACGGTGTTTACATATGATACATGAAGGCTCTATTCCAGCTACAACATATTAATAGCACTATTTAGTCAGCTACTTATTTCAAGTTTAGACAAGTTATTCATATTTAAGTATCTTAGTTTTCTTCCCGTATGCACTAGATTCTATGCAAGGAATTTGATAAACATAAAATATACTTGTCAATATAAACACAAGTGGGGGGGAAAAGAGCACTCTCTACATTTTTAAATATTTGAGAATAATGAAATACCACTCCCAAACACTAAATTGGAAAACAATTTTGTTTTTATTCCAAATGCTGGCAAAATGCAATTAAATGGCTATTTATACTCACTTAATTTTGGAAAATAAATTTGTCCTTTCTAGAAGACAATTTGGTTCTATGAATCAAGAGCCTGGTAAATAATTTTACCCTTTGAGACCTAGTATTACTACTTCTGGAAGTCTATGCTTAAGATGTAATGAAAAATGTTGACTATTTACCTTCAAAGCTGTGCCAGAATTGTTTATGACAGCAAAATGCTGAAAACAATCTAAAAGCTCATCAAAAAGAATGCTTAAATTATGATGATAGAAAAATAAAATATTTACAGCTGTTAAAATTATGAATACAAATATTTTAAATGAAAATTAAAATGTTTATGATAAAATGTTAAGTGAAAAGGATAGGATACAGCAGATGACATGATAGTGTATACAGAGAACCCTAAAGTTTCCACAAAAATCTATTATAACTAACAAATGAATTCAGTAAAGTAGCAGGATACAAAATAAATATCCAGAAATCAGTTGCATTTTTGTACACCAAAAATGAAACTAAGAAACAATCTCATTTACTATTGCAACAAAAAAATAAGATACGTAGGAATAAATTTAACCAAAAAGGTAAAAGGCTTGTACTCAAAAAATTATAAGATACTGAAGAAAGAAACTGAGGAAGATACTAATAAATGGAAGCATATACCATGTTCATGGATAATAAAAAATAACATTATTAAAATGTCCATACTTTACAAAACAATCTAGATGCAACACAATTCCTATTAAAATACCAATATCATATCTCACATATCTAGAACAAATATTCCAAAATTTATATGGAACCACAAAAGAACCTAAATAGCCACAGCAATTGAGAATAAAAATAAAAAAATTGGAGAAACTATGCTAGCTGATATCAAGTTATACTACAAAGGCCATAATAATCAAAACAGCATAATACTGACATAAAAACAGATATAAAGATCAATAAAACTGAATGGAGAATTCAGAAATAAGCCCACTCCTTTATGATCAATTTATATTTGACAAAGAATGGCAAGAACATGAAATGGGGTAAAGGTAGCATATTCAATAAATGGTATTGGGAAAACTGGATAGATACATGCAAAAAAAATGAAACCAGCCAACCTTCTTACACCACATACACGAATAAACTCGAAATGGATAAAAGACTTAAATGTTAGACTCAAAACCATAAAAAATCCTACAAGAAAACATAGAAAGTATAATATTGGCCATTTCTCATAGCTAGATTTTTTCTTATATACCTCCCTGAGCAAGAAAAACAAAAGAAAAAATAAACAAATAGGAATACATCAAACTAAAAAGTTTTTAACAACAAAGGAACCCATGAACAAAATGAAAAGACAACCCTCTAAATGAGAGAATATACTCATCAATGATACATCTGATAAGGAGTTAATATCCAGAATTTCTAAAGAACTTATAAAACTCAACACCAAAATAAATAAATAAAAATAAAGCAACCCAATTAAAAAATGGGCAAAGGACATGAATACTCTTCTCCAAAGGGGCCAATAAATAAATGAAAAGATGCTCAACAGCAGCAATCATCAGAGTATTGTGCTAAGTGAAATAAACCAGCCTGAGAAAAACAAGTACCATACAATTTTACTTATATGTAAAATAATATACAAAATAAGCTAACAAACAAAGAAACTCATAAATACAGAATGATTTGACAGAATACAGAATGAAATGACAGCTGTCAGAGGGAAGGGGTTTAAAGGGCTGCGTGAAAATGGTGAAGGGATTAAACAAACAAACAAACAAAAACATAGGCACAAATGACAGTATGATTATTACCAGAGGGAAAGGAGAGTGGTGGGAGGTTGAGGAGTGTAAAATGGGGGATAAATGATCATGGAAGGAGACTTGACTTAAGGTGGTAAAGATGCAATATAATATACAGATGATGTATTTATTACCTAATTGTACACCTGAAACTTATATGATTTTATTTTTTGAAACACATGATTTTATCAACCAATGTCATCCCAATAAGTTCAATAAAAATTTTTGAAAGGGTAGAATACAAAATCACATATGTTCTATGATCTAAATAGGAATGGAAAGAGGATTTTAAAAATTACAGTACAAAGATATATGCACCCCTATGCTCATTGTGACATTATTCATAGTGGCCAAGACATGGAGACAACCCAAAAGGCCTGCAATAGAGGATTGGATAAAGATGTGGTACATATATATAATGGGGTACTACTCAGCTATAAGAAAAGATGAAAGCCCTGGCTGGTGGCTCAGTGGATAAAGCGCCGGCCTGCGAACCCAAAGGTCGCAGGTTCGATTCCCCAGCCAGGGCACATAACCAGGTTGCAAGCCAGGTCTCCAGTCAGGTCTGTGGCTGGAGGCAGGTGAAATGCAACCATACACGGATGTCTCCCTGCCTCTCTCTTTCTCTCCCTTCCCCTCTTTCTGAAAATAATGAAATAAAATCTTTAAAAAAAAAAAAAAAAAAGAAAAGATGAAATACTGACATTTGTGACAACATGGATGGACCTTGAGAATATTACGCTAAGTGAAATGTAAGTCAGAAGAAGCTAAGAACCATATGATTTCACTCTTACGTGAGATATAAAACTGGAACTCATGGTTAACAGAGGGATGGGAGTAGTTGTAGAAGATGATATGACTTTGGCTGGTGAGCGTTCAGTGCAATATGCAGATCTTGTATCATAGAAATGTACACTGACAACCTACATGATTTTATTACCCAATGTCACCCTAATAATTTATTTAAAAATGGAAAAAACTATCACAAAGCAACAAACCAGTTCTGGTGAGGATGTGGAGAAAAGGGAACCCTTATGCACATTTGGTGGGAATGCACACTGGTGCAGCCACTGGGGAAAACAGTACGGAGTTTCCTCAAAAAATTAAAACTGGAACTATTCTTTGACCCAGTGATCCCACTTCTGGGAATGTATCCAAAGAAACGAACAAAAAAAAAAACACCCACAAAAAACAAACCAAAAAAAACACTAATTTCAAAGAATACTTACATATGCATCCCTGTGTTTTCATTGCAGCATTATTTATAATAGCCAAGATCTAGAAACAGCCCATGAGTGCTGAGTTTGTTTTATAAGATGAAAAGTTCTGGAGCTCTGCTGTACCACAGTGTGAATATCATTAATACTGCTGAACTATAACTTAAAATAGTTAAAATGGTAAAGTTTATGTTATGTGTTTTTTACCACAATTTTTAAAAGGTTAATTTTATGAAATTTGGTACGTGTGTAGATGTGTATCAGGCTAAATACCAAGTTGTTAACAAGTTTTCCCTGAAAGGTAGGGAAAGGAGATGAGCATAAAGGGACCTTTTTATACTTTAAATATTTCTTTGTATTTTTACTATTTTCAGTAAGCCAGTACTACTTTTACAATAAACAAACAAACATGATGGGACCTAGATCCATTTGTGGTTTCTTGTTCCTAATTGCTGTAACTTTCAATGAAGGAGTAATGAGCTAAGTCACTTGTATCCAATTTAGTAGTCAATAGAAGCACGCAGCCAGCAGATCAAAGCAGAATTGAAAAACATTTAAACACATGTATCATCTCCCTAAGATGTTACCTGACCTTTTCATCAACTTTTCAATATCAAAGTATTGGGCAGTTAAAGAAAATATTATAGTGCTCAGGGAACAGAATAGAATAAGGGAAAGATATCAAACTGCTTGCAGTTATTGATCAGTTCACATTCAAACTGAAAATTAAATTGGAAAATATTAAGTACCTATTAAAAATCATCTACATGAGCTGAGCTAATTCATCAGCAAAAGAAACACAACCTTTGTAATAAAATTTGTATTTTCATTGACTCTGGTTGTTTTATTTACAGCAGGGCAATGACAGACATAAAGAAGAACCCATGCATCAGGCTTGGTGTTCATATCTACCTGCTCAAAGTGCTGAAAATCAGTGTCTGAACTCTTTGGATATACTAACAAAAAACACTCAACTCATTTATTCACTGATTCATTCAATAATTCCTTATTGATCTGTATCAGATACCATGTGAATCTAAAACCACCAGAATATTGGTTGTAAAATATTTCCTGGGAACCATCTGTGTTTTAGCACTCTGCTAGTATGGTGGTTATTATAGAAGAATGTGGGGAGGCAACTATCACCTTATACAATCAGCACTTAAAATAAATATTTAGGCCCTGACCAGTGTGGCTCAATTGGTTGGGCATTGTTCTGCAGAGCAAAAGGTCACCAGCTCAATTTCTGGGCAGGGCACATGCCTGGATCGCAGATTTGATCCCCAGTCCAGGTGCCTGTGAGAGGCAATGGACCCATGTTTCTCTCTCACACTGTTTCTCTTCCTCTCCTTCCTCCTCCCTTCCCCTCTCTCTAAAAAAATTAATTAGCCCTGGCTGGTGGCTCAGTGAATAGATGCCAGGCTTCAAACCCAAAGATTGCTGGTTTGATTCCCCAGCCAGGTCTCCGGTCAGGTCCATAGCTGGAGGCAGGTGAAATGCAACCATACATTGATGTCTCTCTCCCTCTTTCTGCCTTTCTCTCTACCCCTCTCTCTAAATATAAAAAAAGAAACTATCACATAGAAGTAATTTAATACATAAAATATGAAATACAAATAGAATGAATAGGATATATGTTTAAGTAATTCAAACTACTTCCAAACATACACACATAACCATTACAATTAAGCAACAATAGGTTATTGTGTGTGTGCTAAATTGAGATATCAGAATCAACTCAATACATTGTATAAATCCTGTTCAACTCTATTATTCACAAACCCTAAAGAAAAAAAGTAAGTCTTGAAGTGTTACCTCTAAATTTTTCAAGTCACTAAGCTTTATTATTATTTATTCAGTATTTTTATAAATGGTGTTAGTAGTCCATTAATTTTAATTTTGGATCGTGACACTGACCCAAATGTGAATTTGTCACTGCCTTGGCTTTCTCAGAGAACAAATAAGAGAAAAAGTAAAGACTGATAAACCCTGTTATTTATTTTATGGGAATGTACCAAGAACAGTCCTACAAATCACGAGATGAATCACTGGATTGCAGAAGACAGCATCTGCCAAGTTTCCATTCCAAAAAGCTAACATTTCTATAGCTCCCTTTGTTCCTCCCTTGCTGTAGGGCAGATGTCTCACACTATTTAGAACATCAAATAGTAGCTAATCATCAGGATGCAATAATTTCACTGTCAAATTGATAGCTTCACTCTTATTTCTACTCTAAAATATGTATGTTAACCTCTAATTCTCTTCTTGTTTCATTTTTCTCTTGAAAAACTGCTCTTTTCATTTCATTTCTTTTTTTTTTTTCTTTTTCTTTTTTTTTAATTTTCACAGACTCATTAAGCTACCTGCTCTGGGCTTTGTAAGTATCCCTTGCACATATTTCTTTATGAACATGAACTCCTGGACATTATATCGACTATTTTGTTCCAGCCTTGATCTTAAAGAAAACTTTTCAGGGTGCTGTACTTGTGATTTCCTTGGTGAACCTCATTAGATACCAACATCTGTCCACTGAAATCAAGCCTTTGTCCTCAGCAGTATTTCACACCTTGATGGCAATAGAATCATTTGTATGGCTTCTTACACAATTGGAGGCCCAACCTTAGCTCATTTCAATTAAAATCAGGAATTTTTTTGTGGGATGATACCCAAACATACATAGTTCTTTCTCTGCTTTGTAGGCATAATTAGAAACCATTGATAGAAAGTAAAAATCAACTATCTCCAAATTTATCACATTGACTTGTCAATTATTTCCTTACATGTCTGTCCCCTCTAGTAGACCGAACTCCTTTAAGACAGTATTTGGCTTATTTCACCTGTTTTATCCACCCATCTATTGATGGACACTTGGGCTGCTTTCATAGCTCAGCAATTGTAAATAATGCTACTATGAATATAGAGATGCTTATGTTCTTTTGAATTAGGGTTTTGGGTTCCTTTGGATATATTTCCAGAAGTGGGATCACTGGGTCAAGGGCAGATCCATTTTTAATTTTTTGAGGTACATCCATACTGCTTTCCACAGTGGCTGCACCAGTCTGCATTTCCACCAACAGCACATGAGGGTTCCCTTTCTCCACATTCTCACCAGCACTTATTGTTTGTTGATTTATTGATGATAGTCAGTCTGACAGGTGTTAAGATGATATCTGATCGTGATTTTAATTTTTCATGTCTCTGATGATTTCACTCATATGTGAAATCTAATGAACAAAGTGAACTAACAAGGAAAACAGGGACAGACTAATAGATGGGGAGCAGGATGACAGCTAGTGAAGTGGGAGGAGGTTAGAGGGTGGAGGGATTGAGCAAAAAGGACATGGACATGGACAACAGTGTGGTGATTGCTGGGGGAAGGGGGTACAAGAGGACTAAAAGGAAATGTAAAAATACAATAAATATTATATCTTTTTAAAAAGAGTATTTGGCAGTGCAGGTTTTCATTTATTTAATTTAAAATTAAAATCTTAACTCCTTACCATGGCTTACAATGCCTGGTATGAACTTTTCCCTGCCTGTCCACCTCACATCTGCCCCTTGCCCCTGGTGTCTTGCAAACAAGACAAATTTAATCCTACCCATAGGCTTTTGCATTTAATGTCTCATCAACCAGAAACACTCTTCTCCCAGTCATTTATTTATCTAACTCTTTCTCATCATAAAAGGTCTCTGCTCTGTTTTTAGAAAATCCTTTCCTGACCAGCTTACGTAAAGTAACCACTCTCCCCGAAGTCTCTATCATCTCCCAGTCTCTCTTCTGTCATGGAATTTACCTCTAATTAACTTTCTTATTTATTATGTTTATTTATTACCATTTTCTATGCACGCGCTCCACCAACTCCACACTACACTGAAAATTCTGAGCCAGAACTTTGACTTCTGGGCCATTATATCCCCAGGGCTTACTTACTGTGTCTGTTATAAAGTAGATCTTCAATAAATGTTTTTGAGTAAATGTTGAATAAACATTTGAATAAATGAATGAATGAATAAAAGCATCACCCCAGCAGACCTTTAAAAAGTTCAGAATCGCTTGTCCTGTGTTTTAGTAATATCTTTTTAATGTCCCTTTCTTATCTATTTTCCTTTGACTACATGTCAATAATTATACCATCCCATTTGTTAAAGTGATTGTTGATTTTAAATCATTGCACTTGGCTTTTTATTTTCCCTGTAACTCACTCCCTCTTGTACCAGATCAATTTATGTTTATAAAGTCAATAATTTCTTAAGGTGCCAAGAAACAGAATATGAAAATCACATGCCACCCTGACCACTGTGGCTCAGCTGGTTAGCATCAGTCCACAAAGCAAGAGGTCACCAGTTCCATTCCCAACCAAGGTACATATGTCTGGGTTGCATGTTTGGTCCCTGGTTGGGATACATACGAGAGACAACCGATCAGTGTTTTCTTTCTCGTATCAATGTTTCTCTACCTCTCTTTTTCCTCCCTACCCTGTTCTCTAAAAATAAATAAAATAATTTTTTAAAAATTGCCCTGGCTGGTGTGGCTCAGTAGCCTGAGCACCAACCTGCCAACGAAAAGGTCAGTGATTTGATTCCCAATCAGGACATATGCCTGGGTTGCAGGCCAGGCCCTAGTTGGGGGGTAGTGAAAGGAGGCAACTGATGTTTCTCTCCCTTTTTCTCCCTCCCTGTCCCTCTCTCTGAAAATAAATAAATAAAAACTTTTAAAAATTAATCAATTAATTAATTAATAGAATTTTTTTAAATCTCAGAATGACTGAAGGGTCAGATCCCTGCCGACACCATGCTCTAGTCTTGGGCAACATTCTCAGTTTCTAAGCCTCAGTATCCCTATCTGTAAAGAGGGGGTAGTGATAGCCATATCCCATGCAGAAGATGAAATGCCTTGAGCTGCGTGTGCATCTATGTGGATGCATCTCAGACATTGGATGAGCAAACAGCAGCAGCACAAGCACCTGTGCGCTGTGATGCTGTTGATAAGCATACTCCCATTGTTCACTGCCAAAGACAGCTCAGAATCACCCCATGTTGGTAGAGCTTAAAAAGGGGGAGGGGTACAATGGGCACCTGGTAAGCTGTGACAACCAGATGAACATCAACCTATGAGAGGTGATCTGCACGTCCAGGGATGGAGACAAGTTCTGGACGTTGTTAGAGTGCTCCAGCCACAGTACAATAAAGTACCTGTGCACCCTGGTGAGATCATCTCCATGGTCAACGAAAAGGTGGTGGGCCAAGGTCGCAAGGGCCTGCAGCAACAGAAGCAGCAGAAAGGCCCTGGCATTAGGGGTGCTGGGCAACCTGTGTTTGGCAGCTGGGGACCAGACAGGATCCCAGGCACCAGCAGAGGTCAGCCAGAAAAGAAGCAAGGCAGGCGGACACGCACACAGTGAGCGGGCCCTGTGTCCCCCAGATATTTGAGCTGCAACCCTCTTTTCCTCCCACCACCCTCCACTCCATGAGTCTGTTCAGAACAGAACTAAGAAGCAGGTATTGAGGGGACCCCACCTGTGCATTTTGTTATCCTCCTCTTTATGTAAAGTCCTTTTTTTTGTTTTTAAGTCCAGCATTTTTACCATTGGAATTGTTACTTGGTGTTTTTGATTTTATAAAGTTGTAGCCAACTTGATTTCTGGAAGGCTCTGTGTGTTAATGCATCTTTAGAGCCTTCACCCCTGTGTGTTAAAGGGGGCATTTTCCAAACAGTTTCATTTTGTATCTCTTGTTGGATCCCTGTAGGGCAAACAGGTTTTCCTTTTAAATTCTTTGCACAGAGACAGTCTAGGGAGTTTTCCTGAAACACAGACCTAAAATTTTCTTTTCCGAACAAATCTGGACAGACATTTTGCCTCAGAAGCTGTTGTGTGCATGTGGCTGGACCCTGTCCCTTTGCCGCCTCTCTCCCTCTTTGTGTTACAAAAATAGAACAAAGCACAACTACAAATAAATAAATAAATAAATAAATAAATAAATAAATAAAATCACATGCCATCCTGCTGTAGATTATTAAGATTTGGAGGATAATAAATCATGAAGGTTATTAATTCTGCTCTATTATATTCAATCAAGTCATTGGCATCTTTTAGAGTAACATTTATTTCATTGTCTTAAAAATAAAAATAATTCTGCTTTAAGTTCATGTATTAAATATATGTAAATTATATATTTAAACATGAATTAACATTTTCACTTCCTTTAAACAGATGCTGTTTGAAAGTTTAGATATTTTAAAGTCACAACCCTTACAGAAATATCAATTTTTTTAAGATTTTTTAGATTTTATTTATTTTTAGAGAGAGGGGAAGGGAGGAAGAAAGGAAGAACATCTATGTGTGGTTGCCTGTTGCGTGCCCCCAACTGGGGACCCAGCCAGCATGTGCCCTGTCTGGGAATCAAACATGCAACACTTCAGTTTGCAGGCTGGCACTCAATTCCCTGAGCCACACTAGCTAGTGCTTCAGTTGCTTATATTATATTTAGCTGCTCTTTGATCATACAATCAGCCTTTATCAAATGATTGTGGAGGGCCTTGCAAATGATGTAATGAAATTCAAATTTTATCTTAAGAGCAATGCAGTACCATTGAAGGGTTATTAAGCAAGGAGAAATATTATCAGATCAGTGTTTTAGAAATTTCACTCTGCAGGATGGAGACTATAATGGAAAAGAACAGAGCTAAAGGCCAGGAATCCTAAATGAGAGCTATTGACCTGGAATTGGATAGTGGTAGCAAACATGAGGAAAAATGTGGTGGTGAAACAGACAGAACTTAATCATTGTTGCTTACTATATCTTGTTTCTCTCTCTCTCTCTCTCTCTCTCTCTCTCTCTCTCTCTATATATATATATATATATATATATATATATATTGCATTTTAAATGTTGGGAAGGGGTTCAAAGTTTCTTCACATTAAAGACGAATGGAGCCCTGGCTGGTAGTACAGTGGATAAGGCACCAGCCTGCAAACCAAAAGGTCACTGGTTCAATTCCCAGCGAGGGCACATAATGAGGTTGCAAGCCAGGTCTCCAGCCAGCTCTGTAGCTGGAGGCAGGTGAAAGGCAACCATACACTGATGTCTATCTCCCTCTCTCCCTTCCCCTCTCTCTAAAAATAATAAATTAAAATAAATTAAAATGTTTAAAAGACTTATGGAAATGACATCTTGCCCCCTGAGCATCCCAAAATCTTGGAGGAATTACAGGAGCAAAGCTACAACCAATTCATAGAATACTGGTAAGGTACGGCCACATCAATATATTTGACATGTAATTAATTTTGTCCCTTTCATAATTAGTAGTATATAAGAAATAAGATGGCAAACACTTGTCATACCACTCGTTTGTTCCTATATTCAAAGGATTATGGCAGCTGCCTCCCTGTGGCTTTCCTGGAAAAGATACAGTGCTTTGTAATGGTCTGCAGCTGCCATCTCTTCATGGAGGCACCTCAGGAGCCAGAGTCAGGAAGTAACAAATCTTTTCCTCTTCACAATTATCATATTCCTTTCACGACATTTCATGTTCTACTTTGTGTTAAGGTCTTATCTTCAGTAGACTATAAGCTCCTTGTAACCAGGGTCTTGGTCATTTCTTCTTTAATTTACCCACAATACCTAGCACAGCAACTGGCACATAACAGAAACTCCATAAATATTTGTCAAACAAATAAATCAATAGCTATTTCCAGCTGCTCCTTTCACCCCTGCCTTGTTTCACCTAGATCAATAGCAATGGAAATGCTGCCAGAGATCAAAGCCTCCTGGGACCTTCTGAATAATAGGTTAGAAACAAGATTCACTGGCAACTTTATAGAAACTATACCAGATATTTTACTTAGAGAGATACTGCTAAACCACATGTCTAAACTTTGATTTATAACCTCTCTGAAAAAATCCCAATTGAATTTTTTTAGCATCATAATTCTAACCACACATCTTTTTTGGAACTTGAATATCCCTGCATATCAAACTGTACATAAGAAAATGGCTCAAGCTAACCAGACTAAGTTCCTGCATTGAACCCAAGATAGTATTAATAAAATTAAAATGAACTTTGAGCTTCACACTCATTTTATAGGTAGTTTTCTAATGGGATCAATTTCTAGAAAACATCATGTTGAAGTCTCAATGGAGAAAATCTTCATTTCCTAATTAAAAAGACAAATGTCCCCTGGCTGGTGGCTCAGTGAAATGGTGCCGGCCTTTGAACCCAGAGGTCACTGGTTCTATTCCCAGTCAGGGCACATAACCATGTTGCAAACCAGGTTTCCAGCCATGCCCTTAGCTGGAGGCAGGTGAAAGGCAACTATACATTAATGTGTCTCTTCCTTTCTTCCTCTCCCTTTCTCCCTCACTCCCTCCCTCCCTCCCTGCCCTTCTCTCTAAGGATGATGAAAGAAATATTTTTTAAGAAAAAAAAAAAAAAAGACAACTGTTGAAGACTATCAGATTTCACAAGCCTGGAAGCTGTGGATTCATAAACCTGGAAGCTGGGGTAACTTTTTTTTTTTTTTTTAAGATTTTATTTATTATTTCCAGAGAGAGGGGGAAGGGAAAGAGGCAGAGAGGGAGAGAGACATCAATGTATGGTTGCCTTTCACCTGCCTACAGCCACAGACCTGGCTGGAGACCTGGCTTGCAACCTGGTTATGTTGCCCTGGCTGGGTAATCGAACCAGCGACCTTTGGGTTCGCAGGCCAGCACCTTATCCACTGAACCACCAGCCAGGGCTCGTGGGGTTACTTTCAAATGTCCCAACTGCCTCAATAGAAAGCCAGCTAAAGTCCTACCTACGTAAGCATGGAACAAACCTATCTTTTTCATTCCTTCCTTATTGTTTAGAATGCTGCAATCTTTCAGTATTGTGAATACTCATGAGCCTGGTACTGAGTCAGGGGTATATTTGGCTTCTGTGTTTTTAGGAGAAAGGAATCCAAGCTTCTGATGCCCCAGAATAATTGGATCTTTAGCTAAATCATCCCTAGTTGCATTAAAAAACAATAACAATGCTATTAAAAAAAGAACATTGGGTACTGAAATGATAGGGATAATATAGCATGATAGCTAGGATTTGCTGTACAATATTTCAGCAAAAGAGGAGCAGAAGATGATAGATTAAGAAAATGCCAAAATCTAGATAGTGATGTAATTTGGGTGCCAAGTAGATGAGAGTGCATTGTACCATCTCTCTATACTTGTGTATGTTTTTTCTGTCATATTATTGCAAAAAAAAAATTTAATTACAAACAGAAATCCAAACGAATAGTGCCCAGAGTCCTGAATCATTCTTAAGAACTGCCATCTCAGTTTGACTCTAGGTTCATGTCCTTAAAGCTGGCTCTCAGCTTTGATTTCTTTTGTTTCATTAGGGGGAAAAAAAAGTGTTTTCAGAGAGTCTATTGGACCTATGGCCAAGAACACCGAAACACAGCCAGAAATTTCAGGGAGGGTGTTGAATTTACAGGGGTGACAATGGTTCTTGACTTCATATCTCCTTTCTAAATCACTGGTGACACAGTATCTTCTTGGTAAAGGTATCTTGCTTTGTGCTTGTGGTAGATGTTGTTTTTGCTTCCTGTGATAACAATTCTTAAATTTAGATTTGGGGATCCACTCCAGCCCCATTCTCAATCCATGATGAAGCTAATTCAATTATTGAATTTTGAGGTGGAGTTTAAGACCAAGACTAAGCCAATCAAAGCATTCCATCCTCCAACCACTGATTGGATCTTAATGACCAATAAATAAGACAATTTGGGGCTGAGGAAATTCAGGTCTTGCATTTCTGTGCTACAGGAAAAGTAAACTCTTTACCACTAGATTTGAGATTTGGTTGATACATTCTTGAAGGTGCTTAAAGCCATCATGGATAGCCATAAATTTAATACAGCAGAAGGCAGACAGCCCTGGCTGGTGGCATAGTTGATAGGCATCGACCTGTGAACCCAAGGGGCGCTGGTTCGATTCCCAGCCAGGGCACATAACCAGGTTGCAAGCCAGGTTTCCAGCCAGGTCCTTGACTAGAGGCAGGTGGGGGGCAACCATACATTGATGTCTCTCTCCCTTTCTGCCTGTCTCCTTTTCCCTCTATCTAAAAATAATAAATAAAATCTTTAAAGAACAAAAAAAAAAAAAAAAAGACAGACATATAACCACTGGAGGTGAAAAAGAAAAGGAAGCTAGGTTCTAATGACATCATGTGAGCCCTGGCCTGCAGTCCTTGAAGATTGTCCCTAGCCTTTAGCTCTGTGATTACCTGAAGCACTTTGGTATGTAGCTTAATCACTCCCTTTCATAATTAAGCCACACTGTATTGTCATATGGCTTGATAGCTACCACTTTGTAAAGTTTGCATTCTAAAGGATGATGCATAAACTTAAAGCATAACTCCTTTTTTATTGTTGTTCTAATGCAGTTGTCCCAACTTTCCCTCATTGCTCTCCCTCACCATCCTCTCCTGCCCCCGACTGTCATAGTCAATCCCACCTATTGTCCTTGTCCATGGGTCATTTATACCTAGTCCTTGACCAGACCCTTTCCTTTCTTTCCTCTCTAAATCCCTTACCCCCCTCTACCTCTGGTCCGTATCAGTCTGTTCCTTGCTCCCATACCTGTGCTCATTTATTTGTTTTGGACACAAAAAATAGTACTTTTAAAAAGAAAATGCATTGGGATGTATGCAAATGAGCAAAGTAGCAAAATATGCAAATATCAGCAACAGTTGTCCTCTGGAAGAAGGGTTTCCAAGGGGCAAACTTCCATAATGCCAAGCCATCCGTTGAGCAGTGTTAGCCAAGTTAATGAAGTCACTGGTACTCACTTGTTGTCATTTCCCCATTGTAAGCACTTAGACCCAAATGTGAAACATTATTAAATTGAATAGGTCACCAAATACAGTGATTTGGTCAGTATGGAGCTATTTGTAAAGGTTATGAATCAGATTAAAATCCTCATCTGTCACAGAGCCAGGGAGGCAACACTCTTCCCTCCACACTATTCGGGGAACTATTACATAAACCTAGATTACATTATTAGAAAGCATTACCACTCAGTGTATGCATATTACTACCTGTTTCTCTCATTAAAGGCACAGCAAGGAGGAATAACCATGAAATGCCATTCCTGGAAGAGCATGAGCTTGAAAGTAAATGTGGCAATTGAACTTGGCATCCTGTAGTGGCCCTGGAGGGAAGGTGATTTACCTAAAATTTGGTATTTGTGAAGATTTTATTCAAAGCCTCTCTCATTTTTAATTTTATTTATTTTTATTTTTATTTTTATTTTTTCAATGTGTGGTTGCCTTTTACCTGCCTCCAGCCACACACCTGGCTGGAGACCTGGCTTGCAATCTGGTCATGCGCCCTAGCTGGGGAATCAAACCAGCGACCTTTGGGTTCGCAGGCTGGCACCTTGTCCACTAAGCCACCACCCAGGGCCTCTCTCATTTTTTTTAGCAAGGTAAATAGGAAGCAAAGGGCTTCACCCTCTGCCCATTGGAGTCAAGGTGTGAGCTCTAGTTCTAGCCAGTATTTAGCACTGCCTCAGTGTCATGGGTCCCCCTTCTCTCAAAGACCTGGGAGTCTAGTTCCTATGGTGCTGTGTTGGAACTTACAAAGCGACTGACAAGTTCCAAATGCAGGATCTTTTTGCAAACTGCAGTGGCCTTTGAAAAACTAAAAATCACTGAGACTTCAGAGAAACAGAGGATCATTGTGATTATTTATTGTTTGTGAATAACCTTTTAAATATATTTTATACCTGGAGGAGATGTAAATATCACTTTATTTGCATTTCCAGATTGATATGTAAATATTTAAGTCATTATGCATATGCTAATAATAAATGATTTGATTATATTTTTGTGGTAAGTATATCCAATTTTCATTTATGAAAACCCTAGGAAGTGTTACAAAAGAGAAAACAACCCAAAACTTTCTACTTTAGTCAACAAAAGCTAATGAGGTAACCTGAATTCCTATTGTTCAGCTCCTCTAAATGACTATCCCCTTATTAAAAATTATGCTTTATGAAAATAACAATTTTTAAAATCATAGCATTTTTGCAGCAAGAGAGAATGACAATCAAGCCTAAATCCATATTCTATATATATTCTTCCCCTAAGCTTATCGTTACTGACCAAATTATAAAGACTTAAGCAAGAAGTTTAAAATGTAAGCAACACTTACCAAAACAAAACAAAGGGTACATTTTACCATAACATGCCATGTGTGATTTTAAGAACTTTAAAATATATTGTTCCACTGCCATAAGTTAATTCTTGATGTGTATATGTGCAAAATGTATACATACATAGTACCTATTTGAAGACATGGTCAAAGTAGAATATTGGAAATAGTATAAAAATTTGTTAGCTGTTCCTTTATGACTCTTAACTTTACAAAGCAGGGAGCAGCTAAAATAAACATTAAACACAATTCTACTTTGCAATATAAAATAAAAGAGCATAGGACTGGCATCACTGTTCATCACCTATGTATATATCAGACGTTGCAAGTGATTCTGCAGTTGTCACGCAGTGGGAGCCTCTAGGCCTGTTAGATATCTGATTCCCGGGCTCTGCAGCACATCTAACTCCCGCACCCAGCAGGCGCAGGGTCATTCGAAGGTCATGGTGGTTAAAGATGGCTGTCAATTCATTGCTTGGGCTAGGTTTCAAGTCTCCTTTATCTCTGTTATATTGATGATTCCTAGTGATAGCTCAGGAAATTAACCACACCATCCATATGCATCTTAATGGTGTGTTTCGTAGCACCAAAATGACTGTATTAAAAGCTCAGTGTGCTGTATTTAAAAGAATCTCTTACCCTTTGAAAGCTAAGAACTGGAACAAATATACTTTCACCTGAATAAACAGTTATGGTTCTACGGTGCCTTGCAAATTTAAAAGGGGGGGAGGGGTTGTAATAAAACAAGTTGAAACTAGCTGATCCTGCCTTTTCCCCATGCAAAAGTAATTATTACTCAGTCAAAAATATGCAGTGAAAAAGAACAATTACATACGAACCCATTATAATTCTGAGAGTATCCACCTGGTGTTTTTTATTTTGATGAATACCCTTTTGGTTCCTCTGGCTGTACAACTTAATGTTTGTCTCAACTCCCTATGGCTAAGGAGAAAGACAAGACTTAACTGTAAATTTGCACATGCTTTATTGCAATGCAAAGGCATTAACACATTTAACAAGATTGTGATTCCATTTAATTATCTGATTTTGACATGGACCTACCACAGATAAAATTGATGGGATGAGTTATGAGCACCATAAAAAAAAAAATCACTGCTTTCTCTTCAAGGGGTGATCTTTTATATTCTCCACCACTATCTGCCTTAGGTGAAAAAAAAAAAAAAAATTAAGCATGGTAATAGGATAGCCATCCTCAAATTGCTTCCTTCCAAACTGAGTTATCCCTGTCACATGACAATGATGCATGGTCATTTATTTTTCAGCTTACCTGGGTAAGATCTGTGATATCTAAAGAAAAATAAACAAATAAATAGACAAGTAGACAAAAACAGAGAAAAGCCTCTGCTAAATTAATCCTGTGTTTATTTTCTATTATATTTACCATTTCTCAGCTTCTTCTCAACAATATTTGATGGTACTCATTAGGCTTTTGCCTGAGACAAGTGAAAAAAGCTCAGGAGCTAGATACCAAACTCAAAATTTATTCAGTTAGACAGGAGGTGTGATAGGGCTATGGTAATAGTCATTGCCAGAAATTTAGAACTGACAGTAAGAGGAAGTCAGCAGCTCTATTCAAGTGCAAGTGTGGTGGTGTAGTGCCTGGCATCTTGGCATATGTTCTCAAATGGAAAGGTGCCAGATACTAGCTAGAAGAGCATAATGTGCTGGCTTTCTCTTCCACAAGTTGAAAGAAAAGCTTTAGCACCACAGCATTAATATTTTATGTAACTGCATTAAACTCTCTGATACTTGAGTTCATTTTCCACGTTCTTGTTTATGACTCACTAATAAAAGAAGCTAGTGTCTTCTTAAAATATCTCCATAAGCCTCCTTTCCCTGTTCATGAGGGGAAAAAAATCTAAATTTCAAAATACATTTATAATTCAATTACCCAAATAGATGATGAAGCAAAGCAATTTTTTTCAGTCTTTTCTAAAATAAGCTCATTTTTATTTGGCTATTGATGAAGTAGAAATCTTTAATAAAAATATTCTGCCATGTGGTTTCATCCCAAGATTTCTTTGTCTTTTAAGAAATGGTTTTAAGGTCACTGGTTCGATTCCCAGTCAGAGCATATAACCAGGTTGCAAGCCAGGTCTCTAGCCAGGTCCGTAGCTGGAGGCAGGTGAAAGGCAACCATACATTGATGCTTCTATCCCTCTCTGCCTCCCTCCCTGCCCTTCTCTCTAAAAATAATGAATAAAATCTTTTAAAAAGAAATGGTTTTATGCTATACCAATAGGGTAAGACATTCAGAGGATTAAATCAATAGACTATAAATTATATGTAAAAGAAAACATCAGGTCACTGTCCTGACACAACAGATTTATTATTAAAGTAGGGTAAGTCCATAGCAATTCACTACATTAGTTTTTATAAAGTAAGAGACGCAGAGAGATCAATGATAACTTTGGCTTACTGTTGCTTTTAATGGTTCATTTATAATAGCCACTTATCTCCTATTATTTTAACTTGCTATAATAATGTCAAGCCAAGAAAGAAAAGATGATCACCATTATGGGAATATATATTTAATTCAAGTCTGACTGACTATTTCTTAATCTGATTCATGTATTTTGTACAGTGGCCAGAAATACTCTAAAATGCATAGTGATTCTTAGGTACACATAAAAACTCCATTATACAGTCTACATTAGGGTTGAAGTACAAAAAAGTCTGGCAGTTTTGGCTGTAGTTTCATAGGCATGTTATTAGATGAATGACCACATTGCAAGGCCCATCCATAGCCCACCAGCTTAAACCTGCCTAGTGCTGTCAACATCAAGAATAACAGCTGAATCTCAAATAGACCCTCACTATGCTTCCTGGAAACTATCTCTCACAATATAAAGCACATTTTGCTCCAGACATGCTCCCACACTTCATTTGTGGATTCTCTGCAGCCGCTTTGCCATTCTTGAAAAGGCTATCTCAAATGAAAAAGAATAAACTCACCTATTTCTTCTGGTAAACCAAGAGGAAAAAGGTCTTCCCTTTTCCTCTTGGATATCCCTAAAATATATAATATATTATATATATTATATATATATAAATATATATATATAAATATATAAAATATCCCTAGATATTTTATCCCAGGGAAACTTGGATTAACTAAATATTAAAGGAGATAAGGGGGACTGAATCAAGGAGGAATCCCCACCACCACTACCACTGTTCCTTAGTGATACAGGAATGATAGATTCTGAAACTCATGTCTTTTTATCAACAAAAGGTGGCTTCACTTCTGCTTGCCCCTGTTGGCTGGCTTGTTACTAAGCACTCTGGATTACCCAAACTATTAGTGTTGAAATTACACAGGTAATTTCACTTTATTTTAAAGTAGAGGTTACCTATATCCATAATATAGAGAACACCTAGGATTCAACTACAATAAAGCAAATAGTCCAATTAAGAAATGGGCAAGGCGCTGGCTGGTGGCACAGTGGATAAGACACTGGCTTGTGAACCCAATGGTCGCTGGTTCGATTTCCCAGCCAGGGCACA
Organism: Noctilio leporinus; assembly: GCA_004026585.1. Lineage (NCBI taxonomy): Eukaryota > Metazoa > Chordata > Mammalia > Chiroptera > Noctilionidae > Noctilio > Noctilio leporinus. The sequence goes on from PVIW01000820.1 coordinate 213,949, forward strand.
TAACCAAGTTGCAAGCCAGGTCTCCAACCAGCTCTATAGCTGGACGCAGGTGAAAGGCAGCCATACATTGATGTCTCTCTCCCTCTCTGCCTCTCTCCCTACACCTCGCTCTAAAATAAATACATGAATAATCTTTTTAAAAATTCTTAAAAAAAAAAAAATGGGCAAGGACTTGAATAGACATTTCTCCAAAGAAGATATACAAATGACCAATAAGCACATGAAAAGATGTTCAATATTATTAATCATCAAGGAAATGCAAACCAAAACTATAATAAGATATTGCCCCACACTCATTAGGATAGTTATTATTTTTTTAAAGACAGACAATAACAGTGTTGGCAAGGATAGGGAAAAATTGAAACTCATATGCATACACTGATGGTGAGAGTATAAATTGGTACAACCAGTTTAAAACACTGGCAGCATCTGTTAAAGGTAAACATATGCTTAGCCTGTGATCTAGCAATTCTACTCTTAGGAATATATACAAAAGATATAAATACATATCCTCAAAAGAATATTGTCAAAAGACATTAACAGATGTTAATGTTCATAACAAAAGAGCCAAATATTAGAAGCAATCCAATGCTACCACAATAGGATGGATAATTGAAATGTGGTATGTTCATAAAAAGCAATGTTGCACAATGATTTTTTTAAAGAATAACTTATTATTAATGGTATAACATGAATGCATATTACAGATATTACATTAAGTAAAAAGGCCATATAGTAGCTATTATATGAGTCCACTTACATGAACTACAAAACAGATATGACTAATATAACGGTAGAAGTCAGAAAGTGGGAGAGGGTATTGATGGGGAAAGAACACAAAAGAACTATTTGAGGTGCTGGAAAAGTACTATATTTTTATCGAGGTCGCAATCATACAAATATGTGATGAATCTTAAAAGTACAATTGAAAATTGTCAAACAGAAAAGCTTACATATGGTATGATCTCATTTATAGGACATTTTGGAATAGGCAAAACTATAGGGATAAAGAATAGACTAGCGATCACCAGGAACTTGGGGTGGAAGGAGGAGACTGACTGCAAAGAAGAACAAGAAAACTTTTTGAGATAATGGAAATGGCTTATATCTTGACTGTGACACTGTTACATAACTACATACACTTACCAAAACTCATCAAACTATGCAGTTAAAAAAAATTGAATCTTATTACAACTAAATTATAATTCCATGCCTACTTTTAAAATATTCAACAATCTGTACACTCAAGATTAGTGCACTTATGCACTTGCTATGCTACATATATGTTATATTTCGATAAAATATATTAAAAGTTATTTTTAAAAGCAGAGGTTAAATGGGTTATGAAATATGTGTTCCAATCCAAACTTAACCACTGATTTGCTAGGTCAAATACTCTAGTTGTTGCAGCTGAGTAGAAATACAGACAGTGTTAGGTCTGCAGTGAGCCCTGAGCTTTATATAATATCTCACCTGGACTGGGAGAGGAGAAGTGACCTGTGATATGTTATACAGCTACCCAATGTGGAACCTGAAACTAAAACCTTGGACATCCGACTCACAAACCAATAGTCTAATTCAACTCTAGTTTGAGGGAGATTTAAAAAAAAAAAAGAAAACAAATCAAACTGATCATTTGACACTGCCTAAGCAGTCAATTTTCAACCATTTGGGTAGCCCTGGTCCTCGGTTGGCACATATTTGCTCTCAACTTCCAAAGGCACTAAGAAAACTAACCGGATGTTTTCAAAATGACTTGAGCTATTTAAGCTACCTGAATAAGCTGAGGTACCAGAGTTCCCTTGGTAACAGCAATTTGCCATGCAATGTACATGATGGCAGTGCCCATTTAGGTGGTTCCAACTCAGAATGAAATCTTACCACAATTTCTACTCATCCCTGTCCAGGGCCATCTCCAAAATCACATAGTCAGTTATGCTAAGTACTAAGATTGTACTGTCACTAAAAAAGATAATTGGGGATACAATCTACATTATATGACTTAAATTAACTTCTGTTTTAAAATATAGTTCCTTTGCAGTAAAGTCAACTTTTTAAAGTGCACACATGCACAAATGGACACTCAGATCTTAACAAATCCTATAAAGCAAATATTGGTGAGCAATAGAGTTCTCAACATTTTTCTTACACAATTGCAAACATGAGAAGTTGTGCCATACTTCTCTCTAAAATCGAGGCTTTAAGGGCAGGCTAAATCAGTGGTCCCCAGTTCCCTTTCCTATGTTCTGTTTCTACCTAGATGACCCTTTGACCTCCCATCCTCTCTCACCCTCTACTAAGCCCCAAGCACCAACTCTTCTCTGACCTCCACCCCCTATCAAAACAGAATAGACTCTAGTATCCCTTATTTACACTTTTTTGATTGACTGATTGGTTACACTTTAGTTTCAATGAGCTTTAGTCAGTATGTTAATTTCAGCGCCATTTATATTTAAACAATTTACGCCTCATTTTACAATGGAAGGTCAATTCTCCATTAAAGAATTTCCAGCTTTAATTTCAGTAAGCAAATAAGGAACTATTTTGGAATCAAGGAAGAACTTGTAATCACACAAAGGTGTTCCTAACCTTGGGAAGTCATGGATTATACAGCAGAGTAGCTGAGAGGTTACAGAAAGAGCCCAAAGAATTGTTTCCTCATTCACCCACTCATTCATTCACGCATGCATTCAATAAACATTTATCAAGCACCTACCATGTGCCAAGTATTACAACACAGAAAGACTCAGTGATTAATAAGATATGGTCTCTCTCCTGAAGCAGTTTGTAAAGAAGAGTCCCAAAGTGAGAAGAGCTCTGACAAATAAAAATACTAAAGGAGGACAGGGAGCAGGTTTTCACTCTCTTTCTCCCTGGGGCAGCTTTCACAGAGGACAGACCCATGAGCTCAAGTTACAGAAGTTTGATGGGGCAAAAGGCAGAGAAAGGGACAAAATGGGTTCCCTAATCTTTTGGCCAAATGGGAGAGGAATGGTTACCTTTCTTGTGCTGAGGGAACTTAAGGCAGCAGAGGCTAACACCAAGGTCAGTCTCTTCTGCAGCCACAAACATAAAGACAACTGAAGCTGTGACAACAGCTGGGCCTCTTCCTCTCATCTGAAGTCATAGGGGAAGGTCAGTGGATTATAGTCCTTGTCAAGCTTTGCTTAGCCAGTTGTGGGAGAGGATAGGTACAAGCATTATCTTGGGACTCCATACTCAAACTCCACTTATTAAAAGGTTATATTTTTTTTATCAGGATGCATACATTTTATCCATATCCTTTAAAATAGCTGTTACTTGATTTTGCTTTATTTGGGGCCTTAGAATTCCAAAGACTTTTTTAGTGTCCAATTTAGGATAGTAGAGAAAAGGTTATAGACAAGTAATGTCTATGCTTCAGAATAGCTCCCTTCTTGCCAGCAAAGGATAATAGGGAAGTCTTACCTCACTGTAGCAATTTAAAGGCTTACTTCTGGAAGTTTGCTGAAGGCAGAAACTTTGTCCCCAAATTCTACCAAAGTCAAGTTTGTACACTCAACACTGGAGCTATCCTGTACCCCTTTTCTCAATTTCAACTTTCTTAGATTTTTAACTCTTCCTTACCCCAAAATTTGCAGTGAATAGGTTGTATCATGAAACATTGATGTTATCTTAGTACCTAATATATAGTATCACATTCATATCTTTTGGGGTTCTAAAACATAGCCCTCAATCTCCTATATTATTCCACTCTTTGAGAATGTATTAATGAATATTCATTCTTTTAACAAGTGTTTATCCATCATTGAAACAGATAGTTATTTCCCACTACTCATTCTCTCCTTCTTCCATGAGACAACATTTACTAGTAACCTTTTCAGCTGGGTGGGCTATATGACTAAGTTTACCAGAAGAAAATATGAGTGGAAGTGATGTATGCTACTTACAACTTGCTTACTTTATAGGAAATTGCTTGCCCTTCACATTCACACTATCTCTCTTCCTAAAATCTTGAGTGAAAATGTAGAGGTAACACAGCTTTAACCATGCAGACAAGACCAAAGGAATGAATGTTGAAGCAGCAAAATGGAGAAAGCCAGGCTGTGAATGACCTCCTGGTGCTAATATACTCTACCCATTTGGGCTCTTATATTCCTCTGAAATTTTACATGAAAGAGAATTAAACTTCAGCCATATTTGAGCCACTGAATTTTAAATTTCTTTGTTACAGCAGCTTAGCCAGACTAGTTAATATAAACATTCATTCAATGTCTATTGAGCATTTACTCTGTTTCTGAGAGAAATACAAAGTGGTGAAGAGACAGAAGAGCTCTCTGGACATAGGTTGCTTATAATTTAGAAGGAGAGACCAAAAATATATACATTTGCAAACTATGATAAGTATATAGAGGAAACAAAGAAGGTTCTAACTTACCGCCTCTCAGAGGATGCAACACATAACTAAGCTCAAGGTCTTGGGGGAAAAGTGGAACAGGGGGATTTATCTAAGGTTGCAAAGTCCCTGGGGCAAAAAAAAAGAGAGAGAGAGAGAGAGAGAGAGAGAGAGAGCGCTTGGCTTCTGGATGGAACTCAAATAAAAGGTGAACAATGTGAGCAGTGTGGCATTAGGAGAAAAGGCTTTTCATAAACACACACACACACACACACTAATTAATTATGAGTAAAGTATCTTTGCTTTTGCAGTTGGTCCTCACTCCATTTTCTTTCTGAACCAGCAGTTTTTTAAAACTTCTTCTAGTCCCTCACATGTTCCAGCATTCCAGCAGTGGGTCTGGAAATTGACCACTTTGAAACCAAAAGAATTCTGTCTGAGCCATCAGCATCCTTAGACTCAACCTACAGAATTTTCCCAAAATTAGATCCCCTTTTTTCCTACGCACCCAATCTCCCCAGGGTCATTTCTATCCATGTATCCTCCCTTTTTATCCTTTCTAACGCACAAGCACTTGAAAAGCCACCAAGATTCTATCGTTCCCACCTTCTTCTCTTTCCATTCCCTTGACTTTCACAGGAAAGCTGGGGCATAAGGTTTTTTGTTTTTTTTTACTTTTATTGTTGTTGTATTACATCCATACCCTTTTTGCTCCCCTCTGTCCCCCCCGCATAAAATTTATATTAGCATTTCCTAGATACCTTATCTTCTGTAGCAAAAGTCATCATAAAACCCAAATCATATGTTGATCGCTGTCCCAACCATAAATAAAGGTAAGTTGGGGAGAAGGAAATGTCACCTCCAATTACTCTGTAAAACTTTGATAGTAAAATGCTAAAAGTTTAAATGTTTAACTAAATTCTAATAAAAATATTAATTAAGTACTTGCTTCAGCAGCACATATACTAAAATTGGAACAATACAGAGAAGATTAGCATGGCCCCTGTGCAAAGATGACATGCAAATTTTTGAAGCATATCATATTTTTAATATAGAAAAAATATTAATAAATAATATGATATGACATAAATTAGGTAATAGGTTATGTTTCACAATGATCTGTACACTCCTTCAAAATGGTTGGTATCTTCTCTCTGCAAAATTTTACATCATTCCTGAATAAATATTTTCATTAATAAAAGAGCAGAATATAAGGTAGCAAGAAAGAAACCAGAGTTAGGAGATGAGAGAAGTTCTAAGAGAGGGAAAGAATAGAGTTAGTGGAGGTCAGGAAGAGGTGAAGCCAGAAGGCATCCTTAGAGCCAGTAGAGCAAACCTCCAGGTGCTTCTAAAGAGCACCTGCTGTTGTTAGGTACCAAAGCATCATCCACTTCACACAATTATAGATGCTCAATCAGGGACTAGACTAGATGCCTTCATGTCATTCTCAAATAAGAAAGAAAAATGAGAGGGGAGAAGAGAGGGAGGGAGGGAAAAGGCAAGAAAAGGAAAAATTGGGTCAGTTAAACCAGTTAGGAGAAAGACTACACACAATGTTATTAAGAATGAGTGCTCAGGAGCCAGACCGCTAGGTTTAAAGTAAACTTTACCATTTTCTAGCTGGGTGACCTCTCCTTTCAGCTTCCTCTTTGTTGAAATAGAGATTGTAATAGCACCTACACTTTATAGTGCTATGGAGAAAATTCTAATGAGCCAACCAATCCATGTCACGTGCGTGCTTAGCACAGTGCCTACCTACAACAGCATAAGCTGTCAATAAGCCATGGGTGCTTTTGCACATATGGGCTCAATCTCAGAAAAATAAACATGCATGATGATACTATAGGAAAGTTGTAAAGCAAAACAGCAAACGTTATCTTTTACTCAATTAGATAAATTTGTGTTTTCTTGGCGGGCAAAGAAAAGAGCCATCCTTGGTTTTTATGTATTTGTTTAGGTTTAACAAATCAAAATAGTGTGTATATTAAAAAAAAAACAAAAACAAAAGATTGGAGAGAGAGAGAAAATGGAATTTGAAGAAGCTGCCAACTGGCCCATCTTACATGGATACTTCCTAAATCACATTGTCCAGCTTCCGTCCCACAACTCCAGGCCACAGCCGATAGGCCCTAAAATATGTCAAAGCGCCAGCATGTGGTGTTAACACATGGCAGGTATAGCAGGATTCTTAGTTGTAAGCAGAAAGTACTGACTACTGCTGATGTCATTGGAAAAGGAACATTTGGGTAACTCAGAAATTTGCTAAGAAGACTGGAAATCCAGCTTTGGAAAATGGAAAGCTTGGCAGCCAGGGCTAAATGTCACCATAGAGTCAGCCTAGGGAGGAGACAACTGCCAATGCCCCAGACCAGGACTCCGCCTCCTGCCCTGACAAACCACTCGACCTGGTTGCTGATAGGTGCCATCTCTCAAACTTTCACCATGGCTGTGCTGGAAATAGATGAGGCTGCTAAGAGCAAAGAGCCTTTTCTGACTCCCAGTAAGAAACTGCCAGAACATAAAAGGTTCAGATATTGGGCAATCCTATAGAACAGATAAAAATAAATAAATGAGAGAAAAATGTTTGATGGAACAATTAATGGTACATTCACTGTTTTAACCAATCATTACATTCAAAATATACCACATAAATACAGATAATCTTTATGATATAACATTAGTGTATCTATGAGTTTGTTCCTGTTTTGTTTATTTATTTTGGTTTTTAAACTCTACATGTAAGTGAAATTGTATGATATTTGAAAGGAATTAAGAAGTAGAAATTCCTGGCTGGTAGCACAGTGGATAAGGTGCCGGCCTGCGAACCCAAAGGTCGCTGGTTTGATTCCCCAGCCAGGGCACATAACCAGGTTGCAAGCCAGGTCTCCAGTCAGGTCCATGGCTGGAGGCAGGTGAAAGGCAACCATGCATTGATGTTTCTCTCCCTCTCTGCCTCTCTCCCTTCTCTCTCTGGAAATAATAAATAAAGTCTTAAAAAAAAAAAAAAGTAGAAATTTCCACTTATAAAAAGTCATGAGGATGTAAAGTACAGCATAGGAAATATAGTTAATAATATTGTAATAACCATGTACAGTATCAAATGGATACTAGATTATCAGGGTGACCATTTTGTAAGGTATCTAAATGTGTAAATCATTATGTTGTACACCTAATATTAGTATAATGTTATATGCAAACTGTAGATTAAAACTTTTTAATAAGTTGTCACAACTTGCTGAAGTCTAGAGTTTTCCCATAGAAGGAATATTTTTGTTTAAGGTAGTGAATTTCACGTTAAGTCCTTGTGGTTTATAGGGAACACACCAATGAAAACACAATGCTCCCTCAACTTCCCTGGTTCCTGAATCAAGCAGCAACCAGGGAGCAACCATCTGAATCACTGGGGCAGGCAATTAGGAAGCTTGGCTTTCTCTTGATTTTGTCTCTGTCTCATCTGTCAAACCATATACAGAATTTCTGAAATGGAAGAAATAATATGGGTTGGCCAATTTCTCTTTACCCATGGGACAGAAGAGATCTGAGCAGTCAGTCAGTCGCCCATTCTGTAGAATTCATAAATGTAAGGAGGAAGAAAGAAACCCTCTGGTTATATATCTCATTATTCTTACTTGCTTATCCTTAATAACTTTGAGGTCTTCAGTATTTAATTATTATTGTAATTAATTGTAATAATTACTATACTTAATACAATGATAAGTTATTAATGTTATTACTATATCTAGCCTGAGATTACAATTTGTAATACTCAATTAAGTTTATATTAAAGCTACAAGAAAATATTTTCTTTTACCACTATTGCTGCTGGCACCTTTCTGGGACTCAGTTTCTTCACCTGTAAAATAGAAAAACCAGATTAGATAACTTTTAATGTCTCTTCTTGTCTTATTTTGTTATTCTAAAACTTAAAAATATTTAAAATATTGTAATGTTTATAATTATGCCAAGTCCTTGTTCACTATAAAAGTTAGAAAAGTAGAAGGAAGTTATGTCCTACATACAACTCCTTTTTCTCTCTCACTTTAGAGAGAGAGGGGAAGAGAAGGAGAGAAATATGGATCAATTGCTCTCCTAGATGGGTACCAAACCTGCAATCCAGGCATGTGCCCTAACCAGGAATGTAACTATTGACCTTTCAATTTGTGGGGAGATGCCCAACCAACTGGCCAGGGCTCCATATACAACTCTGAATCTGACTTTGTGCAAATTGAGTTAAGAATAAATAGGCTTCTAAGGACTGAGTCTTTTTAGGCCTCATAATATGTTGCTTCAAAATCATGTTGAAATTGGTTCATTTGGTTATTTTTAGTCAAGAAGTGCAAAGAAGTAAACTGTGAGGCCAAGCCCTTTTTTGTGAACATGAGTTACTCTTTTGTTGTTATTGTTGTTCTTAAATGTAGACTGCAATTGGATTTACATAAAATCACCAAATAAAAATTATGGAGAGGAATATCATGCACTCAAATGTTTCCAGCCATATGGATGTTAGTTTTCATAGAGACAAAATCTCTGTGTTTTATATTGAATATTTCCATTTTTGTCCACATTTTGGGTATGTGCAACAGACATAATTTCTGAATGAATATAAATCATTTCTTTCTTCTCTCTGCAAAGAAGTGTCTTAATCAATTAGTGTCAGATATGAAAAAAGTCTTATTGTTAAAGTTGTCCTCTCATTGACTTTATTGTCAAATTTGACCTCTCTTTGGCCTTGTTTTCACTCAAATATTTGTCATTTGCTCATTTTCCCAAGAATGTGTCGCCACAGTTTGCACATAAGTCTGGTATTACACAGTTTCTACAGCTCTCTAATTCTTTATCAGTAAGTAATCACCCACTATAGTACCTGTATCAACAATAACTTGGTACTTCTTTATAGAGGACTTGTGTGGCTGGTGCTGTGGAGAAGCACTACAACAAGGTGGATAAGAGTTTGGGCTCTGGGTTCAGTGGACAAGTTACTTAACATCTTGTAACCCCTCCATTTCCTTATCTGTAAAATGAAAATATATAAAAATACCTCCTTCTTGAAGCTAATGATGAAACAACAGTGTATGTAAAGTATATGACATACTGTCAGACATTACCTGGCTCAGAATAATTCTGAATAAATACCACATTTTCTTTCTTTTTTTTAATTATTATTTTTTAAATTTTATTGTTGTTGTATTACATCCATCCCCTTTTTTGCTCCCCTCTGTCCCCCTCCCCACCCATCCATTCCCCCCAAAGTCAATCCCACCTGTTGTCCATGTCCATGGTTCTTTTATACTAGGTTCTTGTCTAAGCTGCTCCACATTTTCAATGTAGTGAAAAACCATGTATATATATATTTTTTTAATTTTAGTTAGTTAGTTATTTTAGAGAGTGGGGAAGGGAGGGAGAAAAAGAGGGAGAGAAACATCAGTGAGTGGCTGCTTCTTGTGTACCCGCAACTGGAGACCAGGCCCAGAACCCAGGCAAATGCCCTGACTGGGAATCCAACTGGCCACCCTTTGGCTCCCAGGCCAGTGCTCAATCCAGTGAGCCACACCAGTCGGTGGGGGGGGAGTGTATTATAGAGGATACAAGTTAACCATCAACAAGAACAGTCACCTTAGTTTGTAAAGCAAGACTCTGGAAGTATAGAAAGGTTCATTAAGAACCCTTTGACCTGGCTGGTGTGGCTCCGTGGATTGGGTTCCCACCTGCAAACCAAAGGGTTGGGGGTTAGTTAGATTCCCAGTCAGGGCACATGCCTGGGTTGCGGTCCAGATTCCCAGTTGGGTACCAGAGGCAGTCACTTTTTCTCCCTTCCCCTTTCCCTAAAAACTCAATCAATCAATCAATAACCTTCAGAAAGAAAGAAAAGAAAAGACCCTACAGGGACTATCTCTTCAAGTTCCTGGAAGTGAAGGTCCCTGCCCTCCAGAAGTTTAAGATCTTCTTGGGGAGTGAAGACGCACACATGTGGACAGCCTGTTACCCCAGGCTGTTAGGTGTCATGTGACAAAGCTTTCCTTGGAAAGGGGGGTTCTTGGGAGGGGCTCAGCTGAAAGAGCGGGAAGAGGTACAGACGACTTCCTAGAAAGAAGGGAGACCTGTGGCCACGAGAGGACATCTGCTAGGATGCTTCCCTGGCTGGAGGGACGCTGGCCTCTCCAGGAACACCCAGCGTTGAGGAACTTCTCTTCGCTCAACCCTCAACCTTCTCTTCACACCTGCAACCCTCACTTCTACCCTTCAAAGCATCGCAGCTGAACTGGAAGGGGAAAGAATGCTACTCAATCACACGGGTTTTGAAAACATCTGGGAGGAGGCAGCCGGCAGGGAGTAAAATCACCCCCCCCCCACCCCACCTTTCAAATTTTCAGAACCTGAAGTAGGGGGGGCAGGCTTCCTGGGGCTCGAGGGGTGGCAGCCCGGAGGCCCCTCCCGGAGGAGGCAGCCCACCACCCAGGGCCGCCTCCCAGCCCCGGCTCTGCCCCCGGAGCACCTGGAAGCCGGGCCTGCTGGCGAGAAAACAATGGGGAACTGTGAGGCCTGGTGTCCCCTGGAAACAACGTGGGGCCCTTGGCAGCCTCCGGGGATGAGCCCCGACTCGGGCTTCATTCACTGCCAACCCACCGGCTTAGGCGGGGCACCGCGGGGCGCCCGGGCCGGCTCCAGGCCCGCACGCCGGGGAGGCCCGGATGCTGCTCCGCGGGGTCCGGGAGGGGCACTGGCGGCTGCTGAAGAATTCGGTGGGCGAGAGCCGGCCGCGGAGACCGGGGGCGCCTTCCGAAGGCGGGAGCACCGGCCCCGCGGCCACGAGGCGGGCGCTGAAAGCCGTACCCGACGCCACTCCGCCGCGCCCGGGTTCTCGCGGCCGCGCAGCCCACGCCAGCCGAGCTCCCCGACTCCCGCCGCTGCCCCTGGCTGCAGGGGCGGGACCCCGTTTGTTCAGGATGGACCCTTTTCCGGAACCGTGTGGCTGATATTTGGGGGGCAGGGGGTAGTCCCTACCATTTAAAATCATTGCTTTCTGCCTATTTCTTTTCAACGTAAACAGATTATCGTTTGTAAACGGCCCGGCCTGGCTAAAGGGTATCCCTCTTTAAAAAAAGAAAATAAAAAATCATTCAGTAATTTCTCTTATTTTCTGTTGCAAACAGTTGCGTATCTTCCCCCCACCAAGGAACCGCCCAAGCCTAAAATGAAAACGCAAAAACAACCTCATTTCTAGAAATTAGCTTTAGGGCTAGATGTTTCATGAACATAGGTCTAATACGTAAAAAATTAATAGAATGATTAAAAAATGGAGACATTTTGGGTGTTGCTGGAAATATTGAAAAGGAGACATAAGTTTATCTTTTCATTTATTTCTAATAAACCCAAAATGCAGTCTTTTGGGGGGGCTACTTCGCAGGACGTAATGGGGGTTTGAGATTTTCTCCACCCTTAAAAAGGACACATTGTTCATAGGCTAGCGTCTGCAAGCAAAACCGCTTGATGGATAACTTCGCTTGCAGTTCATCAGCTGCATTTGGTGACTGGCGTTATTAAAAATAAGGATCTAAAACTACAGGGATTCTAGTTCAGCTTTTCAAACACTGACAGCCAAAAATGTCCCTTTGGTCAGCAGCTTCTGCTGAAATCAGTAAGAACCCATGGAAGGAAAAAAACGTAGAAAGTTGTGTTGCAAGAAAACCGATGATCTGGGCTGATGTTTGTGTATGTGTATAGGTGTATGTGTGCACGCGCCTGTGCAAAGTACATCAGCAGGCCATTGGGAAAAAATGGATCAGAACAAATCAGGAGGCTATGCTGTGCCACAACCCAACAGAAACAAACAGGGGCGGAAAAAGATGTAGAGCCCTGCCTGGTGTGGCTCAGTGGATTGGCTCTGGCTGCAAACCCAAGGGTCACTGGTTCAATTCCCAGTCAGGGCACACATAACCAGGTTGCAAGCCAGGTCCCCAACTGAAGGCTGGTGAAAGCCAACCATACATTGATGTTTCTCCCCCTCTCCTCCCCCAGCTAGCTCCGTTGGTTGGAGTATCTTCTCAAAAGCCAAGGTTGAGGGTTCAATCCTCCAACAGGGCACATACAAGAACCAACCGTGAATGCATGAATAAGTGAAACAACAAAGCAATGCTTCTCCCCCTCCCTCCGCCTTTCTCTTTCTCTCTCTAAAATCAATTTTTTAATTCAAAAAAATCAGTAATCCTAATGGCCTGAAAATCAAGGTCCTGGGTAGTAAAGAAGAGGGAAAACAAGCAATATTCAGCCTGAAACAAATCACATAGAATAAATGAGAAAGCAAGAAATTAAATCAGAAATTTATAATTAAGAAGTGTGCCCTGCCTGGCTGGTGGCACAGTGGATAAGGCGTCGGCCTGCAAACCCAAAGGTCGCTGGTTCGATTCCCCAGCCAGGGCACATAATGAGGTTGCAAGCCAGGTGTCCAGCCAAGTCCGTAGCTGGAGGCAGGTGAAAGGCAACCATACATTGATTTCTCTCTCTCTCTCTTCCTCTCTCCCTTCCCCTCTCTCTAAAAATAATAAATAATTTTTTAAAAAGAAGAAGAAGTGTGCCCTGCCTGTTGGCACAGTGGATAAGGCGCCAGCCTGCAAACCCAAAGGTCACTGGTCGATTCCCAGCCAGGGCACACATAACCAGGTTGCAAGCCAGGTCCATAGCTGGAGGCAGGTGAAAGGCAACCGTACATTGAAGTCTCCCTCCTTTCCCCTCTCTCTAAAAATAATAAATAAAATCTTAAAAAATAAAAATAAAAAAAGGAAGTGCACTGGCCTCAGGTCCCAAGCCACCCTAGTTTTTATTTAGAAAGTAGGAGTACTGATACTATGGTCTCTAAATCAAATCCACCCATCTCTGGATACCTTGTCTTTCTGATTCATAAAATGAAAGGTTGGGTAATGGGTCCCTGTCAATTCTGGATATCTAGGCACAAATAGTCCTACCGCAAAGCATTTGTGTACTCTCAGAACTCAGGCAGAAGAAAAAAAAGAGAAGAGGAGAAGAGAGAGGGTAGAGGTGGAGGTGGAGGTGGAGAAGAGAGGGGAGGGGAGGAAAAGAAAAACTCAGGCAAAATAGTAGGCTTATCTACAGCAGGGTGTCACCAAACTTAGTCAGATAGTTGGTAGCTTATCTGATAGGGACATGTTAACTTGTGTCCTTGTGTGTATTGAAAAAGCCATAGTATTTCTTAGAGTTAGAGATGTATTTTATAGTCCTGTTCAATATAAAGATGCTGTCAATGCACTGATTCCAAAATGTTAAAATGAAAGGTTTGTCTGTCATTCCAAATAGTAAATTAAGGACTCCGATTCCTAGAGCTTCTATTGCAAGAATGATTATTCTTCAGGAAGAAACACAAACAGCAGTGACTGTTTCATTTTTTTTTTTCCACAGACGTGCTCAGCCATCAGAAAAGCTTAATAAATCCCTATTTTGTATGCATTTATGCAGTGATTACATGAACTTTGACCTCTGAAGAGCTGTAGTCATGAGCTTAAGTGACCAGCATCTTCTTACTAATCTGTACTGGTTTCCTTGGGTCTTTCTTTTTCATCTCAGTAATTCGTGCACTAGGAGATCGTAAAATTTTAAAGTTGACTTCCCACCTGAGGTATTTACTTCTACAGAAGTCAATTCCCCCTCCTCACCCTCCTCCCACTCCTGTCTAAACAGCCATCTCTAAACAGCCATCTCAGATGGATATTGGGGCTCTGATTGTCAATATTACTCAAACGCAAATGGATTTCAATTCAATCTTGCCCTGTACTTTCACAAAGAAGATAAACTCTAATGGCCCAAAGAGCTTCATTTCATAGCTCATGGCATCAGAAATAAATCGAATCTCTTCTGTCAGGCTAATTTAAACGTTTTTTTAAATATTCAATGTAATTTATTTTTAAGTCAAATGAAACCTAGTGGATTGGCAGAAAGCTAAAAGAAGGTGGCAGAAGAGCAACTGAAAGCTCCTCTGTCTCTCCCCCCAAAAAAGAGCCAGGAAGGGAGATGAAAGTGTTTTAACTTTCTAGTAAACACTGTTTAGCGAAAGAATAATAGGAAAGTTGCCCCTTTTTCAAAGAAGGATGGAACTGTAATTGTTGCCTTCAGCAGAGAGCTCAGATAAACCGCTGGGACTCATTCTAAAGTGACCCATCACTGCATTCATCTCTTCTTGAACTTTCTGTGAACCTGAGATTAAACAGGGGTGAGCAGCTAAGCAGTTTGTTGTTAGCAGCCTTTTCAACAACCCTTTCAGACTGAGTAAATATTGATCGGTTTGAATCTGATTGCCCCAGAGGAAAACACCAGGGCATCTGAATAGCCTCCAAAAGTAAACTTTCAAAGGTGAAGCCCAGAGCAGACTTGAGAATCAGCAACAAGATCTCAACACAGTCTAGTTTGGGAATTCCCAGAATTTCGGGAGTACTTTAAATAACTGAGCAGGGAGAGGAAAAAAAAAACACTTGAAAATTGGAATTTTATATTGCATTTACCACAAGTCCCTAATTGAGACGCTTGTGCTTTTAAAAGCTAACAATAAAATGTTATTTTCTACTTTTCTTCTTTTGTGATCTCAGTTACCATTGCTTTCATTTTTCAAGGTGCTGACTGTGCTCCTCAGAGACCAAAACAGAAAAAGAAAGACCTTGAAATAGAATGTGTTAAGCGCCTTTGATTTAATCGATTGGGACAACAAAGATACAAATGTTTCTCTTGTTGAAAGGTATATTAATGTTTCCTAAATGCTTTGCTTATTAACTGATTTATTCCATTATCTAGAGAAGGCTTGAGATGTTTAGTCATAATTTATCGTGTTATCTCTCTCTCTCTCCCTCTCTCCCTCTCCTTCTCCCTCTCTCTCTTACATTAAAACCAGCACCTTGAAGGTTGGAATCTCCGGGATTCCAGCAGCTCCGGCCCTGCTTTTAGATATTGAAATCTCAGCAGTCGCATGCAAATAACATTTTAACACATTAAAGTATTTGGAAACTAGCCATCTGTTTTGCTGTGTGGTCTTACACTAATAAACAAAAGATACTGTATAAGGCCAAGCGGGGGAAATGAAAGAAAGAGTTGGCCCACTTTGAAGTTCTCCCCCATTCACTTGAGTCTTTTAGAAGCAACCCCAGAGCCCAGGAGCCAAGGCAAGGGGAGGGTACCGGGTGCCCTTGATATGGCCGCAGCCACTGTGCCTGCAAAGTCCAGGCTTTCCTCCTTTGACAAGGAGTACAGGAAATCTCCTAGGTGCTCTAGGAGGTCTGTAAATTTTAAGTTTTTGTAGGATTTCCTCCCCCCAGAACACCAGCCCATCCTTTGTAAAAACAATCTTTGGAGAGGAAAGGAGTTATAGGCTTGTATGTCACCAATCTGTACTGGCTTGTGATGCTATAAAATTTCTGTTCTAACCTTGAGGCTAAAGTAAAACCTCTAAAAATGTGTCAAAGTAAAGGGAAAGTGGTAAGCAGTCTAGGAGGGCCACTTGGAACTCTTACATTCACGGCTTCCTCTCTTAGAGAGATACATGCCTTGATCAGAAGCAACTTGAATAGTGAAAGACTTCAGGGCAGCTTCCACAAGTTTACCTGGAAGAACCTGTTGAGCCCAGGCAAGAAAATCAAAACTGTTTTCCACAATTATGTGGCATGGAATTAAGAGCTGACTAACCCATTGCAGCTATGATAGCTATGAAATCAAAGCTGAATCTGATAGAAACTTAGAGACATGGGGTGGTGTGAGTAGGAAGGGATAGATTATTGACAGGAGGAATGAAAGGAGGGATATAAGGGTTCACAAAAAAAAAGAAAGAAAGAAGAAAGAAAGAAAGAAAGAAAGAAAGAAAGAAAGAAAGAAAGAAGGGATACAAGGGTTTACTGAAAACAGACCACACTCAATTTAAAGGGTAGATTATATTGGAACACTGACAATTTAAAAAGAAGAAAGAAGGGTGGGGCGTGGTCCCAGTCTTCAAACAGCTTTATACTGGAGCTAATTAAATGTGAATCTCTTAGTTCTTGGTTCACTGATGTGAGGAAAGACTGGCTGAAGAGTTTCAGCTTTTGAAGGGGTTTCTGTTTATATATACGTCAACATTCAGTTGGAGGTGAAAAGGTTAGCACTTGACCCAGGAAGTACCCATGTTTGTTTCAAAAATAGATCTCCTTCATAAATTTCCTCACCATTTTTTCCATTATGAACTTTGATTATAATAAGGAAACTATTGTTATTTTAAAGAAAATCAATCTATTATAAATATTGGTTAGGTGCAGTTATACTCATAAGGGAAGCTTCAACTACATAGTGGAAAGCAGGTTTTTCCCTCAAGAAAAATCCCACCTTTTTGAAAATGCACACCACCCTTCTCCCTTTCCCCACACGACATGGCCCAACTTTATAGGAACCAACAAACCATCACCAGGCAAAATATATATATCTCTAAGCATATCTGAAACTTGAATATATTTATTACAGACATCTTAAGACCCGTAAACTCTGCTCTGGATCACATCACTCCAGGATCTCAGAGCTGTTCATGATTGTACAGGAAATGGGGAACATCATAGGCTCACAAAGGATAACTGATAGAACTCAGTGTGGTACTTCAGGGACATCAAAACATTGTGCGACATGCAAAAGACTATTCACGAATCACACAAAATATACATTCATTGTGCCATCCATCACATTAACAATTGAGCTGAAAATACATCACATCCACCTAAGATAACTGTGGAAGGAAGCAGCTGGTTTGAATAATATCTTTAGGTTCCAAATAATCCAGTACAAAATTTAAATAGAGTGTGGCCAGAGAAACAAGAAGGGGGTGGGGATGGGGAGACAAGCACAGGAAGCAAGGTTTCCGAACCTTGTGGTCTGCAGGCCTTCTTAACTCACTAAAAGAACAAGTTGAAGCTACCCTCCGAGGCATCTGATTGAGTTTACATGAGGGCTTTTACTCTTTAATCTACAATCATATAAAATTGTACCAGCTTTGAGAGTTTTCCCACCCTGTTTCAGTCACTTAGTCTAAACATTTCTAGAAAATCTGTATAAAGATAAATCTCTCAGGACAAAGTATTTACAACCAGCAAACTTACACATGAAATTGAATTAAATTAAAGATGAAATAAATGTGTAAACACGCTCATAGTGCATCTCTTCTTCATGAGCTCCTGAACTTTCCTTTCTCTCTACCCTACTTTAGGGTAAAACTGTAAATATCCAGATAGATAAAACATGTGAGGCTTTCCTTGACATGTTTCTGCTGGCAAAGGACAGACTATTTTCCCAAGGGCATCTGAAAGGAACAGTAGGTTCTGTGGAAATGTCCTAAGTGTAGGAGCCATCAAAAAATTGGTGCTGGCCCCCAATCTGCATTAAGGAGTTAATTCCACCCCCTCAAACATCTAGTCCAGAATTCTCTGGAAAGACATTATACTGCCCAGGAGCTTTCCAGACAGGATCAGAAAGACAGACTGCAAATGGAAAAGAAGATAAGCTAAGAATGTGCTTTGGGTAAGAAGTCACAGACTGAGGAGTAGCCTAGGCTGCGGAGTCTGGGGCTGAGCTGGTCTCAGTGGGAGGTAGTCAGGGTGTCTGAGGTAGAAGACCCCGGGGAAGGAACACAGGGCGAGGAGCTGGACTTCTCTGAGGATTCCTCGGCCTTCTCCTCGCTTCCTGGTGGGGTGGAGGGAGAGATGAGCAAGAGGCCCTCCTTTTCTCGTTTCTTCTGCTTCATTCGGCGGTTCTGGAACCAGATCTTCACCTGGGTCTCATTGAGCTGCAGGGACGCGGCAATCTCCACCCTGCGGGCGCGCGTCAAATACTTGTTGAAGTGGAATTCCTTCTCCAGCTCTGTGAGCTGCTTGGTGGTGAAGTTGGTGCGCACTGCGTTAGGTTGACCAACGTAGCCGTACTCTCCAACTTTTCCTGGGGCAGAATAGGAAGCGATGAGAGAAAAGGGTAAAAATTTAAAAGTCGATATGAGATCTTCTACAGGTTCAAAACAACATTCAGGTATACAGGAGAGCGAGGATTTCTCAACACAAACCGGGCTGGGGCGGGTGAGTGATGAGGTGCAAAGTGTTAATCTGAAGTCAACACTTAGCGTGGTCAGACCGGTGATTAATGAAGCCAAGAGATATTACTAGAAACCGCCCCCCGCCCCACGCACACACCTACCCACTTCCTACTTCCAGAATCTCTAAAACTCAGCCCCTTTAGAAACGCAACAGTCCCAGGCGCCCCTTTGCCCCAACAGATGGTCAATCGCCTAACGTCCCACAACAGCAGTGGAAGCAAGAACTTGTTAGAATATATGTTAATTTTCCTTGCAAATTAAGCATACCAGCTCTTTTCAGAATCATCAAGGAGCATCCAAGAAATGGCAAGACTGACCTGTTTTGGGAGGGTTTCTTTTGACTTTCATCCAGTCAAAGGTCTGCGCTGGAGACGACGTCTCTGATGCAGGGGAGCGACAGGCTTCTTGGTGGCTGGCGTGGAGAGGGGACAAGGAGTTATTATACGTGGCCAGGGCCAGGTTCTGGTGCTCTTGTCCATATGAGTGGTGAATGTACTGAGGCGATCCCACCGCGCCCCCAGCATAACCCTGGTGGTGGTGGTGATGTTGGACCATGGGAGATGAGAGGTTTCCAGAGTAAACAGCGGGAGCGCACGAGGGGTACCCACCACTTACTTCTGCTTCCTGATTTAATGAGTAAGGGCTGTAAGGAGCGCCAAAGTTCTGCGCACCGTAGCTTGGACCACAACTGGAGTGGGAATAGGATAACCCCAGGTTCCCGGGAGTCTGGTAGGTGGCCGGCTGGTGATGGTGGTGGTGGTGGTGGTGGTGGTGGTGGTGGGGTGAGTTGATCTGCACCCCCCTGCCCACTAGGAAGCGGTCGTCGCCGCCACAGCTGTTGGCACTGACCGCGCAAGACTGGAAAGTTGTAATTCCATGGTCGGAGGGATAGGCTCGCGCAGAGCAGGTCCCGGAGTCGCCGCCGCTGAGGATGGGGTATTCCAGGAAGGAGCTCATTCTTTCATTGTCCATCTGTCACTGAGTGACCGGGTCCTGCGAAGCCCTGGGTGACCGTGCCAACTTTCTCACTTCCTCCATGGGGCCGGAGAAGAAAAATGATATGAATGTACAGTGCGCAGGAGGGGGGGCGGGAGGGCGGAGGGCGCTACAGGAGGCACGTGACCGTGGCAGCCAATGGCGGAGCCTCCTGCGAAAGTTTGCTGGCTCCCGAGGTGATGGATCACCGTTTCAGTGGCATTTAAATCCCCGGCGCTCCTCAGTCTAGGTGATGCGCAGTCGCCCCCCCGGGCGGCCCAGGCGGCGGCAGCTGCTGCGGCGGCAACAAGGGCAGATTCGGAGCGCTGGGGCGAAGGGGAGCAGAGGCGACCTTCTGAGCGCGCCGACTCCGCTCGCCCCCACCCCTCCGGGAGGTGGGGGCTGGGAGGCATCTCCCCCCACCCACGTCTCCGCCCTCCTCCCCACCGCACAGGAAAGATGAACTGAAAAGAGGTGAGAAGGGAAGAGTGTTCCACGCTCTTTTGGGTGGGGAATCAGTGGGCCAGATCTCGGATCGCGCCAAGCAGAAAGGGTAGGAAATCAGCCGGCATCCCAGCCCAAGTTCGCCGGGAGCTTTCAGGACTCAGTCCTGCTGTGCTGCCTTCGGGCAGGGAGGAGCGTGGAGGGCAGTGGGGTAGAACTAGGCTGGGCCTGCGACTCTCCAAGCTCCATTGGAGAAGAAAGTCCGCAGAGGGCTGATTAGGAGGAACCCGGGTGGGCGTGGAGAAGACGTAGACAAGAAAAGAAACTTTCTTTCTCCGCGGAGGTCTCGGAAGCCCCCTACCTCCACTCCACTTCCCCCACACTGACTATTAGTGTGGCAGTGAGACGCTTTTGTAATTCGATGCGCGCTAGCCGAGTAAGCCCTGCGAGCTGAGCCTGCCGAAAAGGGCAGGAGCTGGCTAGGCTTATTGCCCTCCCTCTCTCCTCGCTCTCCGCCCCTTTCTCCTCCCCACACCGCTTTGCTCGGGGAGTCTTACGAGATGCGGAGCTGCTCGGCCGCTGGAT
>PVIW01000820.1:234519-317317 GCA_004026585.1 Noctilio leporinus
GTTTCTGGTTTTCTTAGGGAGGAGTTGATAGGGCTTTCTTTATTCACACCCCCCCCCCTTCTACTGCACGCCTGAAGTGTGGGTGTGGGCTGGCAGGTGGGAAGGGCCGTGGACAGATGGCTGACGGACTGAACATTTTTTTCCCCAACACCACCTCCTCCGACCGTGTAAATGACTGTGCAGTTCCTTGCGTGAACCTTCAAGTCTTTCCCTAGAGAGACACGTGCAAATCTGAGCGTCATCCGAGCCCTGGGGTCCTGTTCTCCATCATCCTCTTACTACCCTGATGCTGATGGGCCGTTCATTGCTGTTTATTATTAGGTTTCTTGTCAACCCTTGACTTGTAAAGAGAAGAGGCCAAACAGAGGCCGAGAGTTGAAGTATTCTTAGGTAAAAGGAATCCAGAGAGCATACAGGAAGCTATGGTGTATAGATTTTACACTGACTATGTTTACTACATTGGAATCTGACAGATGAAATTTATCTGAGGATTGTAGGTGAATTTGGGAATCCCAAGCCCCTGTAGCGTTGGAAGAAGGAAGTTTTGCTAAAAGCATGCAAGCACATTTCAGAGGTGTTAGCGAACCTTTCAGGTTTCTATGTTCTTCTCTCCATATATAGAAGTTCCTCCTAAACCTGTCCCCCACCCCCAAGGAAAAACTTTCAGATATTTGATTATGGACTCCCTTCAGTAACAAAGAAACATTTTCCCTAAACATTTCCTTGTGAAATGGTATTTTCATTTGACCTTTGACCCACCGCAATCACAGTTCAGAGGGAACATGGGAAAAGTCACTCCTTCCCCAATTTCAGCATCTAGGGGAATTCACCCCGGAGAAGGGACCAGGCAAGGCGGCCCTCCCGGAGGTGGCTCCTTGGACTGCCAAGGCCTCCAGCGCTGTGGATAAACGGGGCTCTTGTTGGGGAGGAGGCGGGACGTGAGGGACGTGGGCTGGTATTTCAAATGATCTGCGGTCCGAGCCGAAGCTGTTGTGGGTATGTTCTCCCCCTTAGCCTCATGCCTGCCCCTTTCTTGCCCTCCGAGGCGCGGGTTTAGTGACCACCCTTGGCCACAGGACGTGTGCCACAAAGCCACTTCTGGCCACAAACTCTCTCCTGCCACTTCTCGGTCTCAGCGCTGCTCTCGGCCTCTTTCCCTCCTCGCGTGGCTCTTTGCAGGGCGAGAGGGGTGGGTGCACTTCTGGGGATCACAGGCTTGCACTGGCACACAGGCAGGCACAAGGGCCCCGCGACCCACTCGGCTTTCGCGCAGTGCTCCGTGCAGGCCGGGCTCTGGCAGCCGCGCCGGCTCCGCCCCGGCTGGCCGCCCTGAGCGCGGATCTCTCGGTGCCGCTCACAAAGACAGCCTCCTTGGCCTCGAGCCCGTAGGCTTCCGTAGCTCGGGTCCTTCCCCACCCCCAACGAAATCCTGGGGCTCATTCCACCTTGCAGGAGACCATCCGTTCTCCGGGCTAAACAGGCCAGCGCCGCTCGACTCGAGTAAAATCCCTTTAAAGCCCGGGGAGAGTGTGTGCATAAGGGGGTTGGTCACTAAATGATCGCTTGCCAGCGGCCTGCGCGGCTCCAAGCGCCGCTTTCACGGCTCTACTACCAGAAAGGGAAGGAGCGAGGAACAGGCAAAACGCCGCCGAGGCCGCGAGCTGTTCATGGCATCCGCGGCTCAGCCAAGCTGTTGTTTTAAAAGAGCAATAAAAATGAATTATGACTAAACGCCTTCTAACTTAATGCTTTCGGACGGGGATCCCCGGCAAATACGTAAGAGGATTTTTATTTGTGCATGTGTTCCTGCAATTGATCTCTTTGATGACATTCTCATTCATAGAAAGCGTTTGATTTATGAGCGGAGGACGAATCGCAAACAGCAGCGGCTCAGCCCTGGCAGTTGCCGGGCCGCCCAGATCTGCACGGCGCTGGGGGCAGGAGGACCAGCCAGGGTCCTCACGCGCCTCCGCTGCTACCGGAATTTAGGGGGCAAAAGGGTGGGGGGAAAGTAGAGACCAACCCTTGGAGAAAGATACCGATTTCATTATAACTTCCAAGCTATATTATTAACAGCCGGGTTCCTAAATCAACCCGCCCCCAACACATGTTGCTTACACGCTGCTTTTTCTCACGGTAAGTAGCCATCAAAACAGAGCTCAACAAGGGAAAAATAAGCGTGGGGAGACATAAGAAGGGGGCAAAAACCAGAACAACCCAGTAACATACCCTAGATCACATTTTATTGATATTTCATTTAAAGTGCTTTGTCTCTTGCTCTTTCTAGAAATTGGTTAATTTATAACGTAGTGTACAGAAACACTTCATTTTTAAATCTCAACTTGCTAACCTGACTTCAAAGCTTTAATGCTCCATTATTTGCCATGTAAACAGATTTAAGAATGAAATATTGATTTTTCTGACCCTGAAAAAAAAAAGTGAATCCTAGAATGACTGAACCGGAAGATTGTAAAGAACTCTTTCTGGTGTGTGTTTTCCAGCTAGTGACCATCGTTTTGTTTTACTTTTATTTTTCTCTATCTTTTAGGTCTGTTTGCCTGGACCCATCAACAGCTGGGAGACTAATCAACAACACTGAAAATGCTCTGGATGTGTGGGGGAGGAGTTGGAATGTAGATGTTTGAAACAATGTGTATAAATAAATGAATTGTTGATAACTTAGTTTTTGACCTGGAGACTGGCAGCTTGTTAAAAAAACTCCGTATTCCTGGAGTTGGGGGTTTCTGTAGGCACTTTACTTCTCCACTTTCAAAAGGTTGGGCTTGGCCCAACTCAAAGGCTTTCTAATCCTGTTTCTATTACTGATTTAAACCTATAGCTTGAACCTCTACACTGAAAAACCAAATTCATTCCCTTTAAAAAAAAAAAATCGCTTCTCAGACACCCTAACCATTTTCTGGCTTTCTCTTTTTGTTGCTGTCTATTGAAATTTTTGATTATACCCCTTTAATAAATATATTAAAATTGAAAAAGAAGATGAATTGTGACCAGAATTTTATTTACCAAGTTAGACTAAAAGAAGAAAAAGAAACCGTTAGCTTTGAGAAAGAGGGGGAGAAAAAAATAAGAAAGCTACTTATAGCAAAGGAGCATTTATTCTACCAAAAATACGCATGACAATGCATCCTAATGTAATACAAAAATAAAAAGAAAGTGAAGATACAATTATATGCTCACTTTCTTGCAGGCCTCATATATTGCTTTCAGTAAATCACATAGAGGGTTGTTGGATTAGATTTAAAACAAGACTCCAAAATAATTTGTAAAGGACACCTCTGAAACTGGGTCAGGGGAATCACTAAACAGGAAATCTTCAACATTTAGAGGAGGGAGAGGGTAAGTCAAGAAAAAATAAAAATCAACTCTCAGAATAAAAGAAGGCCAAACCACCTGGTCAAAGGGGTTTTTGTTTTGTGATGCTTTGTTTTTGCTTTAATGTTTTTAGTAATTCAGATGCTGCAAGTCGATTGTGGTGAGTGTGTCTGTAAAAAAGTCAAAGCTGTCAGCTGAAATATCTACAGGACTGTCGAGGGAACCTGGCAAACTAGGCGAGACTGCATCTGAAAGCTGCAGGCAGGAATCTGTGGAAAAAACGTTAAAGTCCTGCAAAGAGGGGACCTCGAGGGCCTCGGGACTGTCATTGTTTAGGCCAGAGCCACAGTTCTGGCCCATTGTTGACAAGCAGTTAGGAACAGTGGGTGACTGGTGCTGAAAATGTTTCAGATTTTTCTCATTGCTGGTTAAAGGCGAAACTGGGAAACTTTGGGAGTCGCCATTGTGTCCATTGGGAGCCTGCTGCTGAGAGAGGGCATTTTGCTGAAAAGTGTAACCTTCCCTCTCCAGAAGGGCCCCGGAGACGCTGAGGGCTTGCTCAAAGAGAGACTTCTCTTCCTCGTCCTCTTCCACTTTCTCGGAATCTTCCAGGCTTTTAAATTTCCCTTCGCTGTTTTGGTTCTCCTTGCACTGGGTCTGCCTCTTGTGCTTCATCCTCCGGTTCTGAAACCACACTTTCACTTGTCTCTCAGTCAAATCCAGCAGAGCTGCTATTTCCACCCTCCGGGGTCTGCAAAGGTACTTGTTGAAATGAAATTCTTTCTCCAGTTCTAAAAGCTGCGTGTTGGTGTAAGCAGTTCTCAGGCGCCGGGAGCCCCCTCCGCTGCCATCCGAGATTTCCAGGGATTCTGCGGAAAAGGAAACCAACAAGAGACACACTCACAGTTGGAGGTGGAAGGGTCCAGAGAGGGGTTATTCCACTGGAGAATAAATATAGCAGAAAAGATCAACGGCAACAAAATGGCCGCCCCTGGATGCAGGAGAGCTATTGTGCTGCCTTTCTTGAGAGCCCAGCCCGGGGAGACCCCATCTCTCCCACCTCCGTCCGATTCCTGCCTGAAGCTTCCCCCAACCTCTCCATCCGGGAGCAAACTTTATATTACCCACACCACAATTTATAATTAATGCATCAGCTGCTTAGCTGAGCAAGAGCGATCTATCACTCTTCATTACTGTCAAAAAGCCAAACTCTAGGACAACTAGACAAGAGGAGGTCAGTTCCAACTCAAATAAATCATCCCACATTACACAAGTTAGGGAAAGTTCCTCCCCCCTTCTAAAAAATATATGTCTCATTGTAGAGCGTAGGATGCCTTTTCTCTCCATCAAACCCACTCCTGAGCCCACAGGGGAAGGGAAGGCAGCCAAGCATCTCTCTCCCTCTCCGCCTTCTCTCCCAGCTCACGCTCCCCTCCCCTCCCCCCAGAACCGCTCTTGGGGCAGCCCCGAAGGGGAACGGGGTCCCGGGACCTGGGGCCACGTCTTTGGACTGACCTTTGTGGCCGAGGCAGGCAGGGCCGGTGGTGGCGGCGGCCGAGGCGGGCGGCAGCGCGGTTTTCTTGGCTGCCTTCTTCTCCTTCATCCAGGGGTACTCTGGCGGCTGCAGGGCGCCGGCAGGCCCTGGGCTGCCGCGGCTGCCCGCGGGGCTCGGCTTGGGGCGGCCGCCAGCGCCGTGGCGAGGGTGACTGCCCGGGTTCAGGCTGGGAATGGTCTGCTCAAAAGGAGGAGGAATCAGTGTCGAGTGTGAAAGCGTCGAGGTCTTGATTGATGAACTTTGAAATGTATCAGCGACAGGGGGAAAAGATGTCAGGCACTCAGCGAGCGACGGCTGGCTATTGATAAAACCAATCTCTCGCTCAAATTCGTAATTCATGGCCTTCTCCTTGGAGCCCCCTCGGAGAAAAAGTTCCCTCTTCTGGAGGGGCTTTGGGGGGGCGAGGCCCAGGAAAAAGGCGAGTGCGGAGGGAAAAAAAATCTATCATAGAAGATCGCTGCTGGGGTGTTTTTTTTCTAATTCACTGATTACAGCCGTATGGGGACCGCGCTACTATTAAACTATTGAATTCATGGAGACAAGGTTGAAATTGGACCGAATTGGCTGTCACATGATTGCTTCTGCCCAATGACAATTTGGGCTTTAATCAAAAGAAGCCACTGTCTGTTTGATTGATCCAAAAAAGTCGGGAAGGAACGCCTCATTGGGGGCCAGCGAGGCTTTATTTACACTTTTTTCTGGGCAAAAATACATATATGTGGGTGTGGGTGGGGATGCCCGGTAGTGCGTGGGGGCGAGGGTGCCTGCCTGCCTGCCCATCAGCAAGGACCTGGTGTGTGCGCCTGGCAGTAGTGCGTGTGAGCGTGCGAGTGTGAGCCTGCCGCTGGTCCCGCCGGAGGCTGCCCTCTGCCTCCCCCGCACACTCCGCGCATTGTTTGGGACTGTCGGGAAGACGCCTCGCACCTCACAAATCATTTAAGCACCTCAGTCTGACGCCTGCAGTCATTAACAAAGTAATCCATTAATCTTCAAAGTTTTGACACCCGAGGGCCCCCATCCCAGCCACAGAAGTTCTACTAAGGCAGGAGGAAGGAGCAGAGGAGGGAGGGAGGGGAGGGAGAGAGAGAGAGAGAGAGAGAGAGAGAGAGAGAGAGAGAGAGAGAGAGAGAGAGAGAGAAAGAGAGAGGTTCTTGGGTCCCCCCCTTCCTTTTTTTTCCTTTTTCTCCTCCGCCCTTTCCAAAACCATTTCCTGGATCTCAGAACTGATGTCTTCTCTATCTCTATCTTCCTTCTTCTATCTTTCCCTCTTTCCCTCTTTTTCCCTCTCTTCTCTCCTTTCCTCCTCCCTCTCCTCTGTCCACTTCTCCTCCCCCCACATACACCTCCGCAGGCCCTCTCCCCCTCCCAAAGCCCAGCTCGGAGTGCGCTTCCCCAGACCCGGACCCTGGCCCATTGTTAGCAGGCTTTTCCACCGCAGCTTTGCGTCTGGCACCAGAGGGAAGCGGAAAACGGGAGGCTGGTCTCGAAGCTTCCTCATCTTCCTGCGCCATCAACTTTTCAGGAGTGACTCGAGATAGATGCATGTGCCAAGAAAGACAACAATCCCAGGTCCATGTGTTCAAATTCTTGTAGCCAGGGCGGCGGCCAGCCAAAGACATGCCACCCCAGAGCAGGCGTGTGCGGCTCCTGGCATTCTGGGTTTCATACCCGTAGGGCTCGGGTGCGGTGAGTATTTCCGATTTCCAGGAAGTTGTTGGAAGTTAGCAGCAGGGAGGGGGAAGACGCCTGTTTTTCTCTTTCCTTTTTCTCCCCTTCTCCTTGTCGCTCTGATTGGGGACTTGTTGGTTCAGATGGAATGAGTGCTCCCTGGCAGCCCCAATTGTCTGGCGCACCTTCCGGCTCCTTGGCTACCAGGAATGATTGTACTCTGGTTCTGTGGTGGGAAACAGCACGGCAGGTGAGACAAGGCGACCCAAGAAGAATTATAAACTTCTCTCTCTCTCTCTCTCTCTCTCTCTCTCTCTCTCTCTCTCTCTCTCTCCCAATTCTGAGACTTGAGATTGAGCACATCTTGGGACTGTGCTGGAGAGTTCAAGAGATAACACCTTTAGATACCAAAAAATAACTTTTTAAAATTCCACCAGGCTAGAAAGACAGGAGGAGGCTGAGAGAGAAATCTGAAGGTATCTCTTTTCCCCCAGACCCTGAGGATGATAATTCCCGTTTGCTTCCTTTGAAAGAGACCAAGTGATCAGACTCCCCCAGGCTGGCAGGCATCGGAGGCAGGAAAATAAATCATTCTGATGGCTAGGGAGAGAGAGGTTGGTGGAAGAAAACCCTATGTAGAAAACAAGCAAGGCCGGGAAAGGCACAAGGATAGGACTCCATCTCTGTGGCCGGCATCAAAGGGGATTTGGGTTGGAAATTAGATATAAAGTACCCTCGGTGGTTGACTAGCCCAGAGCATTGCCTTACAGATAGAGATGCTATTTTGGGAAATGTGAGGTTTTTCAGTTTTCTTGCTTTTATTCCAAACAAAGCTCTAAAGGAAGTCTGGGCGCGATCAATCTTATTCACCAAAAGCCTTGACAGCTTCTGGCCCTTAAGAACACATTTCAGCTTCGAGCTCTTTCCAAGATCAAATGTGGCCGAGCAAAGAGGAGAGCAGGAAACGCAAGTAAACAAGGAAAACTAGTCTTTTTAAAAATTTTTTGGCAGTAGAAAGCATTATAAGGCTGCTTTTAGGAAAGGTGCTTTGCGGACTCTGGGATGGCAGCTTTTGGCATTTGCTTTTACCAGAAAATATGAGAGGTTAAGGGGAGGGGGAACTACAGAGAGGGAGCAGCGCTGCCCCCATATCACCAAGGCTTTGTCAGGGGCTGCGTGGGTGAGAGCTTTCTGCTGCCTCAGCGGCCTTAATTCAAATACCATCTGGAAGAAAACCCTCTTCTTTCACCATTCAACACTGGAATCTTCCCCAAATCTATTACTTTAACTCAGGAGATATTTTAATAAGGATTTATTTTTAGTATCTAGGAAGCTGGAGGTGAGATGGATGTTTTCTTCTTTGAAAGCCAAAATGAATGTCTTGGCTGGCAAGGTGTGGAAAATCATATTGGAATCTCATTTTTAAATCTCTGCCCCGGGGGAAGAAGGAAGCCTCCAAGCCAGTCCTCCCTCAGCTGAAGAGTAGATTTTGGAAATGAGTTCCAGTAGTGGTATCTCTGAAAGATATTCCTCTCTCTGAGTGGATCTCTCTCTCTCCCCCCTCTCTCTATCCCCTCCTTCTCCTTCCCTCCCTCTCTCTCCATAATGTTCCTTATTTTCCAAGGTAATTTTAATTTTATGCACTTCTCTAAAATGATTTTTTAAAGACTCTTGCATCTGTTCAGCCTGCTTAGTTTAGAGGTGAATGGCCAGAAAGACCAGAAGCTCCAGTACTAACAAAGACTAATTTTCCAGCCCCTGTGTTCTTGGGATGTGCCACATTTCAGCAGAGGATAGGGAGCAAATCCACTTCTTTCACTACCCAAAGTATTTAGCTATATATATGGAGCTCTAGGACAGATGGGGGGGGGAAGCTGTGAGAGAAACACCCAGATTTTTACAGCTGCCTAGGTTTGCATCTTCCGAATCCTTTTCTTTTCCTTAAAATCTGAGATTTCCTAAAAGCAGCTCCTGCAGACCCTGCAGGTACCCAAACATGGCCTGATTCTAAAGATAGTCTGAGGGAGCTTCTCAGGGGGAAGATAGAGTCCATGAAGATGAATATTTTGGATTGCAAACAAAATGGCGACATTTTCCACCTCTGCCTCAGAAATACAGAATGCAAGGAGAAGGGGGATTTCTCACATCAGATGCTCTTGATCCCCAGACGCAGGTAGTTCCTCATTTCCAGCTTTGAGGTAGGATGCTGACGAGGACGCAGTTCTGAGGTCTGCACGTTCTGGATTTGGTTCCTTCTCGGAGCAATTCTTTACTCTGAAGATGAAAAGATTTCCCTTTCCTGCGCCTGCTTTTGCCTCTACCAGCCAGCCAGTAGGCAGCCCAGGAATAGAAATGTAATGTTTAGCTCCTGTAGCATCAAATGAAAGAAGTACTTATAAAATTGCATTTTTATTGGAAAGATATTAATCTCCTTTCTCTCTCCTCCTCCCCCTGGGGCCATAAAGAGACACGGGGAGGGAAGAAGGAGAGGAAATAAATCCAGAGCATGCTAAATCCTAAATTCTGAGAGGAAGCCCATGCTGGGACTCCAGCAGTTCTAGGAAGGGCTCTCAGCCTATCTTGTCCTGGAGACCTGAGTGAGCCTCTCAGTCTCTTTCCAGCTGCTAGGCTTCTAATGGCAATTTTAGGAGTGATTCTTTCCTCCCGGCTTGAGAAAGGACCTGGAAGCATGGGCGGAGAGTCCGGTCGCTCCCAGAAAGTGCTCGGCATCCTCGGCGATTCCCCAGATTAACATGTTGGCCGGAAGGCTTTGACCGGAGGAAGGTCGTGGACAAGACGACAGCCCGCTTTTGCCCCGGTTGGGCAGCCCGGCACCTGTGCGCCCCCCGCCGCGCCCGGGCCCGCTGCCTTTGTTTCCTCCTGCACTCAGCTCTCCGCAGCCCCTGCGCCCGCCGCCGGCTTCCGTGGCAGCTGGGAGCCAGGCAGCCCAGCGTGCTGGCTGCTCCGCGTCTCCCGAGCTGCAGCCTCCCGGAGCCCCGGCTGCCTTCCCGAGAATTCGCCGTTGGGTCGAGCCTCCCGGTCAGGCCCCAGCCGGAGCTGCAGGGCGGCTGTGGCCTGCTCGGCCAGTTGGCCTCCGCCTCGATCCTACGCAGACCCCCATCTTCGGTCAAAGAACCCCTTCCGAACGCGGATATTATTCAGAATAAAAACTTTATTATTTTTTTTTTGTTTTGTTTCTCAGAGGTGAGCAGCAAGGAATGTAGAACTCTCAAAACAAATGTAGCATTTTTCGCGTTTACAGATTGTTTTCTTCAGTCTCGCCGGATGTTACAAATTAAATCACTGCTTTTCGAAAGCTGGATCCTCTCTGGTATTATTGCATCATTACCGTTTTTTATAAAGGAATTAATTTCCCTTTGAAATAAAAAATTTCCTATGTACGCCAATACACTATTGAACAAAAGGCCCAAGAAACCTTCTGAACAATCAGGGTACAGAATTTCTTTAATATAAATATGAACGGATGGGGATAAATAATATTTAAAACTTAGATTATTCAATGCTTGCAAAAAAAATATAAATAAATCTGACTGTTCACCAGCATACACACACGGAAAGACGTACACTTAGTTATCCTTGCACAGGGAACCCCTGTTTCAAAGCGCCTTTGATTTTTTTTTTCTCGCTCTTTACAAGAAGTGCAATTAAAAAACTAAAATTAAAAAAAATTAATCGCGTCCCCTCGGGAGCCATAATGTACGAACAAATTCACATTGAAGAACTTGGCTAGAAAATTTGTTCATATACCCTGTTTCTGATCAAAGAGTAGAGAAGGAAAAGGGAGCAGGGCCAGCGGCTGACGAGGGGCAGGAGATAAATATCGCTACTGATACTGACAGCCATTCCAGCAACCAAGATTGCTACGTCACAGAAACTATAAAAACGCCTTACCAAAGAAAACAAAACGGGGGAAGGGGGGGAGGGGAGTGGGGGCAGAGGAGAGAGAAAAGGGAGGGGCAGGGAGAACCTTTAAAAAAAGTAAAGAAGAAAGGGGAGGGGGGACTCTCCTGGCGCGCAGCCCCCAGCCCACCATCACAGGTGGGTGAGCTTGGGGGCTTCCTGAATTCTTCCCTGAGAAGGATGGTGGGCTGTAAGGTCCGTGTAGGTCGGGTGTGGCTCCCCTGGCCCGGGCCCGTGATGGTGACCGCTACCCAGCGGCCCAGCACCCCCGTAGTCCATGGCGGCAGAGGCAGCATGAGGGAGGTGAGTTAGGCCAAAGAGGGCCGGCCCAGAGTTGCTCATGGGCTCCACATAGCTGCCCCCTACGAAGACGGGGCTTCCCTGTAAGTGTGGGGTCCCATAGCTTCCGTTACCCTGCAGGCCATGCGCGTGCGGGTCATAGTCGGGTGTGCCTCCTGCCCCTGCTGCTGTGTAGCGCTTCTGCGGGGGTGGCGGTGCGCAGCTGGGCAGGGGTGCGGGATAAGAGGCAGGGGGCAGCCCATAGGCGCCCTGGGGGGGCTTGGAGAAAGGCGGGGGCGACTGGGGCTCGTAGGGGACACTGTTGACCAGCGAATGCATAGAGTTCAAATAACCGCCTGCTCCAGGGGGCACAGGGCTGCGACTTGGGGACTGGCCCCCTGATGATGTCAGCATGCCCTTGCCCTTCTGATCCTTCTTATATTTCATGCGGCGATTCTGGAACCAGATCTTGATCTGGCGCTCGGTGAGATTCAGCAGGTTGGCCATCTCCACCCGGCGTGGCCGGCATAGGTAGCGGTTGAAATGGAATTCCTTCTCCAGTTCCACCAGCTGCGCGCTCGTATAGGCCGTGCGCGCCCGCTTAGAGGATGCCTGCCCAGGCGGACTCTTGTCGCCCGCGCAGCTCTCCCCTATAAGCACAGAAGAGAAAGGAAGAGTAGCATCAGGGGTAGCTGTGCAACCCTGCCCAGGCCCTGAACTAACCAGGCCCCTCGCGGCTCCAGATCCCAAAGAGCCCCCCCCCCCATTTGTCAGGGGCAAGAAAGGGGGAGGACCAGGTGCTGTCCTCCTTCCTGGACATTGCTGGTAGCTTGAGTAGCTAGGCCCTCATTCAGTCAAATTGCAAACCATAAGCTCCTCCAAGGGAGGCAAAGGACAGAAAAGCAGAACCTCCAGTTTGCCTTCCCGGTCTGTATTTCCTTTCTGGAACTATTCATGTTCTGACTCCTTTAAGGATCCTGTAGGCCAGACTAAAGCTCCCTATGGGCAGGTCTCACCACCTTCATTCCCTTTACAGTAATTGGAATGTGGTCCACCTAATACATGCTCAATAAACCTTTCTCTCCTTCACTGTCTGTCTGAAGAATTGGACAATTGCCTCAACTGTCCACTTATTTAATCTCCTCAGTGAAGACGGGTGGAGTAGAAGCCCCAACCTGGAAGCCTTCTCTGCCCAAAGAAAGAGACCCCATTAACAATTGCCATTTCTGGTGGGGAGGTCCAGACCCCTGATGCTGGGCTCTATTAATTAGGATCCACCATGTCATCAAGCAACTTGCCCCAACTTTGCTCACTAATCTGGTGGCCTCCTGTCCTCCCTGGTCCCCAAAGTTTGGCTCAGGAAGGTCTCAGATTCTCAGAACATAGCACTGGCCAACTAAAAAAGGCAGGGGCAAAAGTAATCAAGATACTGGGAAGCTGCAAGACCCAGGGCCTATCAGCCACTGGGGTCATGTTCCAGGAAGCCCATGTGGTTCCTATTAGGATGACAAGTCTGAATCCCCTCCCCCAGGAGATCCCTGGCTGCCTTCATTATGCTAAGTCTGAGTAGGGCCTTCCCAGTGGTAAGGCAGCCAGCCACTCCATCTGCTGGAGCAAAAATTAAAAATAGGCTCTGATTATAAACAAAGTATTGATTCTGAACTGGAGGGTAATTAGGCTTGTTTTTATTCTGTCACATTTCAGTGTGGAATGGATGTCACTATTTCATTAAAAATGAGGAGTTGTGCCAAAAAGAGTGGAACTCAGATTTGCTCTGCACAAATGTCCTAACTTCAAGAGTGGGACAAGAAGAGATTTCATTAGGCCCCACTTGCTCTTGGAGAAGTCCAAAGAGACTTCCAATAGGCCTGTCTCTGGGGTTTCCTGTGCACAGAGTCCTGTACCTCCTTAGCTGCAAAGGCTCTGGAAACCTGTGTAGGGTGGGAGGAGGAGGAACAGTGAGTAAATCTTTGGGTATGTTCCAGTGCTCTAGGCCACACTGCCCGTGCCTGGAGGTGGCTTGGGAGATCAGGAGCCAGGCCAGAGGATCCTCCTCCGGAAGGTACCCCTTTACCTGAGCTGGAGCCGCTGGTTTTCTGCTTTGTGTTCTGCCGAGACTCCTTCATCCAGGGGAAGATTTGTTTGGCCACGGTGGGCGAGTTGAGTAGGGGGCTCTTGGCCGCACTGGCAGGGGTGGGGTTGCTGCTGGCATTCTGAGGTGGGGAGACTGAAGAGGGGGGCGGGGGCGCGGCAGGAGCTGGAGCAGGGGGCTGCGGTGGTGGTTGGGGCTGTTGGGGGGCAGGGGGCGCGGCCTGGGGCGGCGGTGGGGCCAGGGGCGGCTCGCCCAGGCCTGGGGGCTGGCTGGGCGGGCCGCTCAGGGTGTGCAGACAGGCCTCACTCAGCTCATGCGCCTTGGGGTGGCCCCCAGCGCTGGCGGGTGATTGGAGTGAACAGGCCGGCCTGTGGTACTCGCCCTCGGCACCCAGCGCTGCAGACGCCGGGTACGGCTGCTGGCTGGCATTGTAAGCGAACCCGTTGGCTGCCTGGTAGGGGTAGCCACCGTAGATCGCAGAGCTGTCGTAGTAGGTCGCTTTTTGCATCGCGTTGTTTCACGATCCTGATCGCACACTCTGACAGGGGCTTGACACCCGTGAGGGCGCACATTGGCACGCCCCGGCAGTCACGTGACGCTCCGCCGCCAATGGCCGCCCCACGCAGACCTGGGGGGTGAGAATCGCGCGCAGTGAGGGCTCCGCGCAAATCCATCTTACTCTCAATAGCTAAGTGACATGAAAGCCATAAAAGAAAAAGTGGTCAGCAATATTTAGCAGCACGACTTGGCCCCGGGCGCAGAGAGCCGCGCTATAAAAAGCCGCTGGAATTTACTAGCGGCTACAAATATTTGCTTAACTTGCGTCTGGAGTTGGGGGGGGGGGGGGTTCCGGGGAGAGAGGAAAACAGTGAGTGAGGACTGAAAGCCTGGTCTCCGGAGCTGGAGTCCAAAAGAAGAAAGGCCTGATGGGGTAGAAAGGAACAGGTTGGAATCCTTCTTTCCCAAGGGAAGAAGAAACTAGGGGTGTCCCTTCCTCTCTGCTTCTTGGCCTCATCCGGCAAGCGCCGCAACTCCTACCTTTTGGAAATTTTGGGAAAGGAGCAAGGAAGCAAAAGGGAGCTTGAGTTGCCTATTCGTTTTTCTCCAAGTCTTGCTTTAGGACTTATATTTGCCAAAAGAACTCTGACACGGGGTGACGTCCATCCAGCCCCTTCTTGGACATTCCAGAAGCAGAGAGGTATGCACAAAAAATTTTTCAGGCAATTGCCCTACTGGACGCTACTGGACCCTACTGGATTTCAGAAGCTGAGATTATTAGGCAGTCTTGTGCAGGGACATGACCTACCTCCGAATGAGCCCCTTGTGGCTAAGAAGGAGAGAGAAAACTTTAGATGGAATATCCTGTGTGGGGAGGGACCACGAAAAACTCCCACTTCAGCCAAGTCAAACTCAAATCCTGGACAGTTTTTTACTACTCTCTTTTTCCTGTTTCTCAGGCATGTCCCAGCAAGCCACTCCCACCTCTTCTCTGTTACCAAAGGTCCCCAGACCCTCCTTCCTTGGACTTTCTGAGGTGCTGTTATTCAGAGCAACTATCAAATTCTACCTGTTAAAACATGATGGATTAGAGAAAAAAAAAACCACCAGGAACCTGAAAAACCAGCGTTCATCTCCATGACCACGGCTTGAACTCTCCTTCCAACTTAACGATAATAGGTTCTGTCTTAGAAGCTGCTATGTAATTTGATGTATGGGGGTCATTTGGCTCCGGACGAGGAATGGAAGCACAAGCCATAAAATCCTGCCAGAGTTCCCTGATCTTTGTGTGCTGCTGTTGCTGTTGTTGATATTTGTTATTTCACCTATTTACCTGCTTCAGAAACACCAAGTAAAGGGCAACCCTGGAAATCTAAAAAGCAATTAAAAGCCTTCTCAACTTGTTTTTATTTAGAAAGCAGTTTGCAGAAATAAAATCTGTTTCTTTTTTTTTTTAACCTTTGCATGGTCAACCACTGGTTCTGTTCAGAAAGTTCTATGTGAGTTCATATATTCACATTCACACTCTGACACACTCAGAATGTTAGTCTCTGACCATTTAAGATTACAATGGCCCCAGCTAGTGTGGCTCTATGGGTTGTGACCTGAAAGGCAGTTGGTTCGATTCCCTGTTCAGAACACATGCCTGGGTTGCCGGGCCAAATCCCTAGTTGGGAGCATGAGAAAGGCAACCAATGGATGTATCTCTCACACATGAATATTTCTCTCCTTCTCTCTCTCACCCTTCCCCTCTCTCTCAAAATAAATAAATTAAATCTTTTTAAAAGAAAATTACAACAACAAATTCATGAAGGAAATTATTTTACACATCATATACACCAAATGTGTGTATTTGAGCCCTGGAGTTATTCAAATTTTCCAGGAATAACAGACACTTCGTTAACTAGAAAAAAATAATGTGATAAGCATTTACCAGTGGATGATTATACTGTAATTTTGTCTTTAATAATGCACTTCTTTGGATTTCATTATTAAACCAACAACCTAACCAACATCTGTAAAATAGGCACAATTAATTTTCCAGAACCTCAATTAAAAATTACAGCATCCATTATCCAAAGTTATTGCATGTGATCTTGAGCCCTGAAGTATTCTTTCCCTTTTGGAAATAGATAGAAAGCTACAGATACCATTATCAAAAGTAAATAAACAATAAAAATAAAAATAACTGAATAACACCTTAATGTCTATTTCTTGTTCTTTCACCGAAAACAGCTCCTATTGCATTTGCCAGTGTTAATGTCTGCCATTATAAGTTTTTAAGATACTAGGCTTGTGTAAAATAAAACACCAGGTTAAGAAAATTACTCCAGATGCTTGAATAGCAAGATATTAGATAAAACAAAATTACTTTGAACACGCACTATTTCAAGTGATTTGTTAACCCATTATCACAAGCTACACGGGCCTGCTTTTTACCTAAGTCTTTTCATCAAGTTGTGCATTGTCTTGTAAAATAACAGAAATGCCTTTAAAAATCAAAGAGCAAACCCCCATACACTTAATATATGAATTCACCTCCGAGATCCCACAAAAGTGTCTCCTATTGTTTGCGGTCAGCAGATAACCACCTTGGGACCCACACAGTCCACCCCCCAACGTCAGCCCCCAAAGTTTGTAACATAGTAAAGAAGTTGGAGATTTGCCAGCCAGGAAACTTTGCTTTGCACCTCCAAGGAAAGGCTGGGGATGGGAGGAGATGCTTCCTAAAAGATCGGCTTCTGGACAATCACCCCCAGGTGCAAAAGCTGAAATAGGGCTGAGGAGGCTAAGTTGAGCACAGGAAGCGAGCCCTATTGTCTCTAATGAAGAGCTGCCCAAATTCAAGCTGCCCAAATTCAACCTTCTTCCTTCAGACACCGCTCCCTCTTTCCACTCACGCCCCTTCCTCAGCCTGCCCTCACTCCAGTTTAAGTGGGAACACGGGGTAAGAGCCCCCACGTCCCACTGCCCACCCCTCCCTCCCTCCCCAACACAGAAAAGTTGCGGCTGGGCTAGGGTATAGGAGAGAGGTGGGGGCGGGGATGGAAAAGCGGCCTGAACTCGAAGTGTAAGGGTATCAGTCACTGCCGGGAAGGAAGCTCCGGCTTGTGAACTCTTCTTGAACCGAGATTTAAGTCTGCGGCCATAAATCACCGAGACGTAAACTCCGCCATTCAGCGCTTAGAGCGGCCGGTTGTGGCCCTGCTTACCTTAACTTCTGACGAGCGCCGCGAGCACAGGATCGGGCTCGGGCTCCGGCCCCCGGCCCGGCTCAGCGGCCCGGCCGGGTCCCCTCGGCGCGGGATGGGCACCGACCCTCAGCATCAGCCGAGACGGCGGGCGGGAGGGAGACCCGGAGGCCCGGACGCCGAGACGCAGAGCGTGGCGGTCTCGCTGCTCCAGCACCGCTTGCCCAGGGCGGACTGGGGCGGCTTGGACCCCCCCTCCCACCCACCCCACCCACCCACCCCTCCCCCACACCCCCGCCCCCTGCCCTTCCCGAGGGCAGCAGCCGCGGCCCGGAGATAAGCGCTAGCACGGCGCGGGGCTCTGCCTGGGCTAGTGGCACCGACTTGGGTATGTTTCTTATGAATATTACACGCGGAGCAGCGACTGGTAGGGGGTGCGGTGTGTGGGGGGTGCTGGGGGCGGGCGGGAGGGGTGGCCGAGGCGGCTGGGGCTGCGCGGGCCGGCGTGGGGGATGGGGCTGAGTTGAGGGGAGGGCCAGGAGCGAGGGGGGGAGCTCGGCAGAGGCGGGAGGAGGGCAGCCTCCCCCCACCCCCCACGTCCTCCCTTTCCTCGCTCCTGGGCGTCACTAAAGTCCTGGAAAATTATGCTAATGAGGACAAACGGCTCTCACAAAGGGGATCTCTTGCCGAGCTCTATTTCTTAGGAATACGTTTGAAAAAACGTGTAACCCTCTGCCCTGGACATTTCCAGTTGAGGGGGCAAGGAGAAGCAAGAGAACAGAGTTCCCCAGACCTTGGGCAGTTGACCTCACCTGCCGCCCCCAGTGAAGAACCTCAAAACCAATCTTTGGGGGTGCTTGGATAGGGCCTCCTTTCTCAAGGGACCTCCCAGAAGGCAAACAGGACTGCCTTTGGGTGTTTTTGTAGGCAGAAACACTGAATTCCTACAGTGGCAGGCGGAGGGAGATGCGTAGTGTTGGGGCGGCGAAATGGGAAGCTCTGGGCTCAGGTACACATAGGAGTCAACCCCGGGTGTCCAGCTCTTGTGTGTGTGTGGGGGGGGGGTCACTGTGCAAGCATGCAGGTCACTCACAGGGAAAGACTGATAAAGCTCTGACCTCTACAGCAACCCCCACTTCTGTGGTATTCCCCACCCGTACCCCCCAACTAATTAGAGGTATACAGGGGCACTGAGCAGAGGGAAGGCCTGCTTGTGCCCAGTAATATTTCCACAACTTTAAGAATAGCCTTCCTCTTTCCTATCGCTTTTCTCAACTCCCCAGATTCAGAAGCAAACTCTGCAGAGGTATGTGTGCGGCAAAAAGAGAGAAATGGAGCTTTCGTGTAATTCCAAGGTGTCAACGGCCGGTTCTTCTCAAAGGAAGGTGTTAAAAATATAAGTAGTATGTTTAAACTGTCAGGGAGCCAAAGTGTCACCTTAGAGGAAAAACAAAGCCAAGGGAAAAGGGAGAAATCAAAAAGCACTCCCGGCCAGGGTGGCCTCATGCATACCAATGGTTTTTGTCATTTATGGCTGGGCAAGATTTATGACTCGGCGCCCCAAAGCTGTAAACAGAGCACAAAACAGCAAACACTTGCTCCTTATGGCATATTGCGGCGGCAGCGCAACTTGAAAGAGGAAGCGGGGCGCGTAGGAGGCCAGGGCCTGCCGCAAAAATCGGCTCCGTGGCATTTTCTCTTCAAACCGTCTGGGTTGGATGTGGCATTTGAAGAAAGAAGGCGTAGGTCAATAATCAACCCTCACTTTCTCCTCCAAACTGCTGACGCGACTCTCACGCCTTCTCAACTAAGCCAGCTGCGCGCAGGGATGGCCAGCTCTCTGTGAGAACCTGCCAGGGAAGGGGACGCCCAGGCCAAGGGAGCCGAGGGCACCGAGGTGAGGGCTGGAGCGCCCCGGGCGCATACCTTTCCACCTGCGCCAAGACCGTGCAGGGCAAAACACGGGGACTGGACCCGCCGAGCTGGGGCGCCTGTGGGGGAAAGCCGGGGCAGGAGCTCAGCCTGCCCCAAATAGGTAGCTTCTGGGCACCGGCTGCCGCGGGCAGAAGCGCGGTTCTGACCTCAAGGCTGGAACCTGGCGCCTTGGCACGCAGACTGCATGGATTCAGGCCTCTCTGCTGAAATCCAAAATGCTGGCTTTGGGAGCAAGGCAAGTGAGGTGATTAAAAAAATAATTTGTAATCGCTGGAGGTTTTTTGTTTGCTATTGTTTTTAAGGAAAAAATAAAACACCTCCTGTCCATTTTCCATTGCCAAAAACAACCCCGCCACTGCCGCCTGCCCTTTCTAAGTAAATTACGCAGCCATTTACCCGGCTCCACCAAAACCACTGAGGTTTTCTTTGCTAAGACCCTTTTGCTCCCCAAATTCCCCCAAGTCCCTGTGTTCCCTATCTCCCTTGCCCACCGGGACCAGAAGAAAATGTTTTCTTGTACTAGAAGGATATTTGAAACAGCGAAGGTGCTGGTGCCCTTCTCAGGGGTCTCCTTATGCACATGCCTGAGAGGGACTAGGTTGGGGAGACCCCAGTGCAGCC
The DNA here is from genome assembly GCA_004026585.1 of Noctilio leporinus. Lineage (NCBI taxonomy): Eukaryota > Metazoa > Chordata > Mammalia > Chiroptera > Noctilionidae > Noctilio > Noctilio leporinus. The sequence goes on from PVIW01000820.1 coordinate 253,613, forward strand.
AGGGACCGAGGTGAGGAATAACTGTTGGTAAGAACAGGAATCGAAATCCAGAGTGGGGAGGGAAATTAATGAGGAAATACACTTGCCTGTGAGGGTGAGGCTGGCGTTTGGAGGGTGAAAATGGACTAAGCCTTTTTTTATAGCTACAGTTTAGCTATAATAGAGTGGCTTTAGCTCTTTCCTTGGAGGAAAAACCAACCAGTGCTCTATAACTTGGTTTCTTCTCACTGTGCATGCTTTTATACAGGACCAGCTCGAGAGTCCTTCCTTAGATATTTATTTTGCTTGCTGGTACTGAAGCGACAATAAAAAGATGCCTTTAACAAACCTCTATTCCCTCTCTCATTCTTTCTAGTGAAACTATATTATTTATGAGTCTTTAACTGGGTCAAAAATGCGCCAGAACTGGGTCATAAATCAAATGAAATGCTGACAAGTAATTGAACAGCAATTAAAGCTTACATTTTATTTCCAAGGGGTGTTTTAGAGCACTTGAAATGGCCTCAGTTAAACATGGTTAGTGCCGTTAGTGCCGAGCCTGGTAGGGGGGGAGGGCAGAGCAGCCCTTCCATTCTGGGAAAGTAAATCCCACTCAAGTAGGGGAAGCCTCATTTGATTTCTTTTCAAGTACAAAAAGAATTAAGATTTTTTTAAAAAATAAAGCTTCGAGGGAAATCTGCTTCCCAACTCCTAGTAGTCATCCCTTTCCTCTGCTCCCAGAGCTTCTAGAGCAGAGAAAAGCAAAGTTTCCTTCCCCTTTTCTGGGAGTTTCCATCTTTCCCAGGAGTGCTGAGTCCCCAAAGCCCAATTATCTGGGGCTTTCCCAATAATTTTCAGATAGTTTAACTCTCCTTTGCCTCCATCCAGGCTATAGCACTGTTTCTGGGGCTCTGAAGCCAGAGAAAAGTCTATCTTTGCTTCCTGCAGACTCTGCCTCTGGACTTCCCTCCAGCCTAGGGTGCACCGGCCAGTCCTCCAACTCTCCAAGCCGGCTTCGAGCATACGGGAGCTGGCTGGGTCATGCTTATTATGAAACCCAAACCCAGCTCAGGCTACCTCTTTCCTCTGTATTCCCAGCATTAGAATAACAGAGCTTTGGGGCATCCAGCATGCTCGCCCCCATCCCAAGCCTCTCCAGAATCAGAGCTGTCCTCCTGAATGGGGCAGAGGGTATGCAGGGAAACAAAGGCGAGTCTTCAGGGTCCAGCTCCTGCCATCCCGTGTGTGAGAAAGCGAGTCCTGCAACCCAGCACTGAACAAAGTGGCCTGAAGCATCATCAATAAAATGGCAGCGCATCTGCACACTCATTGATTTCCTTCTCCCAGCTGCTCCAGCTGCTCTGGCCAGCCCTAGCCCTTCATCCCTGGCCGGCCAACAGGAGCAATGGGGGAGCGATTCCCTTTCTCCTTCATTCAGCATCCACCCCCTCCAGTGCCGCCTAGGAGCACCTTAGCTGCGCTTAGCCTGCACTGACGCTTTGAGACCCTCTTTCTGCCTGGGGCTCAGCTCTGGGGACTCAAACACCGCTGTAGTGGACAAAGCCACCCTAGCACTGGAGGCCACCAGGCCCACCGATTAGCACCCAAGTGTCCTTTCCTTTACACCCCCCCCCAACACTTTCCAGGGAATTAAACTCAGTCTGAGGCGCTAGTGGGGATCTTTCAAACGGTTTCGGTTCTAAAGGAGAAACAAAGGAAGAGAGGGGCTGAGGGTCCTGTCCGTGAACCAGGGTCTCCTCGCCTGACCTTTGTCTCTCATAGCCATAACTCACTCTCGATATGAACAATCAACGGAAATACCTTAAAATAAATTCCATCCTCCTGGTGTAGCCTGGAGTCCCATCGGCTAGCTGGCCCAGAACCGCTCCATGAGCACTGAAAACTGCAACCCGCTAGGAGAGTGCTCTCCGGAGAAGGGGGAAGGAGAAGGAGGAGGTGGGTGCGTGGGGGTGGGGGGATAAAGCTCTCTCTCTGTAGAGAATCTACAAAACGTAATCACAGGCGAAGCCGCCTGGTCTCCGCTCCAAATGCCACAATAATGCGCTGTATTATGTGCTCACGTGGTCATACGTCAACTTAAATCCTTTTATTTGAAATAGGGAATCACTGAAGGAAGTAGGTTTCCAAGCAGAACATTTAGCTTTGGGGGAAGGGAGGTGGGAGGCCTTGACCAGCAGCAGGGAAGAGTTTTGTCTAGGGCAGTCGGACACTGGGGGCATCTGCTGCCGTTTCCCACCCACCAACATGTGCTGCACAAGGCCAGTTATCTCCACTTATATTTCTTGCACTCAATCCAAACATAGGGAAATAGCAATGCTCTCCCCATTCTTAGAGTCCACATAACTTTTCTTACAGTCTTCCACTCAGGGACCTGCTGCACCCAGCACACTCAAGCACTCCAATCTCCTCTAGCCCTCTGGCCAGTACATCAGTCCCTGTTTCCAGAAGAAAACTCAGTAATGATTGGCCTACTCAGTGGACTCCCTCACAAGCCTGCCATTGTATGGAGTTTGCTAACACCCACTCCATACACCACAGCCACTGTAGAAATCCAAAAGGCCCATAATTACCTGACAATAGCTAACGTACCTCCTCCAAGTGCAGTTGGTTTTGTTTGATGGGAGCCCCCTAGTAAAGAGTTGCTTGGCCCTGAAGTGGTGCATCAGTTTTGCAAAATCTGGAAGGACTCAGTGCCTGGACCAAACCTGCATTTATGCTTTTCCTGAGTACATAGCTGAATGATACATGAAATTATAGGCTTCTAATGATGAAACATGTAAGGGGAAATGATTTAATTATTTCTGCAAGAAGAGAAAAAACAACCTTTGTTGGCATCCCTTGAATTAATTTACAGGATGATCTGGGATCCTCTCTGTATACAGGTCTATTTATTTACCCTCCCCTTAGACAATTCTGTGTCCACCAGCAGAAACTGAAAGGGACCAACTCTTCAGGAGGAATCTGGCTGAAACAAATGCGTGCACACACACACACACACACACCTGCCTCCTTACTTCACCCTCTCAGGAGCTATCTAAAAAGTTTCTCTTTTCAGATCTTAGTTTCTGAACTTTGGGAGTGCTGGGGGGTGGGGGGTGAGATCCTCATGTCATACTCTTTTGTTCCCGGAGAGCGGGTCTTCAGTTAGCTAGGCCTCTCTAAACATGAAGACTCACTTGTAGCTGCTGCAGGAGGCTGTGCATGACTCTTCCCCTCCTCTCCTCTTCTCCCCTGCAGGGAAATAGAAGGAGCCTGGTAAGACTGTAAGGCCCTCCCATAAGGAGGCCTGGTCATGGGGGTGTCCTAATCAGAGTGGCAATAAAAGAGGAGAAGACCTCATTCCTTAAAAGTGAGCCCTCGCCTAAGCTGGTCTCAATATTCCAATAAGGTTCTGTCTGTTGTATAGCTAGGAGAGAGCCTCTGTCAACTTTCCAGCTCTTCCCTAAGCCACAAATTGGAAAGTAAAGACTTAAAGGGAAAACCGGCTGCTCTCAGGTTAGGGGTTGGGGTGGGAGACAGGTTTCAAAAAAAAAAAAACCTCCCAGTACCATCAAGGACTCAGACCACTACTAACTGTTCTCTGCTCCTCTTACCCGCCACCCCCAAATATTTTACACTGAGCAGTCCAGATAGCCTATAAAGGACCTGGAAGTATTGCCCAATCACTGGCAAACTCCCCAACCAAAGTTTCTGCAAAGGTTTCCACTCAAAGATGAGACGGGGGCCCCCTTCAGAACTCTCAGAACAGTCTGGAGCAAATTGAAATTCCCAAGGCCATAAATCAATGGGAGAAGTCTTTGGTAGAGCTTCAGAGAAATGCCTTAACGCCAGCAAGGCCCAGAGGCATCTCGGCTCCAGCCAGAAGCCTCCATGCCCCTGTTAACAGCCCAGTTAATGCTCCAACTGCTGTTTAACAATTAACATTAATAGCTTGGGGGTAGAATGAGGCAATTTGGTGGGATATAAAGAAAAAAAATCTGAGCAAATCCAAAGAAATTTAACTTCTGAGGTGAAAACAGCCTCCCTGAGAGAGACCTTGGTCTGGGCAAGTCACCAGGGAACCATCAGCTGAGAGTCCTCCTTCACCACTCTGAAATCTGCTTCCCTGGAGCAAGGCTATGGGTCTTTTAAACTTCCATTCCAGAGAACAAGAGTGGAGATGCTCAAGTATCTCGGCCCAGGCTGAGAAACCTAGTTTCCAGTTTGACTCCATTCATTCCCCTAGCCCCCAACCTGGCCAAACAGGGATGGGACACATGCCCTGAATTCTGGGCACCAGAGTCAAAATAGGCAGAAAGTTGTCTCGGAAGGAGCAGGTGACTTAGTATACAGAGCTTTAGTCAATATTTGCAAGGCTGTTGGCAGATTAGATATAGCTGTATTCAAACACTGCAATCTGATTTCTCTGTCACAAATACACTTAACATTTTCCTCCCCCTTAGTTAACTCTAGTGGTTTTTCTACTCAGCGTCAGGTTAGGCCCTCTTAGCTCACATTTTCAGTGAAGGTTATAGATCATTATTTAACATGAGATATTTCCTGTGGGTGCAACAGCACTACAAATGGGCTCCAAGTTCTCTGGACACACACGAATGTGTATATCACTTTATACACATGGTCTCAAACTCCTGCAACTGTTTATACACTCAATGATTCTGTTATGTGCAGAGATGCAAATCATATGTGCAACACTGAGTTGCAAATTCCTGAAATGCTCCATCTTTACTTGATATAAATTGACACAAAATGAGAAAGCAACCCAACTTTACTACTATTTCGTTTACTTCCCATTGAACAAAATAACTGTATTCAGAACACCATTATCAGCCTTAGAGCATCACTGAATAGCATGTTGTAATTAATTAGTAACCTGGTATTTACTTGGGGAGCAAATTTTAGGGAAGACCGAGGCCTAGGCAATAGAAAACAAAATCTCAGAAAACTTTTAAAAAGAAGTAAGTCCTCAAAGGAAAAAGCAAACCCATTGCTTCATATCAAACGTTGGAAAGCTATTCCAGCAACCCCTCCTCCAAATAAAGCACAAAATTTATGGATCTTTTACAAGGTAATAAACCACAGTAATTACCTCCTTGTATCCCAAACTAAAAGAACAAATTAAGCCAGAACTGGAAAAGAATTTTAAAGAGTTTTTCCTCCTTGTTCCCAATAGGAAAAGAAAACGCCAAGACAGAAAACCCGTGCTTTTCCGGTAGGAAGAACAGTGGATCAGCTCTGCTAAAGGAACCTTAGAAGCCCCGCTGCCTGTGATGGTCTACATTTTGGAAATACAGCAACTTCCCTCTCACCAAGGAAAAGCAAAAGGGCAGGAGAAACTGCAAGGAGGTGAGACCACATTTCCTTAAGCAGAGCTGGACTAACACAATTTCTGAACTCGCAACCTCCGCTGGCACTGCCACCAGTGGACAAGGAGAGCGGCCCACCCAGGGGATGCTGCACTGCACCCCTGGCCTGTACTTGTTTTTACCCCACTGTACTATGTAGTAGATTGTTTGAAACTGGTTAGAAGAAACAAATATACTCCTCTAATGCCCCCAGACCCCTCAAGCACATACATCTTTGGTCTCTGAGACTGACCGACTGACCAACTGACCACCCCTCCTGCCCAACGCGCCGGCTTTGCGGGCTCTTTGTCTGCCTGAAGCCCCACATCGGCGAAGCGTGCAGCTGAAAAGAGCCGAGCTCCAAAAGGCCTTGGAAGTTAAATATTGGCCAGAACCTCTTCCCAAGTGCTGCAGCTGCCCAGGAGAGCAAACTTCTGCCAAAGGCCTGGAGCAAAGCCCCAAGAAGCGTTGAGGAGTTTGGGCGCAGCGCTTACCTCGAAAGATGTTCAAGACTGAACCCCAAATTGTCTCCAACTCCCGGAGCTCAGTGAATCGCCTTTTCCGGTGTCCAGGCGCTCTGCGGACAAATAAACAGGAGTCGGTGAATGGTGGCTGCAAAGAAAGGGAGTTGGAGAACCAGAGTTGGAAGCTGGGCAGGTCCGGGCATCAGGGTGGCCCCCAGGGTGATGCGGACACAGAGGAGTCGCCAGGGCATTCGTCCATGCGGCACATTCATTGCTCGAAAGGTTCTGGTCTACAAATGGCCCGAAGATGGTGATTTATTTTTATAAAATAAATACATACTCCATCTCCGCACCCACACTCTTCTATTTCTTTCTTTATATAGGGGGTGGGAAGGGGGAAGGGGAAGAAATGGATGAGGCGGAGCAAGATAGGAAGGAGGAAGGAGCTTTGCTCTTGGTGCCGGCTCTGCTCGGAGAGCTCCTCACGCACCTCAACTTGGGGACTGTGAATGCACGCTTTATTTTCTTTTGCTAACAAAGGGAAGGCTTGTCTGGGAGCATTCAATCACGGACTCTCCTGAAACCTCACTAATAGTGTTCATTTCTGTTTGGCGCGAAATCAACCCAGGCTCAACCCATGAGCCAGGGGCCGCCTTGAGAGGTTTTGTCTTCTGGTCATTCAAGCCTGGGTCATCGCTTCTCCATCCCAGTGGAATGGCTGGACTACCCATGTTCCCAGTCCCTCACAGCAGGCCAGCTATGGCTGCAGGAAATAGGGGGAAACTGAGAAAGACATGGGCATCAGATAATACCCCATTTAGGGACCCTAACCAGCTTCAACTTGCACAGTGGGTACAAACCGTTAGATGCTCTAATATTGCTACCACCTCATCCCTCAAGAAATTTGCAATACTCTCTTGCTCGCTAATTAGCAAATAGTTAGCCAACTTGGGTAGTGGGCGAAGACCCTGGGGACACGATCCTAGGCAATGGGCTCTGGCTTGGAGAAGTTCCCTGCCGGGCTGGGACTGTGCCCGGGAGATTGCTTCCACAGCTTTGTTCCTGCCCCACTCTCTCTTCACTCAAATCCACACGGCCTCCCCACACTCCAGCCAGCCCAAAACCAGCCTTCAAGGGCTGTCCCACATCCATTCAATCTCAGTGATAGCGCCAAGAGTGACTACCAAACAGCAGACAGGTCTCCTGACCCTCAGGCATCAGAGACCCCTAGCACACTGAACAAGTGGCCACAAACCAGCAGCTAGCTGCCCTCTGCCACCACGGTGAACTGTAGTCCCCACCCTCCATTAGACAGTTGGGACTCAAAATCCATGCTGGGCCTTTTTCTTTTGTTCAAACTCGCCCTCTATGTCCCCAAAGGGAGTGCCCCCTGGCCTTGGGGCACCTGGTATGACTCCGAGCAATGTGGGGTTTAGCTACTCTGCACCGTTGCCACTCAACTTCGCCCCAGAAAGATCCGCTATGCCACCACCCACCCGGCCACCCCACTAAAGGAAGCTTAGCAGTATTGTAATTATTATGGTTATTATTGTTGCTATTTCCTTATCCCCACGTCAAGTATTCATGGCTGCTGTTTCCCATAAATCGGTCAGAGTAGCGTCAGGAAGATGTTGCCCAGGTCTCTCCCGCTGCAATGGCTGCCGCCGCCGCGGCCTCTCGCGGTGTTTTTGGCGCTCGCTTGCTCCCTCGCTCGCCCAGCACGGGTGATTTATGAACATCGGGAAAATTGAACAAAGCCGCGCGCCTGTCCTGTGCTATCTCTGCAGCCTTCCCCAGTGTGAATCAGAACATTACCAACTATCTGCGTATCCGTCCCACTTCGTCGCCAAAGCCAGGGCGGCCGAAAACCCGAGAGCTCCAACTCACATTTCCCCCGACGCGGCGCGCTCCCGGGACTCGAAGAAATCCTGCAGAAAAAGCCCCAAGATCCAGCGTGCGCCCGCCAGCTCGGGTCCTTCCTGCTAAAGGACTCTCTCCAGCCTTCCTGAAGGAGTCCAAAGCCTTTGGAAATAAACCTGAGGGTGTGTGTTTTAAAAAATCAAATAGGAAGTTGGGGGTCTCACTTCTGAGAGATTCATTCCTAGTGAGGCCCTGCCGACTTGGATCCATTCTTGAAGATCGACATTAATTATTTAATGAATCACGTGACCTCAAAGATTACAATTTCAATATCTCCCTTGAACAGACGCTACACCTTTATCTGCTGCAACCAAGGCCCTTGGTTGGGTTTTTTAGTTCCCAGACCTCCGGAACACAGACACCCTTTGCTTAGCTCTGGGGCAAGTACTGCCATGGAAATATCAGGGCAAGCATAGCAGAATTAGTCATTCTGGGACTATGAGAATTGGGGACAGTGGGGTGTCCAGTGCTCTCTTAGGTGCACTGATGTCTGTCCCCTCCTGAATCCAGAGATTACCCCACCTATGGCTAAGGAGGTTTGGTTACCTAACCTCTCCAGGATCTTTGATGGCTCATCAGACAAGAACCCACCATCTTTCTAACCTGGCAAAGCACACCTGTGGCCTTCCATGTCAAGTGTGAACCCAGACTCATTTGTCTGTTACAGACAGAATAACCTTCTGCCAAAGAAAGATTCTAGTGTACTTACCCCTATCCAAGGTGAGGCCAAATCTACAACTTATTAACATGAAGCATGGAGGCGGGGAGCATTTAGCTGTCTCAGTTTCTCATAGGGTAAACTGAGATTGAACCAAGATGGCTTCCAGATCTCTTTTTCCTGGGGTATTCTTTCAGTTAGGGATCTCTTTTGGCTTCAGGAATCAATTCCAGAGAGGCCAGGGCTGGCCTGAAAGGAGGCAGGGGTTACTCCATAAGTTTGGGGCCTTGAGACTAAGACATGATAGAGTTTCAAGACAGAAATTTCAGATGAGAATAGTTCACAACAGCCTCAGTAGCCTCTTTGATGCTACCAAGGAGTTAGAATACAGGTCTCTTCCTTCTGTTTTCCCCAACCCATACTCTGAGAGAAGAAGAGGAGTTCATCTTGGCTCAGATATAATATAGAGAAGGGCAACCATTGGAGGAGCAGCTGTTGGGAAGGATGAGCCTATGTTCTTCAAGATAGGACCTCCGCTAGGATGCAGAGACCAAAAGGGTGTAAAGAACAGCCTATTGCCTGCACGGAACCCATTCTTTCCGATGGGAAACCCATGTTTCTGTCTGCTGCTTTGATTCTTTGGATTTTTCTTCTTTCTTTCTTTTCATTCTAAAGAGTGGTCCACCAGTTTCAATGTGAAACTGCTAGAGGGAAGGCAGAGGTTGGTAAGAAGAACACCACAGTTTGGAAGCTTAGAGGAGCAGGGAGACAAAGGAGAAAAGGTGATACCCACCCCATGCGGAGGAAGAGGTTGAGAGAAAGGAGAGGTGCGGGCACCCAGGGGCAGCTGAGTGTAAAGCCAGTGAATCCACACAGAGGGCCTACTCTCCGTATATCTAGGTAATTTTCCCATGAGCTCCATCCTGGGTATTAAGTACTCTACTATGCCTGTCACAGTTGAATTCCTGCTGTAATAAAACACCGGGTATATCGTAGATTTCAGCAAAACTAGGAAAGAGAGCCTGCAAAGTGCCATTTTTCTTCAGAGGGGAGACTGTTAAGTACTTAATTCAAACTGTGACCATTAAAGTGTCTCCTATCCGAATTAGGTTGATTTCAGATGTTGACAAAACTTTTATCTCCCGAGTCATGCACAGCTTGGCTATGTGACTAAAGCAGATGAGTGTGTGTTGTAGGAAAGGAGGAAGAAAGAGAGAAGAGAGCATGTGTAAGAGTCATTTTGGCAGAAGAATTACAGAGCTTACACAAAATACTGTCTTTAAAGGTCAAGGGTTTGAGAAGCCAGTAGGGTTTTCTTTAAAAACAAACAAACAAAACAACAACAGCAACAACAACAACAAAAAACAATTAATGAGATAGAAAATTTGTCCTCTAGGTGAACTCTATGGTTGCCCTAGCAAAGGGGAGACAATGCAAGATTTTGAAGCACGAAGTGGAATTTTTCTAAGCTGTTATAACAAGCTACCTTAAAAGCCCAAATCTGAAATAGGCAAAAACACTGAAGAAATTACAAAATCAACTGGATCATTTTTGAACAATTTTGACTTGGTAAAATTTAGCAATACCTTAATAATCAAGACAGTTTGGGTAAAAGTGCCATTTTGCTCTGGAATATTTCTGTTTTTAAGTCTCCACCCTCTCTCTCCCTTTGCTAGATAGCCTATGAGAGTAAGTGAAAGAACATCACTCCTTTTTGCTCCATTCAGTTGCCTCCAGTATACAGCTAATTAATGCCCCTACCCCTCCTTCACTACAAAGGAGAAATATAAGAATTTACCTTAAATGATGACAATCTGCCATGTGAGGTTTTGCAGCTCGACACTCAGTTTCCACCAAGAGTCTAGGCATTTTTTGAGCAGACAGCCAAGATGCTGCGTTTTTGCCCGAGACCAACATTATTTGCAAGAAGATCCCTTGCTTCTCCACAGACTTTTCCCAGAGAATGCCTTTCAGAATTGCTGTTGAATTACAAAGAAGTATTTATTGTACAAGGTGATTAATGATTCCTGGGAAAATTGCTATTTTCAGCATGATTTAATTTTGTTTTACAAATGTGTTTAGTAGAGGAAGGGTTAATAAGTTTCAGCAGAAGTTGCAGTGATTCCAGAAATCACTGGCACTCCTCGACACCTTACAAAGTGCACTTTATGCCAGGTTTGGTCTGACTGGGGAAGGTGGGCACTCATTTGCCCCTGAATTTTCTTGGGGGAGATGTGGAGGCTGCTCTGAGGTTGACATCCATCACTTCCCTCTCAGATCTGGTTTGTTCACAGGTAGACAGCTGTTCACCCTTGCCTATATCACACACAGGAGGAAGGGGTAACAGCACTGGCCACTGAGCACTGGCTAAGGGTTCACCACTGATGTAAAAAAATGTGTTTAAAACTCCCCTGTTATTGCAGAGGTAGGTGAGCACCCCTTCCCATCTCAGCTAAAATTACTACATGACTAACAACTGTCCTCATTCAAGGCCAAATGACAACTCTAATATTCTGGGGCTAGTGTGTGTTGATGTTTTGTATCTTGTCCCTTCAATGACAACCAAGTCTAAATTCTCTTAACTGATTTGTAGATCAGTAAACAAATACCAGGGATATGTATACTGACTAGTGGCTTTTATTTTCAACCATTTGAATCTAGTTCTCTAGGTTGGGCAGAAAAATCTGGGAGCATTTGAGGAAAGTGACCCTAGTTCAGAGTTTGGCTTTCTAGTACTGACTACTGCCAGGTCTTTCTTGCTCGGGGTGCAATCTGGGGTGTCATTAAATTTTTTTCTTTCCTCATTAATAATGTTGGAGGGTGTACTGAGGAAATTCAGTTTATTTTGACAGCTCTTGCTTTAAAAACAAAAGGAAGGAATAAATGAATAAAAATTCTTAAGCTGTCGTTCGTGAACAGAACCTTAAAATCAGGGAAGAAACAAAAAGCAATCTCAACCCTTTGCACAAACTATTTTTCATCTCCAGGGAAACCAGCAGATTAAGTGTGAAGGTGCAATAAATACCAAAGGGACCACTTCTTTCCAAGTGTGCTCAGAGTTCAGCGAGTAGAGCAGCTGCAGATGGGCCCGTAGCACTGCATGGTTTCACCTTTCATTGCAGGGAAGGACACGTTTCTGTGTCTTACAGAGATTTGAAGCCTGAAAGCCTGGCCACGTTTGGGAAGAAGAGGAGTCCTCTCAGAGCTCAAGAGCCTTCATGCTCTTTGGAACTGTTCCCACAGTGGGTCAAACTTGAGTTCAGCTCAAGCTGAACACACTCACCAGATTATATGAGCAGCCAGAATCCAAGTGAACACAACTCAAGCCATTTACAAGTTTCTCACATGCAAGGTCATGCATCTCAATCCAGAACACTTTTCTTAAATTAAAAATAGGAAGGACACAAATATGTTTTAGAGCTTTAATAGTTTTTAAAGCAGTGTTGATACTTAGCACATGGCTTTTTATGTAGCCACACAACAATTTGTACAGTTGCACATGGGTCTAAATGCACACCCCTCTCCCCGCAAGATTGTGCCTCTGAAATAAGACAACAATATCTCTACAACAACATTTTAAATAAATGCAAAGAAGGGAAACTGTGTGTTACATCTACCATTGAGGTCTATACATTTTGAGAATTAAATAATCTTGTGAGGTCCACAATGTCTATTCATTCAGTTCAAGACAAGCTTGTATGAGCTGCCTTAATGAGAAAGGGGAGTTAAGGAAGGTGGGAAAGGGTCTGTTTTCTTCTGCTTGACCAAATATAATACATATACATGTCCCCAGTCAGCAGGGGCTGTCCAGCAGACTTCAGCCATCTCAAAAGTATTTGATGCCAAGTGGTCCTTCTGAGTTACCCAAACCTGGCAGCCTTCTTCAAGCCAGCAGGTTGTTCCACCAGCCAGCATGTTGGCCATTGTCCTCTCTTGGATGGCAACGAGCACACACTCTTACAAGGATAATGTCTTCTTCTTCTTCTTCTTCTTCTTCTTCTTTTTAATATACTTTTCATCAAGTTGGGTTTTGTTTTGGGGTCCGTTATGGTTCAGACAGGAGGAATGGGTGGGGAAAGGGGCAGAAGAGGAGAAAAGCAGGTGAGGAAAAGAAACTGGTCTAGATCTCTGGAAGATTATATAGAGGAGGTAATGGTTGTGGAGGCACCCTGGTGGGGGTGAGGATGGGCATGGGGGTGCGGGTGCGGGCTCTGAGTTTGTGCTTTTCCTGGCGGGCCTGCTGAGGCCGAGGCCGAGTTGGAGGATCGCATCTTAGTGTTGGGCAGTTTGTGATCTTTCTTCCACTTCATCCTCCGGTTCTGAAACCAGATCTTGACCTGGCGCTCAGACAGGCAGAGTGTGTGGGCGATCTCGATGCGGCGGCGCCGGGTCAGGTAGCGGTTAAAGTGGAACTCCTTCTCCAGCTCCAAGACCTGCTGCCGGGTATAGGCGGTTCGAGAGCGCTTGGGCTCTCCTCCGCTATAACTGGGGTTGACTGAAAAAGCCCGTAACCCCAAGGAGAAAGCCAAAGAGGAGGGAGTGAAAAGAGAGGGAAAGGAGGAGGAGAGATAAGGTGGGGTGGGGAAGAGCAATTGGACATCATCATTATATAATAACCTGACACCAAGTTCACGCAAGATACATAAAACGGCAAAGAAAATGTTTCACAGGCTATTGACAACGGGAAACACCCGAGAGCCATAAAGAATGGTGCTGGGCCTTGGGGCTGAAGAAAAGCTTCAAAGACACATGGCCTGAAGCCTCTGCCAGGGCAATTAAATTTATGGGGGCTATAATTACTGCCCTAACAGTTTGGCGTCTCGTAAATCTCCCGATAAAGGGACCCCGGGTACAAAAGGATTCTCACATTGGGATCAGGCGGCTGACTGGCGCGCACACACCCACATCCCACTGTAGCTTGGGCCAGATGGGGGCTCCGCTCCCGAGGCCCCTTCCCCTTGTCCTCTCCTCCTGACCCCCGCTCAGACCCTCAAACCCCGGCCGGGCCCCAGCCCAACCTCCCACGCCTCCCCAGCGGCGCCACGTACCGGCGCTGACATGGATCTTCTTCATCCAGGGGTATACCACGGGCTCCTTGCCCTTCAGGCCTGGCGGGCTCTTGTCGGCCAGGAGCAGCGGGCACGCGGGGGCGCTGCCCCCTGCGGGGACGCCCGGGGTGGCAGGAGCGGCCTCGCAGCGCCGCGGGGGCGCCGGGGGCGCCGCGCGGTGCTGCGGGGGCGGCGGCGGCAGGACGTGGCTCGCGTGCAGGCCGTGCGCGGGACCCTTGGCGTGCGCGGGGGGCTGCTCGGGCTGCGGTGGCCGCCCGGGGCTGGCGCCGCCGCGATAGCCATAAGGATAGGCGGTGTCGGGCGCGGGATACAGCGGGGCTGCAGGGTAGGCGGGCTCGCGGGCGGCCCGGGGCGCGTAGTAGGAGGCGGGGGGCTCGCGGCTGCTGCCCGCGTGGGGGAGCTGGGGCTGCTGCGGCTGCAGGTGCTGGGCCGCGGGCGCTGGGGGCTGCTGGTAGCCGGAGCCCCCGCCCGGGCCGCCGTCTCCGCCGCCCGGGCCGCTGTGCTGCGCGTACTCCTCGAAGGGAGGGAACTTGGGCTCGATGTAGTTGGAGTTTATCAAAAACGAGCTCATGGTCATTAATTTGTGAAGTGCAAAAATACTAATTTTTCTCGCGTTGTCGTTTTTCTGGGCTCGCTGAGGCCCCTCCCCCTCCTGCCTCGCTCCCCATCCCCCTCTCCTCCGACCGCTTCCCCTCCCCCGCTGTCAAGCGCCCACACCTCCCCCGCCCGCCGCCGCCAATGCCACCAAAGTTCGCGCCGCTCCCCCCCCTCCGCCCGCGCTCGCCCCGCCCCGGAGTCGCACGTGACCCGCCCCCGCCAATGGGCGGTTCGCGCGCGCGGACCCGGATCAGGAAGCGCGCGGGAGGTGATGGATGCTGCTGTCGGGTCCCGGGCGGAGGGAGGGAGTTGGCGCTCTGGTCCCCCAACCCCCCAACTTAGAGTCCAGCTGGGAATTCGGGTCCCTCCAGGCTTCAGGTCCTTTCGGACCGGCCAGGCGGTGCCCTACTCCTACCTCGGCCTCCCCGCTGCCCAGCGTTGACCTCGGGCCCTGCTTAGCCCGGCCTGGCGTGCGCCAGGGTTCGAGGCCGTTGGGGCAGGGAATGGTATTGGGACCGAGGAGGGGGTCTCTTTTAATCCTGGCCTTGGAATAAAGCGAATAAGACCGACAGAACCGTTTTTTCATCAACTGATTCCTTCCCCACCTCGAGCTCGCCGCGTCCGCACCCGAGTCCCCGGCTTTGAGAAGCCGGTCAGGAGCCGCAGAGGGTGGGTGGTGAGCAGCCAAGGGAAACCAGCCTTAGAAAACGCGAGGCCCTTCCAGTATAACTGGATAGGCATGTTTCTTCCTTTCTTTTTTTTCCTCCTCCCTTCATTTAGAGACAGAGCCTGGTTTTTTTTACCTAAGAAAAATTCAAACCTTCTAACAGTATCTCATTGGATGGAGGTATTGATGTTAGAGTTAAACACGCTCGCGTTTACTAGGTGCGATTGCGAGAAGGTGGACCTCCAAGGGTGGGGGGAAAGGTTAGAAGCGACGTGTCCACGAAATAAAGCTTTGAAACCAACAACTTTCTGTTTTAGAACAATTCCCAAACAGAAACAAGCGACGGATAGGATAGGCATTGTGCCCAGTCTGATCACCGACGGGTCCTTCCCCGCTAAGAATTTTATGTTCTGTCTTTTGGATGCTGCTCTCAGACGGGATCTGAGGGTAAAGTTCTATTTATAGGACAGTCTACCATTTCTGAATTGCTGAAAATTAGCATATTAACCATAATAGTAGCTCTGGAAAGGGGAGAGAGGGCTGTTGCCTGCCATTTGGTAATTGAAATTTGATGGGTAAACTAATTACACCATTATTAACAAATAAATTACTTATTAATTCCACCTAATGTTGATCTTTGAAGTAAATACTGATGTCTTACTTGTATCGTGTACTTTCCTTTTCTGAGTAACAGACACACCTAGATCCTCTACTTTTCAGGCTAGATTAAAGCAGTACAAACTAGAATAGCCACCATTCTAAAAATACTTTCAAACTGGCACGCGGAGCAAGGACATTTCAGCTGGTGCACCTTATTTGATTTTTCAAAGAGCAGTATAAACAGCCTTCTCACAACTGAATCTGGAAGGCAGACAAGGAAAGTTATAGCCTAAGTCTGGAGACACTTCAAAAGGAATGTCAATTCTATCTTCATTTATATCAGTTACTCATATGAGTTACTAAATGTTGGAATATCCATTTGATGGATAGTCATTTAATGCTTAGCCACATAAAGCCTATTATATGGGACTAATCTTTAAACTAATTTACGAAAAGAGGTTTAAAAAGGGATCATGTTAGCTTTTTAACTGGAATCACCCTGAAGTGGTACAAAGAGGTTTTCCACATTGGCTGTGTGTCTGTGAAGAGTGCTATCCTTTGATGTCGTGCACCCTGAATATACATGTATTAAATTTCTGTCTGAGCCACAGACAGAAATCAACACTGAGTGTAACCTTTCCATGTGCTCCATAGATTCGGAGGGAAATCTAAGCTGTAATACAACTTAAACCAATATCTCTCTATAATGATATATACATATATACTGGATGTATGTAATCCAAATTATATATAATATAATTTACAAAACTGGACTCTCTAAGCTTCAGGGGGATTTAAAAAAAAAACATGACCAGGAAATTCTGCCATCATCCTCATGTCATCAGCCCTGAGAACTAGGGTCTTAACCACATTTGTTTAATATTATTTACAGACATTAACACTAAATTCATGTTGTTTAGCCTCAGACCCTTCTACTGGGTTTCTATTTTAAAGTATTAACAAGGCATGGACACTGTTTTGTATATGGTTAGCCTAAACGAGTTAACTGTGCCTGTGTTTCATGTGGATCTATTACTTTAGGAAGATGGGCTTACACAGAATCCCCCAAGGCCTGTAACTTGTCTTTGTGGTTCGTATCATAAACACAAACGGAGCCAGGACCACCAAGTGTTATCTCACACACCGACATTTTGACATTTTACTGCAAGATTTATGGCTGTAATAAACAATCTCAGTACCTTTTCTGGTCCTTCCACAATCTCTCTGTGCAAGCCACAGCATCATTCCATTGAATCAAACAGTTAAAAAAAAACATTTAAAAATAAACCTCTTGCTTTTACATAAAATCCAAAGCACCAAAATAAAGCCAGAAAGAAGCTAACTCAAGTAATAAATAAGCTGAAGTTTACCAGCAGCATCTCACCGGAGAAAAAGATGGGATGCTCTGTAAAGGAGCAGAGAGGGAGTGTGCTAATCTTCGCACACCAACTGGCTCCAGTCCCAAGCAGGGTGAAATCGTTATCCTTTTCTTGGGAAACTGGTAAGCACATTTACTCATTTCCACGCGCAGGGATAACATATATTCCCAACAAAAGCTTTCTTAAAGTCCCATTAAGTGAAATAACTTTTCATCATGTCCTCGAATCCCAGATGGGTAGGGAGAGTGAAGGGAGTCTAAGGGAAAGGGAGGGCAAGAGGAAGGCAGTATTTGCAGCCTAGTTTGAATCTGATTTGAATCATTTTGAATATATTTGGAATTGCCTTCCCTCGTGAATGCAACCCTGTCCCAAGTTTCAAAGTGACCGAACAGTGACACCGTGTGCATTTTGTTTCTTATTAATCTTACACATTGACAGTCTTTGTTAAATCACAAGGCGCGCCCTTCACCAGCCGACATTTTCATATTTGTTAGACGCGCTGACCTGAAGTTCACCTCGGCCTTGGACTTTGCGCTTCTAAAAGGTCTATACAGTGTCTTTTAGAGAGCAGGATCTTTGCCCAGGTCACTCCTTCTCAGGGAAAACCAAGAGTATGGGGGGAAGCAAAGGAAATGTAAACGTTATGGAATGTATTGACTGTATTTGTCCTTTGTTCTATAGAGCAAGAGTCTCCCAGACTGACTGTTCTCTATCTGAAGCACATCTCTGGAGCGCACACCACACGAGAATGGCTGAATTTCTGAATGCCTGATGGTGGCATTTGAGAGCTTTCCTCCACCTACACTGGGCATAGGATTTTAAAGTAGCAGTACTTTATCAGCTATTTGACCAATGAATTGTTTGGGGTAATTTCCTTGCAATCATATAGTAATGAGCACAACCCAGGCACAAATATAAATCTGAAATTTATATTCAGATTACATACAAATTTCACCAGGATTGTGTGAAAGGCCTAAAAAATTTACAATCTTCCAAATAAAAAATGTAGGCACTCTAAAAGCAGTAACTTCTGCAGGTACCTTTTTCTTTTACTTTAAAAACTAGCTAAGAGGTGTCCCTGATTATTAAAGTTGACGTGTTTCCAAGGCATGGAACATTCTAAACCAATAATACAAGAACAAGTTTTTCTCAAAGAGACATATAATTGTCTTGGTGAGTAATAGTGGGGGTTTCAGTTTTTCATTTTGCCAGCCCAGATGTGGTGAAGTGTTCATTGCTGTAACAGCAATCACCACAGTTGTTCCCTTTCTTGCTTTCTTGTTTTCATCTGGCACACCCCCATTTGGCTTCAAGCTCTTGGCCAGAGTGAAAGCTTTACACATTGAACAGTGGAAACAATCTGATTACTTCCATCAAGGCAGTGTTTGGGAAATATTTACCACTGAATGTACCTGACACCAGCAAATCCAATCAACCACATTGGGATGATCTTAAACATTCCTGCTAGAGTTTACATTTTGAGTAGCTGAACTGGCTTACATCTATAGCTAAAAAGGAAAACCTAGGGAAAAAAATTCGTCTTTCTCTTCTTCATTTCCCTACAATGATTTCTTAAAGATCAATACATAGAAAAGGAAAATATGTCCCCCAGAAAGTAAATTCTAATGGCACCAACATTTACAGTGAATATAGGTGCATAAACAATAAAATGTTGTTTAGCTCTCCAATTGCAGCTCACACATGAGGCATGGTTCCAGCCGCCTTCCTTAACACACTGTTCCCTTTCTTGTCCACTCTCCTGACCTTCCTCCTTAGCTTGCATCCCCTCTCCTTAGCTTTCATTCCAAATGTAATTTTAAAGGGTATTTTTTGGAGAATAGAAGTTGCTCTGGCATTTGTGGATTCCACCTTTCTGCTCAAATGGCATATTCTTTACAGCCTAGCTTATTCACTTATAGATTGTAGCATTGCTCAGTGTAGTTAACAATAAACATAATGAAAATTTTCCAACAACAGGAACATTTTCATGATACCAATAAGCATTTTCTTGCTGTTGGAAGGGTAGAGGAATCCTGTCCCTTTGGGGAGGGTTCCCATTTCCTTCCTCCCCTTCCTAGCCCTAAGAACTGTGCATTTAGTGGATGGCAGTTTCAGAAAAAGCATTCTGTGTGTGGAAATTGCAAAGAATACATTTTGCAAGAAGTGCCTATGTTTGCCCTTGTTCCCACACATTTTAGGGATCATTATGGGTACTAAAAAGAAAATAGTGGCAAGTCAAAATCACTGTTTTCAAATAAAGGAAGTTCCCTGCCGGTTCTCTTGCCTTTGAAGGTACAGTGAAGCATTGGAAGCTTCTATGTCATTTCTTAAATGTCCACTGATGCGTTTTGAGCTTTTCTATTTTGTGACACACCCATAGACTCCTGATTCTCCAACCAACATGTAAGGTGTTGGTGTTTTAGTAATCTAGGCCTATTTACCTGCTGCTATTCCCTCAGAGTGGGAGCAATAATTCAAGATGAAATACAGCATGTATTACTCTTGAAAAGAGGAATTTTCTATCCTTTTCTTCGTAATTGAGGTCATTCAACCACTAGGGTTCACCTGGAGTCCATACCGTGATACACGCGTCACTCCAAGCCATTTTATCTTTTGTGCTGATAGTCAAGATCGCAGCTCTAACATTGACATCAAACTCTGTCTGGGCAGATGACTAAGAGTGCTGCACAACGTAAACTTTTGACCCTCAACTTTTTGACCTGCAGTTGCAGCGCACTAACCACAAAGATATACAAAGCTGTGCCTTTTCTTTCAGGGAGAGACGACAACCCCAGGATCCCTGAAACACCCTATTTCTGCCTCTTAAAGTAAGAGGGTGCACTGGATATTTTTGCGTGTTTATGACTGTATTTTCTGTCAAGTCAGCCTCCTACATCTTTTTTGTTGTTGTTGTTAGCACTTAAAATAAGAATGAGATTATTTTCAAATCACTCATCATTACATTTACAAGGAAAATTGAGAGAAGGGCAGGGGAACCTCACAAAGAACAAAAGGAAAAAGAAGATGGGGAAAGCAGGTAATAGAAGTTGGGGACATTGTTTTGGTTGTTGTTCTTTATTTAAAAATAAAGACCCAGCTCTAATTGTTGGGCGAGCTGGCCCAGGCAGGCGAGTTGACTGTGAACTTGTACTAAAGCGTGCTCTGCTGGCGATTCCTAGGGTGTGCAGATTTATCTTCTCTGCATTTACTTAACCCGGCAGTGAACTGCGCGGGCGTCATTTGTTAGGTGATGACAGACTTCACCTCTAGCAAGGGCTGCTTCACAAAATTGCAATAATTACCCAATAACCTTCATAACAAATATTATTATTAAAAAGACTGGTTTGTGGGGAGGAAACATGGTGGGAGAAGGAAGTTCCTTTGTGAAAAACACCAAACAAAACAAACCTACGCAGATCTTCCAGCTCTAGGGCTTTGAGTGGCTAGGATTGAGGCACCCCACTTCTATGTGGGCTGGAGCCTAGGTTGACCCCCTTAGCCCTGTCTGGAAACCCCATTTACAGTTTTGTCATTGCCTGTGAAAAAGTCTGCCCCAGAAGCCAAAGGGATGGAGCCACACCATTCTGCACTCTCCATGATGGGCAAACCTCCGACAGACTCCCAACTAAAGCAGAGTAGGGGCTTCGAAGGGCATCTTTTAAGCTAAATGGATTGTTTTTTCTCTTTAGCAGCCCATCTTTCAGGATATGATTTGCTCTCCCCTTACTAATTGTTTGAATATAATATTCTTCGCATCTCAACACATGAACATGACTCCATTTCTGACAGAAAATTCTATCTTGCTCTCCCAGAGCCACCAACAATGAAGCAGAGGAAAGAGCAGAAAAAAAGGAATCTTGGCATAATGTTGTGAAATTAGACCATGGAAACCCTAACAAACCCCTAAGTGAGTGTGACCAGAAGCTTCCTATTATATTTATAGTTCAGGAAATATTGTCTCTTCAGCTTGTAGAAACAAACGGGGCCCTGCACATTTCGGACACCTTCTCCTTTTACAAGACAAGAAATACAGACAGACATTTCTGCCACCGACTGAGGCTGGATGTCTTCATAAAGCCCTCAGTGAAAGGTATTTTGTTTTTAAGCAAGTTTCTCTGCAAAAACAAGCTAAAAGAATGCATGAGAAGAAATAACTTATCTACAAAATGAGCAAATAACCAGCTATTCTCTTTGCTACGCTTCCTATGAAAATAGGAAGAAATTTTTTTAAAAATTCCTCCAGTAATGATCATATAGGTCTGACTGGATGTTGTATTTTTTAAAAAGTCATTTAACTCCATGTGAGTTGGCCTGCCCCTTAACTCTAAAGTTTTATGAAGATTACAACAAACAGAAATAAGCAAGCTGACAATATTTATAGCCTCTAATTCTTTTAAATCATGGGAAAGTTTCTCCATATTGTGTGATGCTGGATATGGGTTCTACAGCCTTTCTGCACATTCCCACACCCAGGGTGGGATGTGGCCACAGAGGTGGTGTGACCGCTTCCTCCAGGAAAGTTACTCAAGTGAATCTGCCAGCAGCCCTATAACTCTTGCTTCTACTACTAATTTTAGTCACCAAGAAATTACTCAAGCAAGGTCACCAAATGAGCAACTAAAATAAAATCTTCACCCAGTATTTTCCAGTAAAGAACCCCAAAGTCAGAGCAGCAAAACAAAGACTCCAGAATTCTTACAGACACTTAAAATAATAAAATAGAACCCAAAGAGAGTTTCTATTTTGGTCTCCACCAAGATGCAAGCACATTTTCCTGAGTGCTGAAACAGCAATGCTCACGTTAACAGGTTACAAAAAAATGACTTCAGGGATTTGCCTTGCCACTCACTATTCAAGAGAAGTGGGAATTGTGGGTGGGAGGGTTTCGATTTTTTAGTAAACTTCCCAGGTTTTGCTTTTTGGACTTTAAACTTTGGAGACATCTGTTGGACTAATATTGAGTTTAAGTGGCCTCCAGACAATAAAGTATGTTGAAATTCCAAATCTATACTTTACTTTTTTTTTTTTTTTTTTTTTACTTTAAGCACTTAGTATATATCTTTACCCATTAGCACTTGCAGAAAACTACCCAGTTCCTAAGGAGGAAAGCACTTGGAAACAGAAGATCCCATTTAGATTGTTTGTTTCATTTCTAAATTGGAGAGTTTAGGTTAAATCCTCAGATGGGATAGGGGGAAATCTGCTAGGCCCCTTGTGGGTACTCACCCAGAGAAATACCCGAGGACAGGCCACAGCACCCCAAGTCACCACTTTGCCATTGAAGAATGTAGGGGGTTGGGGCCAGAAGGGGTGGCTGAGGCCAAGCTGGAATTGTACCCAGGAAAAATTTATTTCACCTTACTTCACCCATTGGTGCAATATTGAGGACTGTTTTGGAAATCATAGATTATGTAAATTTCCTGGGATCAAACAGAAACAGTAGCTAACAAAAGAAAGGCGGAAATCTCCTACTGACAAGCGACCAATTTCTTCCCTCAACTATCCTTTATGACGTGTCAGGGAAAACAACCTGATGGCTCTGGGGACTTTTAAGTTGGGCATTGAAGACACCTCGATTTCCCCCCAAACTTTAGGGCACAGTTTGGAGGAATTTCCCCTGTATGTTGTAGGGAAGTAAATTTCTCTAATCTTTAGTGTTATCTAGGGGGATGCCTAAGTTGCCTTTTGAGGGTCCTGGGCATAGATGTTTTAATTCTACAAAAGAGGAGAGGAAAAGGAAAGAAGAGAGAGAGAAGAAAGGCAAAGCGGAAGAAAAGAAAGAGCTTTAACTCCTTTTATTTTGCCTGGGGATTCAAAGACTAAAGTTAAATCCGGCCATAAAGTTTATTGCTTCAGACTCACAGGCGGGTGAGAACAGTCCCACCGAAATAAAAAGAACGTGCAGGCCAGCAAGGTTCAGGGCCTGGGCCCGGGTGCAGGGGAGGGGGTGGTGAGCCCTCGACGCAGGTGGGGTGTCCGCGGTCCCCAGCGTCCCTGGCTCAGCCTGGCAACCCAGGGGCCCAGCCTGAAGGTGCGGCCAGCGCCTCACCGACCTCTGCCACCCCCGGCTCTCGCGAGCCAGCCTGAAACCCAGCCCCGAAGGCGGCCGCTTCAATTCAGTGCTGCCAAATGACCCAGGCCTGCGAAGCCATATTGCCACATCCCCATAAGGAATCCCGCCAGATTCTGCCTTGGCCCTGCCTGGGCCTTTCTTTCAGACTTCCAGGCTCAGCGCGGCCCTCCGCGCTCGCGGCCCGCGCCCCACTCTCCCCCAGCTCCCACCTCGGGACTCCGAGACCCCCCGAAGAGCCGAGACCCGCCAGCCCGCCATGGGGGCCAGCCCTGCCAAGTGTCCACACGCAGGCCCATTCGCACACAAAAGCACACAAAAATCATCTTTTTGGCACGCCGGGGAGAGCAGCGGAAGTCATTAACAGCCGCGGTGGTGCAGCAATTAAAGTTAGGCCTGAGGATGCGGCCGGCCACAGGCGCTGTTCACCAGGGTGACTCCGCAGAGCAGGCTCCTGGCGCTGCTCGGGGGGCACGGAGGGAAACTTTGCGCTCCCCTTTTAAACTTAGAGGCAACTTCAGAGTTATTAAAACAGATGGAGAAGGAGCGAGAGAAAGAGCCAGGACGAAAGTTTTCAGAGGACAAATAAACTTGAAAGCGCTCTGGAGGCGAGCTTACCTTAACTCGGAGGGAGCCATTTTTCAGAGAGTTTTGAGAACTTGTGGTTTGGACACTTCTGGACCTAAAATTGACAATTTGAATGACCAGGCGGCACACGTAGCCTGCAAAAGAGTCAAATGGAGTCCAGCGTCAGTGAGATTATATGTTATGTGGTATATAATGTTGGATGTCAACTCCCCAAAACCATAAAACTTACTTTAATGGCCCCACGTGACGTTTTATAGCCAGTGAGCCGATCTGTCTGTGCTATGGATGATTTTACGATCTAATTCATAGACAAAACCCTATTCATTTCGCACCCAAATGTCATATAGCCGGAACTGGGGCTTATAAAGTTTACTGTTTTATAACTTTTAAAAGGAAAGACGGCATCAGGGTAAGCAGTCGGTAAATGTGCAAATCTCTAGTTGCGCTTTAGCTGCTCTGAGGAGTTTCTCAATCGAGCTAGGATGGGGTAAGTACCTTCCATTTGTAGCAAATTAATTGTAGCAAAAGAAACCAACTGGGTTCAGGGTGAGGAGTGGGAAGCGGTGCCTGGGTGGGTTAGGGGCAGAGGATTTGGGCGCCACAACTTGACATAGCTTCTTCAAGTGGAGGCCCTGGATGGCCTTAGGAAGCAGCCAGCATCTGTGTGGGCCTCGAGGGCTACTAACAAAGCCCTGGGCATCTCCTCCCTTCTCTCTTCTTCCTCTTTTTTTGTACCCAGAAAGCTCATTTGGTTTCCTCAGAGATGGGCAGGTTGGATTCAAGCTTTGGAAGCACCTACAGCTTTTCCACCTTCTGCCCTGAACTTTCTGAAAGGTCAGAGTTAGGGTGGCTGCTGGTCAGGGTGGTGGTCTGAGGTCTCCTTGCACAGGCAGGCTGCTCAGGTAGCCCCAGACTCACCGCTTCCAGGACTGGACAGATAGAAAGAAGAGCAAAAAGAGCCGCTCACTATTTGGCACAAACCAGACCAAGAGAACTTACAATAGAAAGTTTATTTTTTGTTTCCAGTCAGTATTTTTTTTCCTTAAAAACAAATACAAAAAAAAAAAAAAAAAAAAAAAAAAGCTGATCACAGTTTGCTTAAACAGCCAGACTTGGACAATATTTGTAACTTTGTTCACAAAAACATACATCACTGAAGCTGCGCTTATAAGAGCCACTTCCAGAGTTCGTGCAAAGGGTCCTACAAAGGCACGCAGGGACACACCGCTTGGAGTCACAGTTTTCATCACAGAGTCACTAGTCACTACACGTCAAACAAGTTAAGTTGTGTCTCATCAAGTCACCTCTACAACAGCATTAATTACACAAGGAATATAGGTAGTTTGAATAAAAATATCTTTAACAGCTTGGAGCTATTGAGACAGGAACACTTCCACTCACATGCACAGTTAACAATTGGAGTGCAACACATAACATTGGCACTAAACAGGGTCGAAGGGGGACTTTTTTGTGTGTTTTTTTTTTTTTCTTTTCTTTTCTGTTATAGTTACTTCAAGTAACACAGCTTGCTTCATATAAATAAGTTAAAACATCTATTTTTTTTTTTTTCAAGACAAAGCCATTCAGGACAAAGAGATGAACAGAAAGCAGATCTACTTATACAGGCGCTATAATGGCAATAAACAGGCTCATGATTAAAAGATGAATTAGGGCAACGAGAACAGGGCTTCTTCACAGAAGGAACACAAGGGAGTTTCAGAAAGTCACCTTAGTACTGACACTACGCAGGATCCGCTAATACTGCTCAGTACTTTAAACGCTCAAATACTCAGGGGCGAAAGGCCCCTCCCGCCGCCGCCATGCTCATGCTTTTCAGCTTATTATCTTTTTTCCACTTCATTCTCCGGTTTTGGAACCAGATTTTAATTTGTCTCTCCGAGAGGCAAAGAGCATGTGCTATTTCAATCCTTCTTCGGCGGGTCAGGTAGCGGTTGAAGTGGAACTCCTTCTCCAGCTCCAGGGTCTGGTAGCGAGTGTAGGCCGTCCGGGCCCTTTTGCCTTCCGGGCCGCCTATGTTGTCTGTAACAGAAAAGTCAGCGGTTTAGGCACCAACTCCTCAGCTCCTGGCCACCAAAGTCGGCCAGCTGGATGAGTCAGGGTCCTGAGCAAGGTACTGGAGAGAAAAAGCTCAACAAGTCCTCCCTCCTCGGCCGCCCACCCCTCCCGAATTTCCTTCCCTCTTCCTTTCTAGAGAGAAAACAATACAATTTCGACTCTGGGAACAATCGGCCCATCCGAGGCTGTATCCAGGACTCGTTAGATCGCCCAGTTGTCCCTCAGCACTCTGCTGCCCACTTGACCCTGTCCCTGGCGCCCCGAGGCAGGGGCACAGCCCTTCCAGGCTGCCCACCGCTCAGAAACACACCAAAGCAAGGCCCTTTTCTGAGCGCCTAAGTGGCCTCCAGGTTACCCTTCCTTAAAGTTCCATGCCCGAGAGCCGTCTCCTGTTCCAGCCTGCACGCTTGGGGCGCCTGCTTTCTTTTTCTTCCCTTTCCTTTCCTCCTTTTCCTCCTGCCCCCAAACTCCAGAATCCCGCCGGCTCTCGCCTGGATTACCACCCCCCCCAAGCCCCTTTTCGGGGACTCTAATTAGTAACGCTGTTTCCCCAGCGTAGCCCTCCTCATAAATTATCCGTCCTGACAAGTCCGATTCACAGCCCTACTGCCGTCCTCTACCTCTCTGCGCCCTGCTTAGCTGGCCTGAACCAGGAGTGCGTTCCGAGGCGCTGGGGTTCGATATGGGTTTTCTCCTTTTCCCCCCTTTCAACGTCTAAACTTGCCTATGCAGCTGCCCTTCCCCCCAACACACACACACTTGCGAGCACAGAGCGCTTCCAAGAACGGGAGGATGGAACAAGTCAGGGAAGGAGACCGGCGGAGGGAGGCTCCACAGGGCTGGGAGAGGCGAGACCAGGAAAGAGAAGGGGAGAGAGGGCGTTAAGGGAAAGAAGGGGACCGAGAGCCGCACCCCCGCTGCCGCGTGGATTTAGAAAAAGGCTGGCTTTACCATGACTTATGTGTAGCTTGCGCATCCAAGGGTAGATCTGGGGTTGGGCAGGCGGCGCCGGGCTCGGCTCACTCTGCGCGCTCGCCTGCTCGCTGCTGGCGGGGGCGTCCTCCTCGGCTCCGGACGCCGTGCCAACCCCCTCTCTGTTGCTGATGTGGGTGCTGCCGGCGTTGGCCGAGGCGCCGCTGGAGTTGCCCAGGGAGTTTTTCCCGCCGTGGTGGCTGTCGCTGCCGGGCGAGGGGGCCACGGCGGAGCAGGGCAGAGTGTCGGGCGGAGGCGAGTGCGTGGACGTGGCCGGCTGGCTGTACCTGGGCTCGGCGGGCGCCGCGCTGGCGCCCGCCGCGTAGCTGCGGGCGCGCTCCCCGGAGCCAAAGTGGCCGGAGCCCGAGCGGCCGACGCTGAGATCCATGCCATTGTAGCCGTAGCCGTACCTGCCGGAGTGCATGCTCGCCGAGTCCCTGAATTGCTCGCTCACGGAACTATGATCTCCATAATTATGCAACTGGTAGTCCGGGCCATTTGGATAGCGACCGCAAAATGAGTTTACAAAATAAGAGCTCATTTGTTTTTTGATATGTGTGCTTGATTTGTGGCTCGCGGTCGTTTGTGCGTCTATAGCACCCTTGCACAATTTATGATGAATTATGGAAATGACTGGGACATGTACTTGGTTCCCTCCTACGTAGGCACCCAAATATGGGGTACGACTTCGAATCACGTGCTTTTGTTGTCCAGTCGTAAATCCTGCCTGATGACCTCTAGAGGTAAACTCGTGCACTAATGGGGGAGTTGGGTGGAGGCAAGAGGGGTGGTGCGCGCGCCCCGGGCGCGTGCTCGCCGCCCGCCGCCGCCGTTCAGCCGGACTCGAGCGCCACCCGCTGGAGGCGGGGTGCATCGCTCCGCTTCAGACTCGGGGCTGCAGGGGCCGGGGTCGAATTGAGGTTACAGCCCATTATGGCAAAATTATTGCATTTCCCTCGCAGTTCCATTAGGATGTACCAATTGTGAGGCCGTCAGCTGCCGATCGCGTGCCCGGCTAGGATGCAGAGGACTGGGGGGGGAGATGGTGACTTGGATTTTATTTACAACAAGTTTATTTCCCCGCTGTGCAGCCCCTCTTATTTTTGTATCGAGGTTGGGGTCGGTTCTGCCTGTTGTGCCGGCAGCTCTGAAATGTGAAAATACAGATATCACCTTCGGGGAAGGGGGGAGGCCATTTAACCGATTGGAGAAATAAATCCTGCCCACAGCAGCAGCTACAATTACGGCTCTGTTTTTGCGAGCGCATGAGGGACAGTGTCCCTGCCGCTCTTAAATGACAGGCGTCCATTAAATATAGCTTTTGTGTAGTGTTTCTCCGAGGCGAGGTCAAATTCCATACACTTTTATAACCAGATTCGATTTTTCTTTCGGGTAAATATGGTTTTCGTGTCATTAGTTTGCTATTTGATTTGCTTTAAGTATCCAGCCTGGAGAATCTTCACCACTGGATCTTTTTCCTCGAGCCAGCCGGGCCCCAAGTCGGAGGGTTCTCGGTGAACCCAGCGACTGGGCCCAGGCTCCCCGCAGCCATAGAAGCTTCTTGGGGGCTGGGGATCCGTGAGCCGAGCTATTGGGGTCTTGCTTAGACCTCCAGGAGTAAAACGAAGGTGTTAATGGAAGCATTCTGTGGCAGTGCTTAGTATATCCGTTGTTATTTTCCTGGAATCTGAAAGATGAAAGTAAACCACAAATACAGCCGAAAGGTATGGGAGGGTTTCCCCGCTGGAGGCCCGGCATAGCAGGCGCCCCTGGCACGCTTGGAAACCAGGACTCTTGCCGCTCCCATGGCCCTGGGCCCCCTTCTTAGGTCCTGAAAGCTGCTGCGGTGGCAGCTCCAGCACTGCCCGAGGCGGGGAGCCGAAATCCCAAGCCCAGAGCCTTCGGGACCCCAGTCGCTTCCAAGCTGTAAAGTTCCACCCGTGCCCAGGTTGACTGGGCTCGGCTGAGGCCGCTTCTCTTCCACGGACGGTTGCGCGCTCGGGGCCGAGAGACTAGGCTCTCTGGGGCCCCCTTTGTTCCTGCAGCTTCTTCCTGACTGGGGGCGGCCTGAGAGGCCACCTCAGTGTAGGACCCCAAACTTTAGGCCCCCTCTTAGCAGTGGCCGGAGTCGATTTGGTGGTGCCCTTTGGGACTTGGTGGCGAGGGACCGAGGTCAAAACGCCCAGACATCACAAAAGGCTCGGTTCCGAGATTCTTCCCTCTCCAGCAATCCCGCGTCCCAAGCTCAGGGACACGCAGAGGCTCTAGCACAAGAGCCTGGATGAATTTGGGGCTCGCCCTGGGATCCAGAGAGGGCTTGGGCAGCCTTGGAGAGCGAGATTGTGTGTGCAGTGCGCCCGGCTCCACCGCTGGGATTGGCTCTGTGTATGTGTCTTTCTTTTGTAAGAAATAAATGCTCAGGCGTTTGCAAAGCTCCGGGCTCCCCTGAAGCTGTGTAAGCCCCCCGGATGGTAGCAGGCGGGGAGAAAAGTTGGGGAACAGGCAAGGGGGCAAAGCCAAGGGAGGTTGCGGTACTGGCCTGGTCCCTGCCCAGGCGCCTATTCGCCCGCCTTTGCCTCAGCCTCCTCCCCGCTGGGCTGCGTGGAATTGATGAGTTTATTTTCCTTTTTCCACTTCATGCGGCGGTTCTGGAACCAGATCTTGATCTGGCGCTCGGTGAGGCAGAGCGCATTGGCGATCTCGATGCGGCGGCGCCGGGTCAGGTAGCGGTTGAAGTGGAACTCCTTCTCCAGCTCCAGCGTCTGGTAGCGCGTGTAGGTCTGGCGGCCTCGGCGCCCGTGACTCCCGTACACAGCACCTGCAGGCAGAAATGGCCAGGCGCCGGTGAGCCGGAATCCGTGCAGCCGGGCCACTCAACGCTGCACCCCAGGCCCCTGGCCTCTGGGCTGGAAACCACCCGCCTCCACTCCAGCCTCTCCCATTAAGTGTTGGGCAAAAAGCCGGCTGGATGGGAGGAGATATTTTCATAGCAAGCGAGGTGTTTTCCACCTAAAACTACTTCGGGTGGGAAGTTACTGATTTTGAAAAATCTTCACTGTAAGAAAACCATTACAAGCAAAAGGCTATAATGAGCATTCTTAATTCTGGGTACCTAAGTCTTGCTTTGTGGGAGTGTGGTGTATGTAAGTCTGGGAATGGGGGTGTGGAACCCTATGGAAGTAGAGTAGACACTCCAAATCCGCAAAGGGATTTCTGTGAAGATGTTACTGAGGCCAGCCACCTCAGTACTCAAAGTGCTCTGGAGGGAAGGAATCAAAAATGGTCAATCTTCTCAAGTCTTTGCAAATCCCCCCAAATTGTATGGCCCTTCTGAGAAATACAGAGCTGCCTTGAAAAAAGAAACAAGTGGGTTTTACAGCAAAAAACACTGTGTTAAAATCCACATTAGGCACTGTCCTGCTCCAAGGATTCCCTGTGGAGTTTTTGGAAACCAGGGGCAAAAAGATAGATCTATGGGCCATCTGGGGTTCCTGGAAATGCAGGACTGGGATGGGTTATCTGTTCTGGTGCCAAAGGGATCCAGGAGTGAGGCTTTCCCCAAGCTGGGTGTCTGAGACTCAGGCAGGGTCTCAGAAGGAGGCAGAAGTTGGCTGTAAGTGAGCAGTTAAATGGAAGGGGGAGGAGATGAGGGAGGAGAGAAAAGAAATACTGAGGCTGGGGATGTGGCCCTCCAAGGCTTTGGGGTGACCCCGGAAGAGACCAAATAAGGGCCTCTAGCTATGTGGATTTCTGAAGAGCAGACAGGAGAGGGAATTGGGAGGTGAAGGGGAGCCATCAGTGATGGGTACAGGAGGCCTTCTAGGCTTGGGAATCTTAGCAGGGTGTCACTAGGGTGCAGTGTGGTCAGGAGCTCCCTCCCATCCAGCCTGGCTTCTCTCTTCAGGCTGCCCCTGTTTCCAGCCTCACATTGCATGGCAATGACTCCCCCCACAACACACACACACACACACACACACACACAAACCTGATCCCCTAAGGTGTCACCTTACATGGACACTAGCTCCCTGCCTTCACTGTGCCACAGCTTGACTATGCTATTGGGAATGGGATGGGATGTTTTTAATCTTTTTTTTTTTTTTTTTTTTTTTTTTAAGCCAAAGAAACTTTGTTCATTCTTTCTTTCTATTTCCTCTGTCGACTTTCTCTGTCTTTTCCTTCCTTCTCTCCTGGACTCCTTTCCCCTCTCCCTCCACTCTCTGGGGGGTGGGGGTGGGGGTGGGGTGCTGCTGCTGCAGGGAAATGCCTTACCGGCGCAGGAGTTCATCCGCTGCATCCAGGGGTAAACTGGACTCGTGTACTTCCGGTCGGTGCCTTCGTCATGGAGGGCTTTGCCCGGCACACTGGTGCTGTCGGGTTTGTACTGCTGTTCAGGAGAAAAGTGCAGGTAGTCCCCGGGGCCCCTCTGCTTGCCACTGCCCGAGGGCGAGGCGCCACTGAGGTCCTTATCAGAATAGAAGCACGAGGCCCCGTACTCGTAGGACGCCCGGTTGCAGGCCAGGACCGAGTTGGACTGTTGGTAGAAACAAGGTGAGGTGTACGTCTTGTCCGGGAGGCTCGACGCCCCGTACGAAGCCGGGAAGGGCCTCAGCGCGTCATAGCCGGCCGGGTAGAGGGGCAGCTGGCCCAAGAAGGAGTCCTGGCCGCTGGGCAGGCTCCCGGGGAAAGTGGGATTCACAAAATAAGAACTCATTTGCGCGCCCCTCTGCAGGACTGTGATTTGTTGTGTATTAGTACATCTGGCTATAACTATTAGTAGTCATCGAACTGGTTTGTTTCTGGATGGCCGAACGCCAAAAGCGACAGCAGCAAATCGCACCAGCTGACGCAGCGGCGGCCAATGGGAGCGAGCGCCGGAGCCCGCTCCCCGGGGACCGCGGCGACCGAGGCAGCAAAGTTACAAACAGCCCCCAGCCCGCCCGCCCGCCGCCCGCCCGGCAGATTAATGGGCGCGCACAGCCGGCCGGCCCGGCTCCCTTCCCGAACGCCAGCGGCGGGCACTGCCCGGGCAGGAGCGTGAGGATGAGGCCGGGGTTGGGGCACCTCTCCCAGGCCGCTGTCAGGCCCCACCAGGCCCGCTCTTTCCTCCTCCCCTTTTTGCCTTGTTGGATTTTGCTGGGGTTTCTCTCCAAACAGGAAACCTGACAGCCCAGCGCCGGGAGGGGCGGTGACAAGAATGGCTTTGCACTCTGTGGCCTGCCCTCCTGGCAGGGCCCCGAGTTTGCTCCTCCCCCTGCACTTCCCTACCCGTGGGTGCGGGTTCCGGAGCTGGAGACCGGCTCTGAGAAACCAGGCCTGAGCTCCTTGCTCCGCACTCTTGCACCTTAGGAATTGGTGCATCCCCACCTTTTGTCCTTCCCCACTCCTATCAAGGGCCTAGGCCTGCCAGCCGCCGAGGGCGGAAGGTGCACCTGGAGCTGAGCGGGACGCAGCCAAAGGTACTTATGCCCCGCCAGCCCCTCCTCCCACACGCAACACACCTCCTTTGAGACCCGACTCCCTTCCTCCAATAGCCAGCGACTGCCTGGCCTCAAAGCACCTCCACAAGCTGGGCGTCCCATTTTCGCCTTTGAAACCAGGAATTGGTAGGCCAGAAATGACTGGTTTCTACAGGAAAGGGGACCTACAGAGGAGTGGCCTTGAGACTGAGCTCCGAAGCCAGCTGCGGGACTTGCTCACATTGCGCAGAGCCCTGGGAATCGCCCTCCGCCACCTGGGCCGCTCAGAACTGAAAAAGATCCAGACAGAGAATTTCTGTCCTCATTCCAGAGGTGCGGACGACTCAGGGTCCCTGGCCTTACGGGTCATAGAGGCCAGTCCGCCTGGGCTCAAGTCTGTGGGATAATTGATGTGCTTGGGGTTTGGGGCGCTCCACGCCGCGCGCACGGTCCTGGGATGTATCCCCTTTCCTGCCTTTCCTGGGACTTGTCCCGGGCCTGCCCGGGACAATCGCTCTAGAACGGAGACCAGTTGTCTCACCAGCTCCAGGAAATCGTCTGAATTGCTTTTACCGCAGTCCCAGGCCTGGCCTTCCCTAAACTGGGCATGAAAAGTCTGCCCCGGGCTGCTCTCTCTTGCCTGAGAGGTATGCCTTCCAGAGAGTTGACTTTTACAGTGCATGGATCAATTTCATTTTGTAAAATGTGCTCTCTTTCCCATGGCAATTTTACGACTGTATTTTGGGGGCTTGTAAAACTCCTTGAATTAGCTTTAAAATCCTTGATTCTGTGAAGATCGAAGAAAGACTATTTATATGATTTGGTTGAATTTCTGGAGGGTGTTTATAAGACCTGTAGAACTCTGGCAAATGCAGAGAACGGGGTTCAGGACTTGTGGGGCATGGCAATGGCCCCAAAGGAATCTGGAAATGATTTTCTTAACCTCTTCCTTGCTTTTCGATCCCCCACCCCCACCCTTACTTCCCCCCAAAAGGAAAAAAATGGAAAAGAACCGGGCGAAGGTCAGCTAGGTGCACAGAGCCCAGTGTATGCCCTGGAAGGCGACTGTTCCCACCCCTGGGGGCTGTGCAAAGAAGCCTTCTGGTTGTGCCCCCATCAATCCAAGCAAGGAAAGTTTCTCCTTTACGTATATGAAAATGGGCCTGGCAGAAGAGGATATCATTTTATATTTCCCTTGCATTTTTTTCAGGGTGAGGATCTGATCAGGGAAAATAAAACCTCAAGAGTCGAAACACTTTAAGGAAATTATTTTCAAAGCTGTGTTCCAAGAAAATCATGTTGAGTTATTGTTTCTTAAACAAGACCATCAGATGACAGTGATTTCAAACAAGTTATTATGCAAGATGGGAAAAAACCGTTTGGAGATGTTGACAAATGATTACATTGATAATTTCTGCCTCACTCCTCCAGGTCCCATGCAGTATTGGGGCTGGTGGCAGTTTACTACTGTTGTTATTATTTGTTATGGTTTGGCCTGGATTCCCAACCTACTAATGATCCCAGCCAACGAGAGAATTGGATTTCTTAGCTAAAAGCCTCCCCCCAAAAAACCCAAAAACATTATATTTCTAGTTTCTATAGGCACTAAGATGGGAAAATATATAAAACTGAAATCTATACATGTTAGGGCAAGGCTGGTAAATATGTTGGCAGTTGCCCAAATTTATTTCTCCAACCAGTGAAGAATAGAGAGAGAGAGAGAGAGAGAGAGAGAGAGAGAGAGAGAGAGAACTCAGGCAAGAACAGGAGCCGCAGACAGTGGAGGGGGCCTTTCGTGAGATGGTGAGAATGGTCACCAGGGCTCTCTCTTCTCAGTCAAAGCCACACAGACAGTCCACTTACCTTTCAGCTGCTCTTCAAAGGGGATGGAACGGGGAGCAGGGCCCCACAGTTGTCCCTTGCCTGGGCTGCCTACTGAACTCGACCTCTGCCAGCCTGAAAGGCGAACTGCCGGTGTTGGAGGGACCTTAAAGGCCCTCTCCTCCTCCCGGATCTCTGGCCCAGACCAGAGCCCACAGCACACAGGTGCGGCCTGTGCCTGTCACCGACTCTCGCCTGGAGCCAAAGCCCGCCTTCCTTGCCATGGCCAATCTTCCTCAGGGCCACCCAGGCCTGCAGGCCTCAGGACTACCAGTGGCTTCTGTAATTTCAAAATCCCAAAGCGCTGCGTTCCCCGAACCAGCGTGCGCCCCCAAGGCGCCTTGGGACGCGCAGTTTGGACAGAAGCAGCCATGACGTGCCAGGCGGCCTGTGCAACCAGTCTCCATGGTGCAGGGGGGGAGGGGGGGACCCGAGTCTAGTCGGGCGTCCAGCTCCTGTCAGGTGGCCAAGACGGGGGAGGTTCCCGGCCAGTCAGGCCCTGGGAGACCGCCCCTTAGGTCCTCCCTCGCCCCCCTCTCCGCGGCCGGCTTGGGAATCTGTGAGGGGCCCGAGCAGCAATCGCGCCAGGCTGCACGATGCGGGGCTGCGGCCCGCGTCGGTCCCGGTGACGGCCACAGCGTGGCAGCAGCGAGCCACCCGGGTTTAGTCGCAATAAATAATGGACCCGCGGCAGCCGCAGTCAGGCCGCCCGCGGCCCTGCAATGCAAATGCGCCGCTTTATCTGCCTTGAGCGCACCCACGGCGCCCGCGGGCGTCCTGAACCGCCACAGCCACTTCTTCATTATCTGATGCACACCAAGGTAGTATCTTAACGTGGGAAAACAACAACCTAAACCAAAAAACAAACATAAAGAACTCGAGCCCAAAACCTCAGCGTGGTTTCTGGTCGCTGTCGCAGGAAGCTCCCGGGGCAAATCCCACTGAGAGGTACCCAGACCAAATCGCGGTGTGTGTCCCCGCGCGACGTAAAGCTAACCCCGCAGCCCCCGGCCCCCGCCCCGCACCTCCGTCCCAGATGCTTCACAGTCCTGGCCGAACGTGGGCAAGCATCGCCGACCCGCTGAGCCGAGGTGGGTGGGTTGGGGGGTTCCCCTGTCGCCCAGACTCGGTTAGCGTCCTCATTCGAACCTTAGCGGCGGGCCCCTGCCCTTCGTAATAACACAGCTCCATCCTCTGCACCGAAACTTCCCGCCAAGCAACACCAAGCCAATTAACCCCATCCTCTCCTCCAACACAGAATTCCACTCGCGCACCTCTTCCCTCTCCCCGCGCCTCTGACATCCTCGCATCGGAAAACCGCGTGGAAGGAAGCAGGCAATCAGCAGAGGACCCTGGCTGAATTAGTAAGTTTTTGTTTGCTTCTCTCTCCGCCCCCCAGCTTCTACCTTTCTTTCCAGAAACCAATTCCCAGGAAATAGAAGGTGCTGTGTTGATGCTATAAAACGCCCGTCAATAAATTCACTTTGCCCTCATCTCTTCCCACCTTACCAGGCCGGGATCTATCCCCGGTCGTTGGGGAATTCAATCGAACCAACTGGGTCATTAATGGAAAAAAAAAAAATTAATCCAAACCCGAGAGACTGGAGGGGAACGCAGGGTGCAGGGCCACTTCCTTTGAGGCTTGGCCAGGTCGCCGGGGATGGGGAGAGAGACCTCAGTGCTCCTGCCCCCTGCCAGGGCGCTGTGCCACCGGAAGGAAGGCGGGCATTCTCTGCCACTGAGAGCCAGGGAGAGGAGAAAGGGAGTGTGTGTGTAGGGGAGGGGGCTGTCGTGTCGTGTGGTGGGGGTTGAATGTGAACGGGTGGGTGAGTGTGGGTGACCCGTAATGTGCCCCTCTTCAAAGCCACCCTGGGTGCCCTCTCCCACCGCCCTCGGCGCCGGCTGCCATCTCACCACCTTTGCTCCTGTCTCCCCACATGTCTCACCTTCAGATGGCGGCTCCCAGAAGCTCCTGCCCCTCTGACAGCTGTCGCTTGGGCAGCCCGGGGAGACGAATTGTCCTCCTTCCTGGTGCCAGAGGACGCAGGAAATTAGCCAGGTTGCGAGTTGCAAAGCGGCTGCCGTGGCGCCGGGGACTGGGCGCGCCCCACCTCCAGCGGGAGCGGCCAGGCCCGGCCGGCCCGGGGCCTCGTCTCGCTCTCCATCGCCGGACAAAGCGCAGCCAAGCCGGGCTGTAAGGCAGAGCTCCGAAGCAGGCAGGACGGAGCGGAGCAAAAGAATGCGGCTCTATTCTCGCAAGGGAAATTATAAAAAAGTTCATGTTCACGGTTCCCATCCACATGACCGACAGCGGCCAATGGAAGGGCCGAACAACTCATAAAGTTGTATTGCAAAGTTGTAAATTTTCATAAACAACAACGGATTTATGACCCTTTCCCCATCTCTAAGAGGAGGCAGCTCTTACACCGGCGCCATCTTACCACGGAGGCCGCCCCGACTTGGGGCTGCAGGTTTTACAGACCCAGTTGGGCCGGGTTTTATAAAAGAGCAATAAGAAACGGGCCCAGCTCAGGCAGGAGACTGGAGTCCAGGTCCTCGCCTGCCTAGCTCACACTGTTATGCGCTGTCCCCACCGGCCCTCGCTCCATCCCCAGTCCCTCATCCTTCCCCGCACCCAGACGCCCCTGCCGGGGCTTACAGCAGGCGCCTGCCGCCCTTGCCCCTCTCAGAGTCCTAAGCTGCGGTGCTGGACCCTCACTTAACCTGAATGCGGGGTGTGTTCGTGTAGGGTGGGGGAGGCAGCTGTGTTAGAAGCCCTGAATCCCACCTCTGAGCCTGGCGTTAGGCTTAGGGCTCATGGAAAATTCGGGACCGGTGGTAGGGTAATAGCACTTTGCAAGCCCATCCCGCACCCTTGGAGGAAAGGGCGGATTTTGCATTCGCTCTTGGAATTTATGGAGGTTATTAGGGAGGTTCATAGAATATAATGTATCAATCGAAGATTTCGTTTTCAAAGAATCTGGAAGGTGTTTGTGCCTGCGCACACAAACCAGACAAAAATCTCCACCTAGAGAAATGCACACATACAATTATGGCCATACAGAAACGCATACACTCAATTATGGACACAGAAATACATGCAATTATTTACACACAAACACATTCAATTAGACATAGAAATACATACAAGGGATTCACATAAAGATGCACACAGACATACATAGAAATACATAGATAAAAGAGGTAGGTGCACACATACATATACAAACCCACACATTAAAAATCCACATGAAACGACTTTGACATGTATACACACCAATTCATGTACACCCAACCCTCGGGCACTATTTGTCCTTCCACTTCTGCTTTCCTAAACTCCCTTTAAATACACACACACACACACACACACACAGAGCCAGGGCTTGATTTCCAGTCATGGTCACCCTCTCCCCTACCTTCCCCCTAACCCCCTCCAGATAAAGCAGGTCACATTTCTTTGTCACCAAGCATCTTTATTTTTCTGTCACATAAAACACTGTTAGCTGGGCAAGACGGAAAGCAAATCTTCCTGTTCCTAGAACCCCAGACTAGAGCTGAGGGGGACAACTGGGGGACTTAGGACATCACAGAAGATGAAGGGGAGGGCATTGGCTCTCCCCACCTGATAAAGAGTTAGCGCAAGACAACACACCATGCTACAAAGTCACCCCATTAACACATCCTTCCCAAGTCAAGACATTGCCGTACAAATGAGCTCCAAGACTATATAAATGACAAAAAAAATCTTATTCAAATATACAATATTTGCTATTGTAGGAAAAGTCAGGGTGTACATATTCAACATAGTTGGGTAGGACACAGGGACAGGAAGGGGACAGGGAGGCTGGGAGCATCTCTGCAGTCCTACTAGGCAGAAGCTAACTCAGAAACCTGCTGCTAGCTTGGGAATGCTCCCCCTCCAGAAGTGGGGGGTGATGGGCCTGAACTTGGAGTATCCAGGCCAGAGAGGAGGGATTCTAGGTTGCAGCACTTAGAATGCTTTGGAATAAATATATTATTTTTCAATTTAAATAGAAGCCAATGCCCTGGTCCCCAGACCCCAGCACCTTCTCAGCACAGCTTCAAGGACCCCAAAGGCTGCCAGCTGCAAGCAGGAGGGGTCTGGCCTGGGAGGGACTGGCACTAGGTAGCAGGCAATCCGGGGAGCACAAAATAGGTAGTTTGGGACAAATAGGTAGTACTGAGAGAGTAAGGTCCTTAACGGTATGGGGGAGGTGCTGGGTGTCTGCCAGTGTTGGGACACTCTGGGCTTCCTGGGATTGGAGGCCCACTGGGGCTGGGCCCATAGGTAGTTTGGGGGGTGCCTCTTTCCGAGGCCTGTGCTAGGTAGTATTTTAGCCATGCCAGCTCAGAGCCAGCCGGCCTTAGGATGAGGGGGTGTCTACTGGGGTTCCTCAGAGGCAGAGAGGATCCCCAGGGGGACCCGTCTAGGCGGCTGCTGTCCAGAAAAGTTGGAAGCTGGAGTGGGTAATGGTGTAGATGGGGTACAGATTGGGAACTGTTTATTTTATTTTAATTTTTTTACATTTTCTTTTTATTTTTCCACTTTTGTAAATAAACCGGTGAGTCTCTAAAGACGCCTTCCTGACTGTCTGGTGCAGCCAAGGGCCCAGCTGGACCCCTCATTCCCCCTCCTCCTCGTCCTCTTCTTCATCGTCGTCCTCATCCTCAGCTTTGTCGGCGGTAGAGGTTGTGGCTGCTGCGGGGGTCACAGGCCCCTCTGGGGCTGCGGCTGCGACTGGACCCTCGTCCTTATGCTCTTTCTTCCACTTCATGCGGCGGTTCTGGAACCAGATCTTGATCTGGCGCTCGGTGAGGCAGAGCGCATGGGCGATCTCGATGCGGCGGCGCCGGGTCAGGTAGCGGTTGAAGTGGAACTCCTTCTCCAGCTCCAGCGTCTGGTAGCGCGTGTAGGTCTGGCGGCCTCGCTTCCTGTCAGGCCCTGCAAGCAGACATGTGGATATGTGGACACACGGACAGACAAGCCAACAGGGACACAGACAGGACCTTGCATTAACCAGGCAGCCTCCCAGAGCTCATACCTTCCTCCCAGCCCTGACCCGGGGCGCGTCCCCCTCTGCCTGGCCCGAACTGAGCTGGGGGAGGAGTGGGAGCGACACGGGAAGACCCCAACTGCGGTGCCAGACATACAGGCAGCTCCCTGAAGAGGGAAGGCGCAGAATCCCAACTTTACAACCGCCCTTTCCAGACGGCTAGGCTTCCACAATGTCCTGCTTCCCCCTGACAAAGAGAAATTGTAAATATAGAGTGTGGGTAAGTGGGAGACGCTGCACTTTTGCCATTCAAAGACAAGACGGGCTGCTTCCCGCCTGGCTAGGCGAGTGGGCAACCTTCGGCGGTCCGCACTCCAGGGGCCCCCTTCCTCCCCGGCAGCCCTCGCCCCCATCCTCAGACCTTCCTCGGGCATTCCCGACCCTCTGTCCCCACTCCCGCCCCCACCTCAGCCTTTAAATGGCCCCTGGCATAGGGGCGTGTGAGGGGCCCTGGAAGACTAGGCTACCCCTGCTTTTAAGAAAGAAAAGCCAGGCTGAAAGGAAAAGGAGGAGCGAAGGAGAGGGGAGAGAGGGAGTGAAAAAGAGAGAAGAGCGAAGAAACTTAACGTCAAAATTCCAAGGCAAATGGAGTTAAATAAATTTATGAGGATTGAACCCATTAATTGGGCCATAAAAAGTTTTATGAGCCTCATTTACATACAATGCTACGGGCTCTCCACGCTATGGCGCCTCAACTCTAATTAAAACCAGAAAGGCAGCGCCGCCAGGAGTCACGGGGCCGGCGGCTCGGAGCCGCCTGGCTCGCAGCTCCGAGCTCCGCTGCCCCGCGCTCCGGGCTCCCGGTCCGCCCGCCCGCCTATCCCGCCCGCCCGGCGGCTGCGCCTACCTGAAGACCGCATCCAGGGGTAGATGCGGAAATTGGCCTCGGCCGGACCGTGCAGCGTGCCTTCGTCCGCCTTGTCGCAGGCGCCTTTGGCGAGGTCACTGCAGAGCCCGGGGATGTTTTGGTCGTAGGAGGCACAAGGCAGGTTGCTGTAGGCGTCGGCGCCCAGGCCGTAGCCGGACGCGAAAGGGCTCTGATACAGGGCGCTGTTGACATTGTACAAGCCCGGTACGGTCGAAGCGAAGGCGCCGGCGCCCGCCCCGTAGCCGCTTCTCTGCGAGTTGGGCGCAAAGGAGCAAGAAGTAGGCTCGGCATTTTGGAACAGAGAAGCCCCCGCCGTATATTTGCTAAAAAGAGCGTTCACATAATACGAAGAACTCATAATTTTGACCTGTGATTTGTTGTCCGGCAGCTTTCAGTGTCGGTTTTACGAGGTAGCGTGATATATGATAACATTACACCCCCAGATTTACACCAAACCCCATTTTCTTTTGGACGGAGCTCGCCGCAGCACGTGACCGCCCACATGATCTTCTCCGCCAATCTCAGCAGCCCTCACAGGTGGTCTTGCTCTGCGGGGCCCGCAGCAGCCTAGAATGGAAGGGGAAAAGGCTCAAATATGTGGTCAACAAATCTGCTGGTGCCCGGTCCGCCTGGCGCGTCCTGTGGGAAAAGGACCCCAGCCTCCGTGGGAGCGCTGGACGGTTGGCCTGCAGAGGCTGCGTGGGGCCGAGGAGGTGCTGTCTGTTCTTGCCTATTACCCAACCCTGGACCAAACCTGCGGGTCCCCTCTACCCCTCTTCTGCCCACTGACGCAGCCCAGGGAGGGTCTCTGCAACCCGCGCACCCGCGCGCCCCACGGCGGCCGGGTGGGCAAGCCCCTGCTCTGGGTAGATCTACGTTCTGCCTCTGTCTCCTCCCACTCAGGTCCAGTGGGCTATAGGCCGACTTAGACTCCGATCCAGATGGGGCCGGCGCAGCGTCGCTTCCAGCTGCGGAAAGAATGCCACAGCAAACTGGAACCATGTGGTTCGAATAAAGTCAAGGTCTCCCAGCTTCCTTTCCCTAATCAGGGGCGCACTGTTTATCCGCCCTAAAGGAAGCAGTGAAATATTTATCTGTTAATGAGCCTCATTTGCCAACAGATTTACTAATGTGGGATTCCTTTCCCTTCTTTTGGACACTACAGGCTCCTCATGCTCTGTGCTGTCGCTCCTAGGCAGCTGACTGGCAGCCTGAGAAATGACTGGACACTCTTGTCCTTCCCCACAACCCTGGATTCTCCCTGGCTGACAGAGAACCAAGTCTCCCCATCTTGCAGGAACCTCAGGCCCTGCACCTTTCCAGGTACTGCTTGTGCCCTGAGGTTTCTGGTAGCCTCCTCTATGGCCACCTCTGGGACTCTACAGCTCCTCATGAGCCTTAGTCCCTGGGAGCAATACATGCTTTGGTGCCAGTTTAGAGAGGAGAGAAGGGGGCCCAGGCACCTGGGGACAGCATCCTCTTCCTTTCTTTTGGAGACCTCAAAGACAAATAAAGATACACCCCCCCCCCCAAGGCTTCACCTTTTCAAAGAATAGCTCATGGAGAATGGAGCGCACAGTTGCCTCCCTCCCTCCCTCCGGTCCAGGCACCCAACTGGTGAAGCTTACCTTCCCAAGCCTCCAACCCCTGGGTCAGAACAGCCAAAGATCCTGCCGATCACCACTCTTTGGAGGGTGGTGGGGTGAAGCCTTCCCCTAAATGCCTCATAAACTGCCCAGGCCGAGTTGGAAGCTTGGCCGACAGGTCAGTATGCCTTTTACTGCTCAGCTCTATTGCACACCATAAACCCGACCTCACAATGGAATTGCCCCCGGAAATTCTCCTCTAAATTATAGAGTTTGGTTCTTCATGTACAAAGCGCTTCCCCTCACTTTCAGAGGATGCAGCCCACCCCGTTCACCGCACCCTCTCAGGGGGTCCTAGGAGCACAAAAGGTAGCAGGAGGGTTCAGACGGGTTGCAGCAGAGCCCCAGCCCTGGCCTAGTGGATGGCCCTGGGCATGGATGGGAAGTTGGGGCTGTAGGGGCAGGTGGGGCCAGAGTGGTGTCTTCTGGAGGTGCAGGGGCTATGGTGGTGGTGGGGTCAATATCCGGGATACTCTTTATGGCGGAACAGAACGATAACTATCTTGGTTGGGGAATTGAGGGGCAAGTCAGGAAGGGAAGAAAAATAAAACAAATATTCCAAACAGCATCCATTTCTGGAAGGAAATAAAAACCTAAGGAAGTTAAAGGAACACGAAACAAACAAGAAGAGGGCTAGGAGATCAAAGAGGAGGATTTAGACAGCTTTAGGTCAATAAATTGTTCCCCGAGTGACACAGAGCAAGATGCAAAGAGAAAGACTCGGCCCGCCGCCGGCCGCCGCCTGTCTAGACTCCGGTGGCTGAAGCGGCCGACAGCGATGGCATTTCAAGTAGAACCTGCCCTGAGCGAGCTGGCCTGACAGAGCGGGGAGCGATTTCGGGGGGCGCGGGAAGGAACGCCGCCCTTGCCAAGAGCGCTAGGGTCATCGCCGCAGGCTTTTCTCTGCCGGGTTTTGTCCTGTGCTGGTCCAAACGGTTCTGACAGGACACGCTGCCCCTCCGCCTGGGCCAAGGACGACCTAGATACTGCCCGCAAGGCCCTGGCCTCTCTGGGCCCAGGTCAGCCAACTGGGCTGAATCCCGCGGGTGCTGAAACCTCTCTTTCGTTCCTGTCTTTTCTCTCTCCTCCTGCCTTCTGTGACAACGTTTTTAAAACGAAAAGGCTAGACAGAATCCGACTTTCAATAGGCCTCTTTAACCGCGTGTTCTTGAGCCATTTGTTTCCTAAATATTTGGCTAAAAAGACACAAATGCCCTGGATTGTATGTGATAACATTCACAGAATACTCCTTGACGCTCGGCCTGGAGCTGGCGCGTGTAGGCGGGGTTCTCAGCTGCTCCTGCTGTCTTTAGCTAAAGACATTGTTCGCCGCTCTCCAGAGGCTGGGTTCCTATATGCCAAGAAGAATGTAATTCCCCTGCTTCTTGGAACCAAATAGTCCTCAACATTTAAATCCAGCTAAGAATGTAAAACCTGCTCCGGGGCAGAGAATGCAGTCTGCTGGAACCAAGCGGCTGGCGATTTGCTTCTCTCAAGGTTTCTACCCGCGCCCTTCGCGCGACCTGCGCATCGGTTCTCCATCCAGTGAGCAGTCTCGGGTCATGGTGCAGGGACAAATCCAGCCCGACAAGAGCAAAGGAGCTCAGGGTGGCGCGGGGTCTTGTCTGGGCGTCTTACAGGGAAGCCGGTCCTAGGCAGCCCAGAAGGGAGAACCGCTTCCCAGCCACCGGCGGCAGGCCAAGGGCAAGACGGGCCCCGACTGGCTATTCATGAGGCCTCTGAAATCCCCGCCAGCCTGCACCTCCCTGGAGTCTCCGTGACCTGGGGAGAGAAGCGGTGGCCACCGACCTGCTCCTTTGCTATTTATTTGTAGTTATGTAAACTGAGCTTCCTAGCTGATGCTTGCGTACACGACTACGGGCAGCGCTGGGGAAGTTATAAAAGCCCTTCTTACAATCGGATCCTGTGAAAAATTGTGCATTATGTAAGGGAATATAATAAAGGCATGTGTCTGGAATACCAGCGTGTGTGTATGAATAGAGATAAGGGAAAGAGAGGAGGAGGAGGAGAGAGAGAGAAAGTGAGAAACACCCTGCAGAAGATGTCAGCCAAAATCCAGTCCCCATTTTTATAGCATGTACAGGCGGAGATGCAGATTGTAAACATTTTGTGGGCCTGGCAGAGACTATTACAACCCAAATAAATACACCGCATGCAGTGTTCACAGG
The DNA here is from genome assembly GCA_004026585.1 of Noctilio leporinus. NCBI lineage: Eukaryota > Metazoa > Chordata > Mammalia > Chiroptera > Noctilionidae > Noctilio > Noctilio leporinus. The sequence continues at coordinate 297,130 of PVIW01000820.1, forward strand.
GCTCCGGGGTGCTTCGAAGGGTCCTCTGTTTGCTTTTGCATTTTCCCTGGGAAACCATCTGTGCACCTGGGGCTGACCCTTGCACAGCGGCTCTCCCCAACTCCTCCTGGAAGTCTCCAGGTATGTTCTACGCTCAGGTTAAGATGGGCACAGCCTTGATGAGGGTTCCCTCCCTTCTCCTGGCCTGAGCAGAGGACGCCAGAGAAGCCTCAGTATCTCCACTGTGGAGGAAATTGAGCATTGAGCGGCAAGAGAAAGCAGGGGTGGCTTCCACGACCTAAGCACCTATCCTGAAGCTAGAGTATTATTTTAAACATCACATTTATTTTAGAATAACCAAAGCAGTTCCTGGTCTGTCCCCAAGGATTCCCATTCCTAGGCAACTCAGCCACCAGATCAACACTGCGGCCACAAAGAATTGCCTTTACTCCCAGTGTTCAGCCGCCTAACTTTATTGCCACATATTCAAGGCAGCCGAGTCCCTGGGTTCTGGCTCACCCGCGGGTGCTGGCTCCTCTGGCCCCGTATCAGGGTTCAGCCTTTGGGGCTCAGGACCTTTGGCCATGGATACGCCCTCTGCACCCTCTGTGGGGTGTCACCAGGTCCGGGAACTGTAGGCCTCAGTTCTCGTGTCTTTCCGCCGCTCATGCAGTTTCTCCATGAGTCTCGCTGCCCCAAGGCTTGTCCCAGGCTGGGGACAGTGACCCTAGCTAGGGCTGTCCCCACGCCTGGAGTTGCACTTCCACAGCGCTAGACCACCGGGATGGAGAGGGAAAGGAGGGTGCAGGCCAGGCGAATCCCCGCCGCTTGCTGTTTCCTAGTGAAGCTTCCATCCTGGCGCGTGCAGCACGGAAAATATAGCACCGAAGTTCGCTCAAACCTGGGGGTTCCCATTCCAGAAAGGCTAGCGTCAAGTCGACATCTTAGGAACTTCCCAGGGTCGCAGTGGCGGGAGATGGCGGCACAGATGCGTCTTTCGTGGAGCCACACTGCCACCTGCTGGCTGAATCTTGGTACTGCGGTTCCAGCGGCCGGGCCTGAACTTCGCAGCCGCCTCGGCCGGCGCCACACTCCCAGAGGCCCGCTAGGGCCGGGTCTCCGGGGGGTCTGCGTGGAACCCGGAATCTAAGCAATACCCATAAAAGAGAGCTGTTTCCGCAGCACGTTATCGGCTGCAGACAGAGCAGACAAATGAAAGGGCTTTGGTGGAAAATCTTAATTGGTCTGGACAGTTGTAAACTGATTAAGGGCCGAATTCCAGACAGTTCGCAGACCCGGCCTTTATGGCACACTCTCAGTGCCCATTCTTTGAAGTTGCCTCTGTCTGCAGCAACAGAGGGCGTCCCAACCTGGCGGCGGGGTGGGGGTGGGGGTGTGAGGGGACGCCCATTTCTGGCACCCCGGTCCCCCTTTTACATTTTGCAATACAGATATCTTTGCAGAAGTCGTGGGGGACAGAGGGGAAGACAAGAGGGAGATGAGGCTGAACCCTCCCGCCGTATCCAGAAGGCGCTTGGGCCTCCGAGGTTGTGGCCTCCCCCTCCCCTGCCCCCGCAGCCCTTTACACCCCATAAACGGTAACAGCCCTCATTTTCTTTTATGGCGCTTGGGCTCGTCGGTTGACTGGGCTCTGCCTCTGCCAGGACTTGCGCTAGGGGAGGTGGTGCGCGGAGCAGGGCCCAGAAACCCCCCGGGCCAGCCTGACAGGCGGTGGGGGCGCGGGGGCGCGGGCCTTCAGTCCCCTGGGAGTGCCCAAACGTCTGTCCCCACAGCCACTTTGGGGCAATCCAGCTCCTGTTTCCCTCCTCGGAGACTCTTTAGGAGGCAGGCCTCCAGCTCACAGTCCCGCTGACCCCTTCCTCCCGCCCGCCCCCACTGCCAGGGAATGCCCAGCAGTCCCTCTGGACACCGGTTTGGGCAATTTCTTGGGGCACCAAGATGAAAGAGTGGCCTTTCATTGCTACAGGCCAGTGATACCCCAGACGCCAGCTCCTTAGAGGTCTCCAGGGCCCCCTGGCAAATAGACACAAAGAGTCCGGCCTTGCCGCCCCGTATCCCCCAGTCTTCCTCCGCTGCCGGTGCGTCCAGCCTGGCGCTGAGCCTGGAGACGGGCCCGCGGCTGCCTGATGTAGTTCCAGCTCCCCGAAGCCCGAAGCCCGAACCCCGAAGCCCGAAGCCCGAACCTCAAAGCCCGAAACATGGCAGAGCAATGCTGAGGTTCTGATTTCTTTCATCCCAACCAGGCTCCACCCAGAGGCTATCAAGGTTCCCCTGCCCCAGGAGAAGGAGGTGCAAAGAACTGACGCGCAAAAATAAAATAAAATAAATAAAATGAGATAAATAGAAAAGAATCAATATATTTTATTTGGCAAAAAGTTAAATATCTCAACACAACAATTTGGTCAGTAGGTCTTGAGGTAACTATTGCAAAATATACAGTGTATGTCCAGGTCAATGAAACCCCAGATTCACCAAGAATACAAATCTACAGTAGCCCAATGGCGGTTTCATAGTGTATAATTTATTATCAATAAAATTAACTCCATTACAATATCATTTTCCCCCAGTTAAAATTAAACGTAAACCATAGGTAGTAACCTTCTGCACATACGTATAGCTCCAAATTTTCTCCATTTCTCTGGTGCAAAAACAATCTTCAAGGAGGTCTGATTACTTTCTTTAATATGTGGATTATATGTACAATGTCCAAGACAGATCTATAGAGCATGTAGAGACCCCCCCCCTGAAAAAAAAAAGCCCAAATTTCCAAAGTGGAGAAAACCATGAATCTATGTATCCTGGAGTACTTGTTCTTTTCTTTTCTTTTTATTTCACCGGGAAATCCATAGAGCTAATTTACAATCAAAGGCTAACAGCCTAGTTATACAGAAGACATATTCCACTACAGAGCTATACCCTATGCAACCGTTTCGCCCCTCATAAACAACCTGAGTTCAAATTGAATTCTAGCTTTCACAATCACAACGGGTGGGTCACCCAGCACAGAAGTTCGAGTCACAAAACATAATTACCACAATAAAACAGTGTTCAAGTAAGTATCTGGGCAGATTGCTCTGCCGCACAAAGAGAAAATTAAATTAACTACACAGACTAAAAACTATACAGCCCGCAGTCAACAGTTGTGCATTATTTTAGAAAAAGGTAGTTTTTGTTTAAGTCAGGAACAGGTAGGTTTTATAAAATATATACAAGTTAACATACACTGCCGTCAACACTAATGCCCCCTTCTTCTTAGTCTGTTTTAAGAGAAAATGGAAAGCTTACGATTCCTCCTCCAGGAAAGCGGCAGGCCAAGGAGCCAGCCTGAAAAGGGTTTGCTAGGGGCAGAGGAGGCCTGGAGTTTAGTGCCGCTTTGTGCAGAGTGCTGGAGACTTGGGTGGTATGGGGGTGGGAGAAGGGTAAGGGCAGTCCTTTCTCTTTCTCTCTAGCTCCGTCTGTTTTCTAAATGAACTCAAGAGGCATCACTCGTCTTTTGCTCGGTCCTTATTGATTTTCTTCATTTTCATCCTGCGGTTCTGGAACCAGATCTTAACCTGCCTTTCTGTGAGGTTGAGCAGTCGGGCCACCTCGTACCTGCGGTCCCTGGTGAGGTACATGTTGAACAGAAACTCTTTCTCCAGTTCCAGCGTTTGGTGTTTAGTATAGGGGCAGCGTTTCTTCCGGGTGGAGCGAGCGTGAAGCCAGTTGGCAGCCGGGTTGCCTGTGGGGAAGAAAAAGGGGATTTAGAAGGAGAAGCACCCCCTCTCCTCTGGGAGCTGGGGAACCTCCTGGGGCCTTCAGCCAAAGTGCAGGACGCTGCTGAGTTGGTTAGGGAGGGAGGCAGAACCTGGGACACAATGGACCCCTGGCAGGCGGACGCAGGGACGGTCACCTACAATTGCAGGCAGTAAAACCTCGGTTTCTCCTCCCCGCTGAGGCCCTTCTTCCTCCCCTTCTGTCTTTTGGTCCTTTCCTCTGCCTTCTCACTCTCCCCACAATGTGTGACGAGTGAGATTTGGAAACAGATCTCGTTCTGGCCAGGCAAGGGGAAACCATGCTGCCCTGTCGGGATGGCGAGGCGAATATTCTTTTCTCCCTGTCAGTAACTCTCTGTGTCTTCCCTTCCCCACCTTTCTTTCTACTCTCCTCATTCCTTGACCTCCCTGGAAGGCGGTGGGAGCCGGGCAGGCCCTTGTTCACGTCTCCAGTTTATTAGAATAATCTGGCATGAAGACCCTCATAGCCTGGCCCCTTGCTGCCTCATCTTAGGCAATATTTACACCACCACTGGTTGAAGGCAAGAAGTGGAGGGAATCGGCTGTCCTTCCCAGCACCCCGGCTACAGTTGCTGTTGCTGCTCTTGGACAATCTAGTCTCACAAAAGCCTCTCTCTGAGACGCTGCTTTCGAAGAATGGCCCACGGTATCTCTGTCCTGGTCCTGGGCAGCCAGGGAGAGGGGTGGCTGGTCTTGGATCTGCAGCAGCACCCGCCCCGCCCCCTCTCTCCGGAGCTGCCGCCTCCCCCGCCCCTGAGCCGGGTGAACGGCTCCTCGCAGCTCTGTGGACTTGGGATCCCATCCGAGGGGTCCCAAAACAGCAACTTCTGGCTCCCGGCCTCTTCTCAGTAGGCTCCCAGTGCTGGTGAAGGCTCCAGAGAAAGCTGGAGGTCCGGCAGATCCCGGTGGCCCGCGTGGAGTTGGCGGCAGGTTTGGAGGGAGGAGACACTTACTGGGGTCGATGGGGGGCTTGTCTCCGCTGCTCTCATTTTCAGCATTGTTTTCGGAGAAGGCGCCTTCGCTGGGCTGTTTTTCTCTATCAACTGGAGGAGAACCACAAGCATAGTCAGTCAGGGACAAAGTGTGAGTGTCAAGCGTGGGACAGTCACCCCTTCTGGCCGACAGCGGTTCAGGTTTAATGCCATAAGGCCGGCTGGAGGGCAAGCCCGTGAAGGAGAGCGCACCAGGCGTGGGCTCCAGCCAGGAGCGCATGTACCTGCAGTCCGGCGCTGCCCCCACGGGCGCCTGGGGGTGCACATAGGGGTGGTGGTGATGGTGGTGATACACCGCTGCGGGCACCGTGTTGGCGCCCGCTGCATGCACCGGGTTCCACGAGGCACCGAACACCGCGGCCTTGGACTGGAAGCTGCACGGGCTGAAGTCGGGGTGCTCGGCCAGTGCCGCCGCCTGCCTCGTGGGCTGACCCAGGGCCCCCGGAGCATAGCGGCTTGTGCCCAGCTCATCATCGGCGCCCAGCAGGAATGAATCCACATAGTAGTTGCCCAGGGCCCCGGTGGTGGCCATCGCTGTATTTTGCGCCCGGCCGGCAGGCCGGACCCGCGGAAATTATGAAACTGCAGATTTCATGTAACAACTTGGTGGCACCAGGGGGGGAAGTACAGTCACCTAATAAGTTGCCGGCGCCCGTGCCCCTATTGGCCGCGCGCATCACGTGTCCGCCCAGCAGAACAATAACGCGTAAATCACTCCGCACGCTATTAATGGCCCGGTGTTTTGCAGTCATAATTTTTATAGCAAAAGCCATATGTTTTTATGCAAAGGGATCGCGGCGCTCAACGATCGGGTTTGTTTTAATTGTGGCCAACGAAGATTAAAAGATCAAATCTGGCCTTGCCTCTGGACTCCCTCCCCTCCTACCACCACCACCAGACACACACTTCTTAAGCGGACTATTTTATATCACAATTAATCACGCCATCAGCAAGGCGCGGGTTCCGCGTGCGACTGCGGCCAGCGGAGCCCCTCACATAAAATTAGACAATAATTGAAGCCATAAAAGAGCAGCCAAGTTGCATTCTCGCTCTACTGTATTTAAATCTATATTTATATTTCATAAGGAGTTATTGTTTCAGAAGCCACACAGGCTGGTGGGAAGTTGGGAACGACCAACAGATTCGTTTACCTCGCCGTGGCTCCCAGCTGTAAAAATTTACGAGGACTTGGAAAGGTTAAATTAGACTGTTGTGTTTGGTTGGCGGGCTCCCTGTAAATAATCCCCGCAGTCCCCGGAGAGGCGAGCTTACCCGAGGCTGGCCATGGAAAGTCAAATTCAACGCAGTAGTCAGTCGTCCCAACCTGAGTCACCACCACCCCTGCCTGAGCGTGCTGGGCAGGGACAGGCCGCCCAGAGGACGCAGCCTATCAAGGGCTCCTGGACTTTGCCCTACCCGATCGGCTCGCAGGGTGCCGGGACAGCTCCCACATTCACCGCTGTGCCCCATGAGGGGAGGCCAGCCATGAGCAAAGTGTTTGGGGGCCTGGCTGTGCCGTGCGTTCCTTCCTGACCTCGCACACGCGCGCGTCCAGCGCGCTCTGCTCAGCGTCAGTACGCATCACAAGCCCCCCGAGTGGACCCAGCAGGCACCCCAGCCTCGTGCTCCGACCTCCAAGGCCCTGCTGTTGAGCTCTGCTTGCCTTGTCGCATTCCCAGAATCGAACAGGAAAAAAAAAAAAAAAAAAGGAGGCAGCATCAGTAAAAGGAAAATTCGACCTAAGAGACCCATCGGTTCAATAACTGGACTGGGAGGCCGGCCCCGGAGTGGCTGGTCCCCCGGCGGGACTCAGTAGGAATCCTTCCTTCCTGGCCACTGCTCCTGCAGGGTCCGCCTCGGTTACCCACGCGGCCCGGCGGTGGAGCTCTTACAAGGCCCAACGTGAGGTGGCCGCAGCTCAAGTCCAGGACGAGAAATTCAAACGAGGAGGGGCACGGGGCATGGACTTTAATCCCATCCCTCATTTTGGCCAAATTGAGGAGGGTGTTTCTCGCCCCTTAGAGTCTTTCAGGGATAAATTAAAAGGTCTAGGCCTCTCTGTTAATTGGAAGGAAAAAACCCACCCTAAATACAAACGGAAAGCAGCGACTCCTAAAAACGTGGTAATTAAATTCACGTGCGAACACTGTGCCTGCAAGAGTGTGTTTCTCATTAGCCCACTTCCCTGGCGACCAGGACGGGCGGCCTCGGCACTTCCATCTTCTTTTTCTTTTCTTTCTCTTTCTTTCTTTTTGCCTTCATCCTCCCATCAATCCCAGTAACCCCCAAACCCTAACACACCCTTATCTAACACGGTGATCCTTAAATGCCCGGCTCTCCCAGCCTGGCTAAGACGCTGATCAGAGACCCACCGGGTGCGGCTTTCTCGCCGGCGGCCGAAGAGGGAAGTGGCCGACACAATGAACTCCGACGTGGCCGGTCCTGGCCACCTCAGACCCCTCCCCCACTAATATTTTCTCTTTCTTTGTGCATTCTTTCGTGTTATCCCCACCCCCTCGACAGGTCAAGGTGTCCCAAATATCCGGCAGTTCGCCGGGCCTCTAAGATTTTTATTAAGAAAAATTAATCTGGGAGGAAACCTTCTCTCCTAATTGTAATTGTCTGTAAAGGGCTGGACAGCCCTGGTTTCCTTTGCCTTTTTCTTTTTTCTTCCCAGAGAAGACACGAATTATTTATGGTATTTTTTTAAAAAATAAAAGGCCTTCCTTTAAATAGCTTGGCCGCCAAAATAGGACAGATATTAAGTATTTAGCAGGGTTTGAGTGTTAGGTAGTCTTTACTGGTGTCTAGAAGTGTGTGTGGTGGTGGTGTGGGAAATCACAAAACCAAAATCACCCCTCTACAGCCCAGAGGTTTGGAGGGAGACCATTCCAGGCTTTGTGTCTGCTTTTATTTTGGAAGCAAAAGGGATCGCGTGTGCATTAAGAAATAATAAATGGCTGTAATTACAAACTGCTTCCTTTTGCCTGAGAGTTCTAAAATCATGGCCTCCAAAACAAACCCAATACTCAGGTCCTGAAAATCGCAGAGAGCAGTTGAAGGTAACTCCGCCTGAGCCTTTCAGAAAACACGACCAGGAACTGAGTAGTGAAAATAGTTTCTGGGTCCAAAGCCAGGCTGTGAAGGGCAGTAGGGCTAGGTGGAAAACAGTCTGAAAGCCACCCACCCTGAGTTTACATGTTGTTGGGGTCTAGGGAGGGAGGTATTTTTCAGTTCCCAGTGATAACGAGAATGGTCCCACTGACTTTCCATGGTGGACTAGAGCTTGGAACAAAGACTCACTCAAGTCTGTATCCCAGTGGTTCTGGAATTTAGAATTACTTTCCCCTATTATTTGAAACCCTGGCACTGGAAGGATCCCCTTGTCCAGCAGTTGTCCACACAAGATGCCAGGTCTAACATATTCTGAACCTGATAGAAGCTACTGACAATCAAGCAGCCAATGTTTGCCCTAGCAGGGTTACTTGACCGCAGTTAAAGCCCCAGCTGACACCGACAGGGCCTAGAGAGCCAAGGAAGCTTCCCCCGGAGTTCCCTCCTTGGCCGTGGCCAGGCTCCACTGAGCCTGGCTGAGCCTCAGGCCGGGTCCCAGCCTCAGGCTCCCAGTGAGGCTGGTAAAGGCCTCCTTGCCCTCTCCGTGGACATACAAAACCGCCGCGAAAAGCCCCCTAATCGGATCTCCTAGGCGGCTGTTGCCGACCGGAGTACAAGGCCGCCGCCACCCGGTCGTGATCATAACCGAGGACTTGTCTGAGCCCGGGGCACGCCAGGCCCAGATCCACAGCCCTGGACAGACGTCCCACCCGAGCCCCTCGTCGGCAGCATACGACCTCTACTAAGCCCTCAGAGAAAAATAAGACACTCCCCACCCCGGCTTTCCCCAGGGCAGCCCTGGGTCCCTCCAGAGGAAGAGTTGAGGAGAGAAGGTGAAGATAGGAAAAAAAAAAAAGACAGAGAGCCTGAAGATAAAAGAAAATCAAGAAAAGGGAAGGAAAGAAAGACGATGTAAACAAAAGAAGGTGAAGAAAAAAAGGGGAAGGAAGTAAAGAAGGGAAAAAAGAGCCAAAGGGACTCCCGAGAGCAGAGTGGCTTACAAGAGAAAAGGGTAAGTGACAAGGCCAGGATCCCAGCCTGTCTGCCCTGTCCTAGTTTGGGCTGGGTCTCCATTGGCAAAGGGCTCTTTCCTAGGTCTTGCCCTGGGTTGGAGCTGATGCCACCCTAGCTTTGCAGGAGAACGGCGGGCTCCGTGGCTGTGCACGGACCAGGAGCAGGGGAGGCCCGGGATGGAAGTGTGCGCCCCTGACCTTGAATGGCCCGGGGCCCAGAATTCCTACCACGCCCCCCGGCGTCCGCTGAGGCCAGCTAACCTGACTGTACCTGCTTGGGGCCAGGTGGGGAAGAGGGTGAGGCCAGCAGCCAGGTAGAGCGCTGAGAAAGAGGTAGGGAGGAGGCTCGTACGCGGGAAAGGCCGAGGTTGCCACCACAGGCCTGGCACGACCAGAGCCTGGATGCCCTGCCCTGCCCTGCGGGTCCCCGCGCACACAGGTACCTGGAGACGATTTCAACTGAAGTAATGAAGGCAGTATCATGCTGTCGAGAGAAAGGTGGATCCCAACAACAGGAAACTACCTAAATCACCGACCAGTTCTGGTGCTGCCCGCGCGGGGCTGCCTCGCTCGCCGCCTTCGCCGCCGCCGCCGTCACTGCCGCCACCGCCGCCGCCGCTGCCAGAGACCCTGCGATTGTCCCCGGCCCGGCCCCGCGCCAGTCTGCACCCGCCGATGCCACTGAGCGTCCCGGGCTGTCGCTAGGGCATTACGGACGGAGAAGCCACCGGCCCCTGTAAGGTAAACCTGGGAGAGGGAGGGAAGGAAGGTAAAGGAGAGAGAGGAAAATAGGAGGGGAGAAAGCGAGAAAAGCGAAGGAGCAGTGTTCGTGCTGGTGTCCCAAATCTTGCAGCTCAGCGAGCAGACGCCGAGCGGCAGCAGCCCTGGGCGACTCAAAAGCGCCAGGGACAGCCCCAAGCCCGGCGCCCAGTCTGGTCTCGGCCTCCCGCGCTCGCTCCCCGCTGCTCGCTCTCCCCCTCTCTCCCTCCCCGCCAGGCAGCCAGCCGGGGCGCGCGCTCCCGCGCCCCCTCCCCCTACCGTCGCCCCCCCCCCCACCTCCCGCGAGCAGGAAACGCGTGGCCCCGCGGAGGGCGACCAGGTGGGGGAGGCTGTGCTGGGGGAGGTGGGGGTCCAGGCAGCATGGTCGCTGTCTACCTAACGGCTACGGAGGACACTAGTGAGGCGCTGTGGGCCCAGCCTGTTCCCCGGATTCCTAGATTGGGGGTCATCTAGGACCAGGGGACCCACAAAATAACCAATCTCCCTGGGACTCCCGAAAGAAATCCTGTTTGACTTCCTCTATGAAGCTCCTCTCTCAACTGAAACCACCGGTCCAAGACAGCTACAATCCAGATATACTAGCAAGTCATAAAACTGAACAAAAGCCGACAAACCTTACGGCACCAGGGCTATAGGGCCCAGACAAATTACGACTGTCTAGGTAATATTTAAATAGATGCCTAAAGTAATTGCAGGGGGCGCGGGCTGGTCCTCCTGTTGTAAAAGTGGTGGACGGGATAAAGTGGAAGGTGAAGATAAGAAATCAAAAAAAGAGGTAAAATTAAAAAGCTTCATTCCACAGCTTTTATTCTTCTATAAGAACATAAACATCATCTTTTTTCCACGCACAGCAGCATTACAATATTAATTTATTCTGATTTAAGATTAGAATAGAGCTAGAACTAACATTTATAATAACGATAGAATGCATTTGCATAAAACAAGATTGGCAATTTTTCATAATAATAGACATTTATACAGATTTGCATTTATAGTTTTTTTTCTTTTTCTGCACCTACAGGTTTGACCCTTTTATGCATGTAACTTCACAGTATAAAGGAAACCAAACAATGTCTCCCTTCTCTAGTCTAGTTCTCTTGCCCCAGCCCTCCTTGGTTTCCATGAATTTTGGAAAGGAAAAAGAAGAAAAGAAAAAAGTGGGGAAGAAAAACCTCAAGATAGGGAGAATTGTGGTGTGCTTTTTGTGTTACCAGTGGTAACAATTATTTTATGACAAAAATCCACTAAATCCACATGTATAAACTAAACTACATCAAATTATTTATCTACAGCCAGAGGATTTGGAAATTCAGAGAGAAGGGAAATAATTTATTCCCACAATGCAAGAACTTACACAAACTGGAAGAGGGGTTTGCTTGTCATGGTCATTCTTTTTTTTTTTTTTTTTTTTTTTCCTTTTTTCTTTTAAAGCTGGGATATCTTACAGAGGAAGGAAAATTTTATCTTTCTGACCCTCTTGATTTTCCAATCAGCCAAAGTCAAGTCCTTTTGCCAACCTGTATACCCAAAAGCCCTTCTCTTTGCCAAGGAAGAAAGGAAGAAAAAAAAAAAATAAAGAAACCTAGGGGCCTGTATCCCCTGATTAATCACAGCCCAACACTCCAGGCCAGCCAGCCCTGTGGTGGCTCCTTGCACCATTGACCTCAGGCCAGACACCTCAGCACCTACCATGGGACCTGGGCCTTCCGGATAGGTTTGCCACCCCCCCTTCAGGAAACCAGCTCCACCAGGAGGACAGGGGCCATTTTGAGCAGTGGCATACTGAGACAGAAAACCATCCCAGTTCACCCCCTGACACTTAGGACAATATTTATCTATATAGAATTTTAGAGCGATATGGCTTTTTCCCCCAGAAAACAACAAATAAACCAGCACCTAGCCAACAGACAAAGAAACAAAGTCAGAACAAACCAGCCCTGCACAGATGTGGCCAGCGAGATGGCGAGTGTGGGAGGGAGAAATGGGGCTCCCGCACAGGTGCGAGTTCCTGCGCAGAGGCCGAAGACGGAGGAAAACGGCTCTCTGGAAGCAGAAAAACAAAACAAAGACAAAAACAAAAAAACAGCGTTGCCTGGAGCTTCATCAGGAAAAATTAAAGTTGGCTGTGAGCTCCCGGATCCGGTTTTCTCGGTTCATTTTCTTCAGTTTCATCCTGCGGTTCTGAAACCAGATTTTAACTTGTCTGTCCGTGAGGTGGACGCTGCGGCTGATCTCTAGGCGCCGCTCTCGAGTAAGGTACATGTTGAACAGAAACTCCTTCTCCAGCTCCAGCGTCTGGTGCTTCGTGTAAGGGCAACGCTTCTTCCGGCCGCTTTTCGCAGTGAGCCAGTTGGCTGCGTTTTCGCCTTTGCTATTACCTAGCATTAAAGGGAATAAAGAGAGGAAAGTTAAATCCGCGTTATGTGGGCCGATTACAGAGGTGAATTGGGGCCACCTCTACCGCAGGAGGGCTGCCCTAAGCTATACACAGAGTCATGCCCTCCCCTGCCCCTTCTCTTGCTTGCCTAGGAAGAGCAGTTCCTCCAAAAGGCTTGTGCAAACTCCAGTGGACCTTCAAGCTACACCTAGTCTCCCAATTTGTATTTTCCTCGGCTCTTCCCCAAACACCTGTTTTAGCACAAAGCTGCCAGGTGCTTGCAGAATGAAAGGCCTGGGAGGGCAGAACTATATACCTTGAACTTAATGCCTTATTTTTTCTTTGCTTCTCACCCCAAGGCAGACAAGCATTTCCTGCACGCACGCACACACACACACACACACACACACACACCAGGCCCAGGCTGGGGGCCGGGGTGCTTACTTGGAGGGTAGTGGGCAGCATGGCTGTCTCACTCCAGCCCCCTCATTGTTCAAGGCCGGGTGAGAAGAGGGAGAAGGAAAAGGACATAATTGGGACATGGGGAAGGCACAAGAAGCGGATTCGGGTTCAAGGGCCTGCCGCTGTCAGGACTTTTCAGGAGCCGGACACATGCAGTCCCAGAGATTCTGGGTTCCAGAAGCAAAAAGGTCCCTCTCGGATCTCAGCTCAGGGCCCCCGCGTTTGGGCCGGATTTGCCTTTTCTTCTACCCGCAAGGAGGATTCCCGCCCCTCCAACAACTTTGAAAAAAAGCATAGGGGATCGTAAACTCGAACTTCGCCGGTTAATGGGCTTATTTATTGGTGCTGGCGGCTGCTTATTTTGGATGCCTTACAAACATCCGCGCTATCTGCGGGTGAGCCACTTTCCCTCCCTCCCCCCCCCCCGCGTGGGCTGCGCCTCGTAGACTGGGCCCAGACCACGGCTGAGGGTGCTCGGCCCACGGAGGGAGAACATGCACAAGAAGGGTGCTGCTTGCGGGTGTCCTCGCCCCCAGTCAGGGTGAGCTGAGGCCAGCGCGGAGGACGTCTTGGTGTGGGCGCTAAGCTGGACATGAATTTTTACTGCATCCCCACGCCCAAATATTAAAAAGCAAGTTCACAAGGTCAGCCTGCCTGCAGCTCGGGCCAAGGCCGGCCGGCTGCTGCGCGGACTCCCGCTTCTTTGCTCTTTCCCGTCTCTGGGTTGGCCGGCCTGTCTGCCCGCCTGACTGCGGCCCTTCAGCGCACCCTGCTTACCCCGGGAGTCCTTCTCCGGCGAGGCTTTGCTGCTCTCGGAAGGGGCCGGGGACAGCTCCTCGGCGGCCGAGGACGACGCGTGCGCCTCCTCGTCGCCCTGCGAGCCCCCGCCGCCACCACCGCAAGTCAGCGTGGGGGGCGGCGGCGAATCGAGGGCTCGCTCCTTCCGGGCTGCATCCGCCGAGCCGGGGGCGAGCACGGGTGGCGGGTCGAAGCCGCGCCCAGGGGGCTGAGAGGGAAATGGGCCGGCGCCGAGGTGTTGCGCGCCACCGCCGCTGCTGCCGTAGCCCTTGGCCGTGCCGTAGGCCTGAGAGAGGCGGAAGTAGCCGGGCACTGGCACCCCGCTGGAGGTGCCCAGGGCGCAGCCGTCGGGTGGCGGGCCCCTCGGAAAGGGGGTCAGCTCGGCAGCAGCGGCCGAGCCTTTGGGGCATTTGTCCGCCGAGTCGTAGAGGCAGTAGGAGCTCTCCTCTTTGATGTTCTGCGCGAAAGAGCACGAAGTGGCTTGCGGCGGGGGTTGGGGCGGTTGCGGCGGGGGCGGTGGTGGCTGTTGCTGGGGCTGCTGCGGTGGCGGTGGCCCCTCGGGCGGCTCCATCCGGCAAGACCTGGGCGCATCCAGCCATAGGTCTATAGGCGCGGGCGCGTAGCTGTGCGCCCCAGCAGCCAGGGCCCCGCTGCTGCCACCGCCGCCGCTGCCGCCCGGCGACGCCGCCTCATTGCGCTTGCCTCCCAGAGCCGGGAAGAGCCCGCAGCTCTGCAGCCCATAGGGCAGGTCGGCGGCCGGTGGCAGGTAGACCCCGCCGTGGGCGAAGTAGCTGCCGCCTCCACCCCCGGCGCCGCCGCCACCACCGCCAGCCTCGACTCTGCCGGAGCTGATGAGCGAGTCGACCAAAAAAGAGTTCGCGGCGGGGCTCTCCGAGCATGACATTGTTGTGGGATAATTTGGCGAAGGGAGCAGATAGCCCTTTCTGGCTGACATTTCTTGTGCAAAACATGCTGAATACGATTAGCAATCCCCCCGCATCGCGGCGGGCGCCTGCAGCCAATCCTGAGCCAGAGTTTCTACGCGACCACTCCCAGTTTGATTTCGTAGGCGCGGGGCAGCTCTCGGAGGGCGCCCTCCGAGCCCAAGATTGATATAAATAAGTAATCTGTATTGATGGGCCTCGAGACGCGCACCCGATACTCAGCCCAGAGGCCAGGGACTGTGGGAGCTACCCCAATCAATGTAGCTGGAGGGAAGGGACCTAGCCCTTGGGCTCGCCTAGTCCACGCCTGGACGTGAACCATCTTTAGGGGTCTGTTTGAAGGGCCCTTGGGCCCCGTGCTATTAACAAGTGGGGTGTTTATGGTGTGCACCCTGGCCCGCCATGGGTGCTCCTTCTGGAATCTGCCACTAGCCCTAAGAAGTCTTCTCAGGGCCTCGAGCTCTTCCCGTGCAGCTCTGGAGCTGTCTCCCGAAAGTGGAGGACCTGGTCCTAAAGCCACCAGGACTCTCAGAACTCAAGAGCGGACTGAAAGCTGACGACTGACACTTCTTTTTCACATCCCACACAGAATTCCGGCCCCCTCCCCGCCCCTTCCCAATGCAATGCTCTGGCCTCTCGGCCTCTTATACTCTCCTCTGATAGTCTGTTGATCTAGTTAGGACCTTGGTCTCTGACATGCTCACCGGGCTTCCCTGTCAGGGGCTTTGGTGCGCTGGCAGGAGTGGAGGTTATGGAAGCAACTGGCAACCTGAAAGACTCCCCACCCCCACCCCTACTCTGAGGCCAGCGCCAGGTTCAGGCACCCCACAGCCCATCATCCTGACAGGCACCAAGCTCCAAGTCCTTTCAGGGATGTGGAGAAAAACAACAACAACAGTGGTCTTCAGGGTCTTTGGCTTGCCTGGAGGTGAGGAGCTGAAATGGGAAACTTGGAGGAGGGGTGGCAACAGACACCTCTGACACAGTATTCTCCAGTTCTCCCGTTAGCCTTGGCATTTGCATGCTCCTGGAGGCTACGGCAAGAACTAGTGTCACCACACTCCTGTCTCTCCATCCCCACCCCTCTTCCCTCCTCCCCTCCAACCTCGCCGCTGGGGCAGCCCTCGCTGCCGCGCTGTGCGCATTTTAACGAGGCCCGCGGTGAGGAAATCCGTTCCCGGTGAGGCCAGGCTGGGCTCCTGGCCCAGTTCTAGGAGCCGTCAGAGGCCAGGGCCTCCTTCGTCCATGGCCGTAGAGACGCGTTCTAAGTCAACTGGAAATGGCTGGCCTAAGGCGCTAGCCCCCAATTGTGGGCCTCATGCGCGTCTCAGGAAATTCGACCTTTTCCGGCCGGATTCAGTGGAGCCCCGGAGGTCGCGGCCTTGCCCCTGGCCTGCGGGCCACGGCTCTCCAGGATGCCCCAGGTCTGCCCGCCCCACCAGCTCTCGCCCTTGTAGAGGCCTTGACTGGGGCTGCTGCACGCCGGGATCCTCTGCTCCCCGAGGAAACATCATTGTATCCCGACGTGCCAGAATTCAGCCTGTTTCCCCAAATATGAACCTAACCAAGTCCGAGGAGGGAGCAGGGCCTGAGAGGATTCAGGGAGAGTACACGGCAGAGCAGGCAACGGAGCGCTGGCGCTGGCTTCGGAGATGCAAGCTGTTGCGGTCTACGCCCGCCGCCGCAGCTGCTCGGAGCGCAGAGCCCCGGAGTCCGAGCCAATGCTTGCGCTGCACTCAGCCACTTCCACCTCTGCTACCCAAGCTAGGTTACTGACTCTGCAGGCCCGGCATCTGGGGTAAAGAGAAGGGGAAGAGTAAAAGAAAGGGGGAGGAGGAGAGAAGAACAGAGGGAGAGGAAAGCGAGATGGCGAGAGAAGAGGCGAACGCAAGAGAAAGCTAGTCCGACAGGGTCTTGAGGCTGCAGCATTGACGTAGCTGAATCAAGTCAGGAGTCAGTGCACATCGCTCTTGTGCACAAGACCAAGGGAAATCCTAACCTGGCACAAACTTGAGCACAGAAAAGTTTCAGGGCACTGCAGCCTAGGACCCTTCCCTGGATGGGCCTGGTCCTTACCTGGCTTGTCTTGCCAGGAGAGTGGGACTGGGACTACTTGTGCTCAGCAGTGCTACTGAGAAATGACACAACGCTGAAGGCTACCTGAGAAGGGGGCTTTGCCCCTCAGCTCTCTTCATACCTCTCAGAAACGCTCTGCCAATTGGGAAGTAGGTCACAAGAACAAGAGATGGTTTCTTGAGGAGAACATGAGCCCCAGCAGGCCAGTGGTCCAGGACTTGGTGCCTCTCCAGACTAAATGCCGAAAGGCTACTGGTTGGGAAGGGCCAATGACCATAGGACAGAAGGCTTGAGATGGTGGAAGCTAGGAAAATAAAGTGAAAGGCTATGATCTAAACCTGTCTTTTAAAAACTTCTTTGGATGTTAAAGCCACTTTGCAAAATCTAAGGCCAAGTTCTGCCTCTTGACCTATGAAAAATGCACATCTGTGCATTCCCACTCTTCAACCCATCATTTTCAAAAAGTACACAGACTCCTCAAACCCAGAAGGCTCTCCAGAATGTTTCAGGACTCTCCTGGAATTCAGTGCCCCTATCAGTTTGGTAAGACAAGCCGGGTGCCCCTCTCTAGGCAGCTCAGGCCTGGTCTGATCCTGGCCCTGTGGCCAAATGGGCTTCTAGGCTGGATGGTATCCAAAAGCATGCACGCGCCAATCTAAGTTACAGAAGTCAGCTTGGTACTGCATCTGCTACAAGAAGGCTCCCGGCTGCCAGCTCCCAGAACATCATGGCATTGGCACTTGAGTCTTCACCGACCTTTGGGGGAGAAGTGGATGTTTTTCTTTAGAATCACCCCCCCCCCCCCGCTACTTATCATAAACAAGGACAGGAGATAATGCTTTTGTGCTGTTTCGTGCTTCAAACAAAGAAAAAAAAAGGAGTGTGTAAACTTGTGTAGGGGCCCTCTGGGAACCCAGGGCGGTAGCCTGACCCCCACCTGGGCTTGCCGCTCAGAGAGGGCAAGTGGAGAGGCTGCTGGTACGCCTGGGCGCACGCTGGCCTGCTGCCCCTGCTTTGAGCAAGAAGGTATCAACGTAGCCAAAGCTTGAGTTAAACCCTCTCAGTTGGGCTCAGAGCTCTCAACATCTCCAACAGCCCCAAGGCTCCACACTCCGCAGACTCTAACAATGAGGTGCCGTGCTAGCTTACTCAATAGAATATTCCACTTACAGAATGCCTTGGCTTTTCTGAGGTTCCCCCTCCCCCCTCCAGAGATTAAGAAAAGCGATTCAGTTGCAAGAGTCGGCTTCTAGACATACTCTCTCCGTCTCACCCATTTGCCTTCTTAACCTCTCTCCCTTTCGACCTCCCTCCCAGCTGCTGAATTTCTCTCTTGCCTTCTGGATGCCTTTGACCTAAAACTCTGGGTGGCTGCTTGCTTTAAGTAGGCCTGTGCTGGGTTATGTGAACCCCAACAGGGCCCACGTTTTAGTTAAGAGTAATGATAGTTCGTCCCCCATGGCTGTTGAGCCAAAGTGAACACCAGGCGGGTGAAGTAAACCCTTTGCGCGAGGGGAGGATTACGATGCAGTTCACTGATTCCTCCTCCTGAGAAGGCCTTTGTTTTCCACGAAAAGCAAACTGTTACTACAAAAAAATTATTAAAAAAAAATACTAGTTACTGAGATTGAGATAGGCAA
This sequence comes from Noctilio leporinus, assembly GCA_004026585.1. NCBI lineage: Eukaryota > Metazoa > Chordata > Mammalia > Chiroptera > Noctilionidae > Noctilio > Noctilio leporinus. Next base: position 315,102 of record PVIW01000820.1, read on the forward strand.
TAAATAGTTTGTATCAGAAGGTTGCTCTCAGTGTTTTCGGGGCTCAGACCAGCTACAGAATTGGATTTCGGCCCTCAGAGGACTAAACACTACTTCCATGTATCTTCTTTAACAAAGATTTTGGATTTCTCCCATTACTGCATTTACTGCAGAGTTAGAAAAAAATTTTTAAGAAGTGACGTTCTCTTCCTGATCACCTTAAAGAATAGTAATATTTCCAGGGGTGTTTGCTTTGAATCAATCAGGTGCAATCTATCCCTAAAAAACCTGATTTAATTTTTTTTTTCTTCCTAAATCCAACCACCAGCCTGATCCTTTCTTCTGATGGGGGAAGTGTTGGAGCCTTTTCACACACACTCTAAATTGTAATGTTCTTACTTTTGTCCATAATAAACTGCCTCTGGCTTTGAAACTCCAGGTCTCTCTGGGATTTTAGGGACAGCTCAGGCTGCAGGGAGCACCGTGTGGGGCTGTCCACTCCTTGGCCGCCTTATTCTAACAGAGTGCTCAACAAAGACTATTGACTTTATTGGACAAAATTTACACATATGTATGTACACACACACAGGCAGCACCTACTTTCTCCAAAATTCCCCCTTTCACCTACACACTATATTTGTGCAAAAAAAAAAAACCAATAAAAACCATTTCAAGACACCAATGAAAACATACTGGAAAAAAAAGTTAAATGTAGGAAAAGAGGGAATTTGAATCAGCCCTCCAAACTAAAAGGGTAATGATTATTTTAAAATTGTTTTACAATCACTGTGATGGAGGAATTGGTCAATCACAGTTTATCCTCAGTCCCAGTTTTAAAATATATATATATTTGCCAATACAAGTTTCGCCTATTTGCAAAATATGCAGAATACCTCATTTTTACATCTAAGAAATTGTTGCACAAACCCCAGACGGGTTTATAGCGGTACATTCCAAATAAGCAATACAGACTTCTCTGGAAGCCTGGAAAGTCAAATGCGACTTTTCTGAATTGGCCATTTCGGAACAAAGGTTTTCCCCAGGCCGCTAGGCAGACCTGGAGAAGACACCTAGTTGGAAACCAGCGACCACTACATCTGCCCCAGGGAATAAGCCTGCCCCAATGACCACGGTTCCTGTCCACCTCACTGTTTCCAGTACAAACTTTTCCCCCAGAGCCACCATCTCCTTGTTTTGCCCCCACCAAACACCCTATCCCAGCACAGATAGCGGGGATCCTTTCTCTTAGATGCACCCCATTCCTGGCTCATCCCATTCTGAACACTTTCATAAAATCGAAAATCGCCTTGGACTTTTAACTGTCACAAGGAGCTAGAGTCGACTGCTTTTTCACTGAGGCCTTCCCTTTCCAACCTTAGGGAGCGGTGGGGAAATGGCAGGGGTGGGGGTAGGTGGGCTGACCACCTATAGCGTCACCCAGGAGCACACAAACCCAGCCATTTTCCCTGGCCCTGCTCAGACATCAGCCACCTCCTCACTCCCGCCCAACCAGTTTGAAATTACTAAACTTGTGGCCTCTTACCTTGACACATTTCCGAAATCACTGCCAAGGGACAACTGGTTTCTCCACGCCGCGAAGCCTGCGAGGCCTACAGAACAGGCGCTTTGCTTTAAATCACAACACCAACAACTTCTTGAAGGTGAGCCCCCCTTTTCTGATATGAAAGGGAACGGGACAAGTGAAATAATGTAACGTGCTGCTCTTAGTATCAGAAGCGAACAAAGGCCAAGAATCTCGCTGGGGTTCCGGGCTCCCCGGCGGCTTTGACATTGATCGGAAGTGCGCCATCTCGTGGCGGCTGAGCGCCTAGACCCAGCCGGAGCTCCGACCCGAGCCGGGAGAGGGAAGCAGGCTCCAAGCAGAGACAGGAGAGAATGTGCCCAGCCCGCTGCTAAAGAGATCTCACTTTTACATCTAAGAAATTGCTGCAAAACCCCAGCCGCGTTTATAGCGGCGCATTCCAAATATGCAAATTGGCCGGCCCTGGACGGGTTTACGACCGCATTGTCACAGCCATCGGAGGATGGGCTTTTTATAGGGCTCAGAAATCAAACCCGCGCCCGCTCGCTGCCCGCCCGGGAACGGTCCTCCTGGCTAGACTCTCCCAAACAACTTGCGAAACGTTGGTTAATCTTTAACCATCCCAAAGGGAGTCTTTCCTTAAACCTTGGGCTTCCCTGCCTGCCCCCTCCCTGCCCCTCTGGAGAGTTCTTGT
>PVIW01000820.1:317417-388546 GCA_004026585.1 Noctilio leporinus
GAATCGGGGTTTGGGGCCTGGGGCTCTTCTCCAAATTTCATCCTCTCTGCTGCTCTGACCCTGCCTGGATGGCTCGGGAGAAGGTGGGGTGGGGTGGGGTGGGGTGGGGTGGGGTAGGGGTGGGGTGGGGGTGGAGTGATAACAAAAGGCTCTGGCCTTTCCGCCCTGCCCCTCAAGGTTATGGGTGATGTCCAAATTTAAGGCAGAAGTTCAAAGGCAGGAAACAAAGAGGAAGTGGGCATCTTTCTTTCCTCAAAGGGAAAAGGCATTGTCAGCTGGGAGCTGGTGAGAAAGCACCCTTAAAGACCCCCAAAAGTCTTGCTTTTTGTGCCCAGACCGATCTCCCCCTTGCTAAAGGTTTCCTCATAACATTCTAGAGTGGTTCCACTTCAATCCTGCTAGTCCAGGGGGAGCCCAGCCTGAAATCAGATTCATTGGCTACCTCAAGCCCCAAGGTTTTCTCCCAGGGCTGGGACACTGAGAGAATGAAACCCATATTCCAAGTCCTGAGGTACCCCATTCCTGGAACCCTATTTTCCCTCAGGGCCTGGCCAGTCACCTTGGCTTCCTAAATCTGGTTTCTAGTGGAATTAAATCCTAAATCACCTCCCTATCCTCTCAAGGGCCTGGTAACTTGCCCCTTTCTTGGTGTGTGTGTGGTAAGGGGAAAGGGGGTGGGGTGATGGGGTTAGACATTTGGCAGTAAAAGGTAAGCAAGGAGAGAAATGTCACACCGGGACCCGATAGTCAAGTTTCCACAGTCTTTATTGTCCTAGTGCCCTATCGCCTGTATACATGCTACGAAATTGGACATCCACTGTGGGTGAGAACTGAGGATAGGCCAACACTCCTGTTAAAAACAGAGCCACCAGATGCTTCTTAACATAGAGAAGCAGGGAAGATTCAAGGGGAGGAGACCTGGCTTTCTCAGCTGAGGTCCCCAGACACTATTGGGCAGAACTACCTCAGAGAAAACCCCCAATGCTTTCAAAATATTGCAAAAAATTAAGAAGGTCATTCCCAGCACCACTCCTGTCCCCCGGCTCAGTACTCCACAGAAAATCAACTAATAGCAAAAAACAAACACACAAACAAAATAGGTTATGGTTCCTTTATTTACAAGTCTTTTGAACACCATCCCTGTATGAAGCGTACATTCAAATATTCCTAGCAGTGAGTGAGTTTAATCATGGAACACTGTAAACAGATAGAGCCTTTAAATATTTTCTTCATCATCTTTTTTTCCCCTCTACCATGTATCTTTTGAAATTCGCTTTGGTTCTGCAGGGAAATATATATATATATATAATATATAATATAATATTTATCTTTTAAAATAATTCCAAATCACTCTTGAGCTCTTGGAAGGTCACTGGAAGCTTCCAAACTCAGTTCTGGGGCATTGAAGGACAGAGTGCAGCACTGGAACCGGGTGTTTTGAGGAACTTGTGCCCCTCACAGCTGGGGACCGCTGGCCAGGCCCACTTCTCCCCTGAGCAAATCCAAGCCTCTATGAAGTGTGGCAGAGGCTTTGCCAAGCTGCTACACTCCACAGGCATTTCCTGCAGAGAGCTGGGGGCCAGCGGCCTGGGCGCAGCCTCTTTGCTTTTTGATGTCTTCCACCTTGGAGAAGAGTGTACTCTGCAACCAGACTTCAGGCTTGCCTGAGTGGCAGACCAGGACGAAGACCCTCAATGATAGGAAAAACTAGGCCGGCTGCAGGAAGCCACTGCTAAGCAGCTCAGGCCTGAGACAGTGCGGTGAGTGTCTAGGAGGAGTGGAGAGCCATTAATGCCATCAGGAATAGTAGATTTTCTGTTTGTTTTCTCTCAAGGATCAGCAGCCCTCTCCCACCTCATATCCACCTCTTAGTCCAGTTGTCTTTCACATTGGCTTTGGAAAGCAGCCCCATTGCGGACATCCAGGAATCCTTCCCTATCCTCCTGCTCCAGTCCCCAAACTGAACTGGGTTTGGAGATTGCAAATCTTTTTGATGCAGGGGTCCTAGCAGGGCAGACTCCAAGTGGAGGGTCCTGGGAGGTTGATCTTCAGCGGGCCTGGCAGGGGGCCCAGTCCCTGATGGAGACCACACCCAGCCCAAAGTGCCACATTCTAAAAGAGCGAACCACCAGGGGTCCTAAACCATTCATCCTAGTTGATGAACAACTCTCTGAATCCAATTATTATTGGGAATCTTAACCACAGATGCCCAGAGAGTCCCAGGCCGCCTCCTTCAGGGTTATCTCCCAGTAGTGGCCCCTCTCTTGTACACCTCCTTTCTCCAAAAGTCACTGTGTGCCTTGACCTTGTCAAGGGCAAAATCTGCATATAATCTCATGTGTATGAAGCCCCCCACCCAATTCCAGCTGGCTAGAGCTTTAGAGGAGAGGGTTGGCCGAGTAATATTGTAACCGGTCTCTGTTAATTTTTTTTTCCTTCATTCTTCTGTTCTGAAACCAGATTTTGACTTGACGGTCAGTGAGGTTGAGCATACGAGACAGCTGCAGACGCTTCTCTTTGTTGATGTACACGCTGAAGAAGAACTCCCGCTCCAGCTCCCGGATCTGGTACTTGGTGTAGGGGCAGCGCTTTTTTCGGGTGCGTTGGCCACCTGCGGAGGAAGAGGCAGGGAGTAAGCCAGGTGTGGGGGCTTCAATCCATCACAGAGCCCCAGTGGAGAAAAGGGGCTGGCTCCAGGGACTGGAGGCCCTGTCCAAGCCCCATGCAAGCCCCTACCTTCAGGCTTCTACTGTGGGTTGGGGACAAGCTGCAGGCAGAGGCTCAGCCCCAGATGAAAGTCAGCTCCCTAAAATAGGCCCCCAGGGAGGCTGCTCATGCTGCCTCCAGAGCAGAAAGGAGGGCTCCTCAAAGCAAAGGAAGAGTCTGTGCTGGGGAGGCCCTCTTCTAAAGCCGAGTGGGGACTGCTGGCTGCCTCCCGCCTCACCAGACTAAACAAACAGCCGCCTAGGGCATTTCACCTTCCAGCACCTGGGCAGACAGCAGGCCGGTTTCCCAGGCAGTAAAGGCAGCCCCAGCCCCCCAGCCCCAATCTTTCTCCTCCTTAACATGTGGGGCAGCTGCCTGAGTCCTGGCCACCAGCTCTTGCGTCTCTGGCCCGCTTCCTGGTTCCTGCGAGGTCAGGAGATGTCAGCAGAAGCCCCCTGCTCTGGGCCTTCTCTGAGCACCAAGGCCACAGAGCTACCTTGTCCCCCTAGGGCATGGCTGCTTTTTAAGATAGGGTGGAGGGAAGAGGGGTTTCCCAAAGCTGCTCAACTCGCACCCCTTTTGGATAAAACTCCATGAGACATAAAGGAAAAAAAACACCCCGCTTTTGACAGATTGAATAACAATTGTGAGTAACATGCGGATGGACACAAGGCGGCAAGTAATTGCCACAGCGCAGAAGGAGAATGACTTCCTTTGGACAAAAAGGCCAACTTTGGGTTAATTTGTTTCTTTTAATATATTGCTCGAGCTAAGCGGGCTATTTTATCTATTAAACACGCTTCTAGCGCCATCGTTAAACAGCGATGCCTTTGAATCCCGGCCGGGAATGGAGACCCGGCGCAACACATGGTTTCTATAAAAATCTCCGGATTACCTTGCTATCAAAGGCTCCCGGAGCCCTTGCAGGGGGAATTTACAGGCGCCCACCTCCGGCTCCCCAGCCCTGAGCTGGCCCCGAGCGGGGTCGAGCTGCCGGGCTTGCGAACTGAGAAGGGGAAAAAGGGAGGGTTTTTTTTTTTTTTTTGGTTTTTTTTTTTTTTTTTTTTTTGCAAGCATGCCTTGGCCGGTGGGTATTTCACGGCCAATTTCAGCACTCGCCACGTGATCCCGCCTTTTATAACAAAGTTTTGTTGGGGGAAACCTAAAGGCCCTTCATAAACCTTATATGCTTATAAAACAGCATATAAAATTTTAACAGCGGTGCTGCGCTAGATTTCCAACTCCCCTTTCATAAAGCGCTGGGCCCTGCCTTTATACGTACTGGAGCCGCCGGCCTTGTCCTCAGTGTGGCCGGAAGACGACTCGGGGCTGCTGCTGCTCTCGGGGCGCCGCCGCCGCTCCTTTTCCTCGGCCGCCGCCGCCGCCGCCGCCGCCTCCCGGCAGCCGCCGGCGCCGCTGTCCGAACTTGAAGTTGCCGGCGCGCCCGTGGCCGTTGCCGCTGCCACCGCCGCCGCGGAGGTCGCCGCGGCTGCCGGGAGCCCCTTCTCGGCGCTCTTGTCCCCGGGGTAGTCGGAGGAGGCGAGGTTTTCCGTAGTGCCGTAGGCCGTCTCGAAAAACTGGTCGAAAGCCTGTGGCAGGACGCCGTTCCTGCCCACGGTGCTATAGAAATTGGACGAGACGGCGGGGGTGGGGTGGTGGTAGACGTTGGCCGAGCTCTTGGCCAGCACGTCGCCAGGCACGCCGGCCGCGCTGGGCGCCTGCAAGCAGTCTCTGTGCACGAGCTCCTCCGCAGAGTAGCAGTGGGCCAGATTGCCGCGGGGGTGCCATTTAGTGGCGGGCTCAATGGCGTACTCTCTGAAGGTCACTTCGCGCACGGGTTGGACCTGGGGCAGGTTGGAAGAGTAGGAGTATGTCATTGGGCGCGAAGACGGGGTCTGGGGCAGAAAAGAAGGGAGGCTGGAGAAATCTGGACCCGAGACGTAGTAAGTACAACTTGGCAAATACATGTTAGAGGAGCAGGGACCACGCTCATCAAAATCCATCATTGGGCTACCTTGGGCTCTCCGCAGTAGCCGAGCTTAACATGATTCTCCACTGCAGCTGCCTCTTTGAAGCGGATCCGTGAAGTAGAAATTTGGAGACGTAAGCTGACGTGGAAATCTATCCCCATCCTTAGCAGGGAGGTGCTGGTCATGTGACCCGATGTTGAAATTGACAAGCTGCAAGCTAGTCCGGGCCTTTTTTCCCCTTTCCTTTTTTTTTTTTTTTTTTCCCTCCCCTCCCTCCCGGCTTTCTTTCTTTGTAGCTACCTCAGGGGAAGCAACAGATCGTCACTCGGTGTTCTCACCGAAAGCATGTAATCGCCGGTGTAACTCATGTTGGCTGGGGGGCCTCCCGGCGCACGGTGAGGCTAGGGTGAGCCCCGCTTATGCTTAGCTGCGCCGTCCTGGCCCTGAAGTGCGCCGAGGGCGGTGAGAGAGCTCAACTCCTGCCCCGCACCGCTCCCCGGGTGAGGGGTGCCCCAGGCTGGAGGTGTCCGGGTTGGGGCTCGTCGCGGCGTGGTCCGTGCGTGGTCGGCCGGGGAATCAATCCACTTGGAGAATCGCGTTCGCATCTCCTCCGCTGTCCCCCTCCCACAGGCTTGCTCTGGGAGCCACCTCTGCCTCCGACCCTTCGGGGCCAGGGTTCGCAACGGTGGATGTGCCTGCTTCGTGGCTTGCCCGATTTGCACGGTGACTTGATTACACGCTCGCATTCATGGTCACTTCCGAACCCCTTTAGTGCCTTCCGTCCCTAAACCGCCAACAACCGGGCGGCTTCCCCCGCGGTTTGTCAGGGAGGGATCCGCAGGTCCCGGAGGGCCTTCGTCTTACCCGGGATCCACCTCCCCTTCATCCTCCTTGCGGGCCTCCTCACCCCACCCCCTTCTCCTCTGCCTGCAGGGGTTCAGAGTCACTCGGCAGAGCCAGAGGCGCGGGGGCTGCGCAGCTGCGCACTGGTCCGCGCGCCCGCCTGGGCTTCTGAGGCCGAGGACTCGCAAAACCATTCAGGAGAGGGGAGCCTGCGCTGCTTTAGAGGTAGTGACATCCCAGGGGTCTTCTCCCGGGTATGCTGCATCTTCAGGGACCCACCAAGCTTCTAGAGAATTCCAGGGCTCTGTGGATAGTGGGGACAGTGAGGAGGGGGAGAGGGCCAGGGAGCGTGGCTGCGAAGGGGGTAACACACCTCCTTTCCTTCTTGCTAAGCACCAGAGCCAGAGATATGCAGAGCAGAAACTCAGAAGGCTCGGTGCCTTTCCTGCTATTCATCCCACAGAAGAACCACAATGCCAAAGAAAGGAGACGTGCTCCCCAGATTCCCATCACCTTGGGTGACAGGCTGCCCTGAAAAGGCTAGGTTTGAGATAAATATAGAGACAGAGGCCATAGCTGCTAGTATGAGTCTAGTTTTCTTGAGAAGAGGAAAGAAAAAACATTTACGGTGAAAAGTGCTCACCATCCTGCAGGATTGAATGAACAATGTTTGGGAAAATCGAAAGAAGAAGACATAGAGAGCAGCCAGACAGAGCCAGGAGCAGGGAGGGGCCCAGCCCTGAGGCTTCCCCACACCTATCTTCTTGGAAGGAACTGAATGTCGCTGAAGCAAAGTTGAAAATGAAAAAAGAATAACCTTTTCCCTTTCCCCATCCAGGAAATAGCTGAAGGTATTTATATATCTTGGGGAGATTTAGAGTATAAACTCTAACATCTTTGGTATTTAAGTGTCAACATCGATTTATTTATTTATTGCTGAGCTGACTGTAACTGACTCAATAACAAATCTAATCATGTATTACACTGGAAAAGGATTATTCTCATTATGTATTTTCTCCAAGAGATGGCTCGCCATTGCATTTGGATGCCTGCTGTAAATATCAATAATATCAAATAATTACTCTGTAGTGGGCAAACTAATTTATTAGCATTAATGTTTATGTGGCTCCTACTACCTCCCCCCCTTACAGGGTAGCTTATCACAAATCATACTACTCCAACATATTGGTTAATGAACTGTTTATTCTGGTTTTGCTGCAAGAACTTTCATTCCCCTTGAATCCCTTAGAGCTAAACTTGAAATTATTTGTGCATCTTTAACTTGACATATTTGTCCACTGTGGCTTGTGCAGAGGGCAGTAGCAGTGTAAGGGAGAAGGATTGGTGGGAAGAAAGGTTGTTGGGAAGGGTAGCCTGAGACCTCCTAAAGCTGGGAATCACAGTTATGAGATTGCCCTGCAGCGGGGAAAAATAAAAAACACAAAACTGTGATTTCCAGTGGCGATGAACAAGACAACATATTTCTCCACAGTATATATCTCTTTCTTGGAGACAGAGTATAAAAGGGATAAGAGGTTTTCAATTAACAGCATTTGAGCCATTCCCTGGCTTGACTTTGGTTTTCCCAAACTCTCTCCCAACAGCCCACCCAGTCCCCACAACCCCCACCCTCAAACAAAAGGAATGCATGAGGGGTTTCAGTGACTGTGCCGTAACAAAGGCGCCACCATTGCGGGGCTTGCCCCGCCCCTGGGTGAAGGCAAACAAATTCTTGCACTTGTATTAGGGCTTTTAAGGCTATAATTGAACCCGGGGGCGTCTAGGGGAACCGAAAAACAGTTCTAGACAGACCTGGGGTTTTATAGCACTTTTGGCAGTCAACTTCAGCTTGTGCCTAAGCAGACAGGCTGCGGTGGTCTGCCAGCGGGGGACGCCAGGCTGCCTCCCCCAGCTGCTTGCAGCCCCTCATCTAATTAGATCGGTTACCCCTTGGTGCCAGGGAGAAGAGGTCCCATCAGAAAGGTCGGTAATGGGGATGTGCTCTGCTCTGCACGACCAATGTCTTCCCTGTCCTTGAGAGCCAAGCCGAGAGGGTGCCGGCAGGTCTGGATCCTATGGGTGTCTGCAGGAGACAAAAGCAAATTCCCGAGGAAAGGCTGGAGCAGAGGAAGGCGCTCCGGGAGCCACTGGTAGGGCAATTCAAAAGGCTGTCTGTATAGGAGCTTGGTGCCCGCAGGGCCTGGTAGCCTGGAAGGGGGCATGTGGGGGCACAGCCATGACCACGAGGGCAAAGACTTTCTGATGCCAGGAGAAGGGAAAACACTTAAGAGTAGTGAATGTTTTAGTTCCTCGGCAAGGAGGGACAGGAGCGGGTCCTCATATCCCCAAGGCTGCGGCACGGTTCCCAGCTTTGGCGGATCCTGCCCCTCTTGCCCAGAATATACTGGCTGTGTGACTGTTTGGGGGAGGGAGTTGGAGGGTAGGCGCAGCTCTGATGACCAGACCAAATTTTGGGGAAGCAGGGGAGGCAGAGCTGGGGGTCCTTGGTTTTTGACTTTGCTCTGAGCCTAACTGACTCTTCCTCTTTGCAGGACGCCCGACAGCGGAGGTGAGCCCACCGGGCTCAGGGCTCAGGGGAATACCCGACGGGCGACTAAGGCCTCCCTGGAAATTCAAGTCTGAGTCGCATTTCTTGAAGAGGCTGGGCCAGGCAAGACTGTGACATTGGCCCTGGAGGCTGGTTTCTCACGAGCTGTTCTTTCTCAAGATTTCCACAGCGTGGGGCCGTCTCCAGAAAACAACCTTCAGCATGTATTTCCTTTTATCGCCAACCCGGAGCTCCACAGCAGCGAATGAAAGACGCCAAAAATGTTTTGGAGGAAGAAAAACAAAGGCAGGAAGTGGCAGCGGACTGACGGTGCGTGCGTGTCTGTGGAGAAGGGAGGGAGCCGTTTCCATCTCTTCTTGTTGTTTTTCCAAACTTCAAGATCTAGGCAGCCCTCGCAGGGCGGCCCCGTCGCTCCCCGTGCCGCTTTTGGAGATGGCCACCCGGAGAGGAGGAGGCTGGCGCCCGCCCGCGCCAACCTCTTCAGGCGGAAATGGCTAACGAGGAGATTTGCTCAGCAAAGCAGACCAAGCGTTTCCGAAGCTTCGTTTGATTAGGCCCTAATGTTGGAGGGCGGGAGGTGGGGGGTGTAAGGGGAGTTCTGCAGCGCCTCCGGATGCTCCTCGACCCGGCTGAGTGCGCCCCGGCAGGGACAGGATGATCGTGCGACCCGTGCTCCAAGCACCTTCTTAGGTGGATTATTGGAATAAAGTGTGTCCAGGTGCTTCTGCCCAGCACTGCCGCCTCCGCTTCTTCTTGCAGCCGATGGGTCTTGGGCAGCAGCAGGGCGGTTGTTGGCGGTGCCCCGAGTTGGGTAGCCTTGGCGTTGTCAGTGCGCACTGGGGCAACGCGAGGCCTTTCACAGGCATGGTTGTGCTTGGAGGTATTTCCAGCACAGTGTTCGAGGGACGTGAGCTGGAGCCTAAGAACTGTCACTTGATAGGAAGCTTAACACCTGCTTGCTACAAGGGAGGTTAGAGCTGGGAGCAGGGAACACCTCCAGACTCTGGTGTCCCCAATCCCAACTGGCGAGGCTAGGTTGTATTCTTCTTTCCTTGGGGCTGGGTTGGGTTCTGGTAGTGGCTCATTGTCATTGCCCCCCACCCCCACCCCACCCCCTGTGCCTGCACTTCCAACCCTTTGAGTGCTTAGTGTATAGTCCATAGTGTGAATGCCATTACCAGACTGTCTGCTCATCCCATTCCCTCCTAGCCAGTCCTGTCTTCCAGAGCTACTGCTTGCCAGTCTCCCGCCTTGCCCTGCCTCTCTCCAGTGGAGTCTCCTTTCTTCAGCCTCCTGCCTTCTCTGATACCTCTCATAGGCTGAGCAAGAACTGAGGTGCCACTGGAGGGCACCCAGTAGTCAAGCACAGGAAGGGGGGACTGTTAGGTCCCTGGCTCTTCCGCAGTTCAGGCTTCCACCAGGGATCTGAACTGGATTTGTCACCTTCTGGGTATTCCATCCCAAGGCCCTAGCACATCCTTTTTCTCCCTCCCTCTCTTACCAGCACTTCTACCTTCTCCTCTTTCAACCCAGCTTCTACTTTTCTAGGCCCAGCAATCCTGAATGGCAGCTGGCTTGGGGAGAGTCAAGCCCACTTGAAAAACTCTCCCAAAGATCTACAGTCATTTATTGATGGAGTGCTTAAGGCACCAAATTTTTGCCTCTTCTTGCTGGTCTAAGCCTCTACCTCCCTTTGTCCTTAAATGTCACATCTCTTTCTACACACACACACACACACACACACACACACAAAACAACCGTGTGACCCTACTGCACACAGGTGCAACAGCCATCTGGAGGATCCAGGGTGGAAAGGGCCATACAACTCTTCCAGGCCGCCACCGAAGGCTCTTTCCTTCCCAATGGGAGGTGTCCTGCAGGTACATCTGTCCTCCATGGTGAGCCTGGAACATGGATTATCTAGAAAGGCCAGTAGATCTAGTATGTATTCTCAGGAAACTAGGAAACAGTCTGTGGGCAGGTCAGGTGGTGCTGAGGCCGAGATGGTTTATCAGGAGACTCCTCTTTCAGTGCTAGGTAGAGGCAGAGGTTACCTTATCCCATTGGCGTGGCAAGACACCCACCTGTCCATAAGCTCCTCTGCCCTTCCCAGAAGCACCGGAATAGGTAATGCCTTGAACATGACTAAAAGAGACCTGAGCTGGAAGGGGTTCTGACCCACAAGTTCAATAACCAGAGATCCTTCAGTATCTGTAGAAGGTCCATATCCTTTCTGTGGCCTCTCAAAGGTGGGGCATAGGGCTCAAATGAAGGTCTCAGACACCCAAACACTCTGGTTATTACTTACTTTAGTGGGTCCAAACTGGTGGGAGAAAAAGGGTTACTTTCTTGGAGAATAACTATTATTTTTATTGTTTTGTTCTCATTAGAGGCTCCCCCCTCCCGCCCTACTGAGTGGGAACAAATGGGGTAGGGGGAACTTTGAAGGGCAAACCCCTGGTGTTCAGCGTCTGCCTTCCATTTCTCTCTGCACCTTCGGCTCAAACGGGTTTCCCCAGCCGACTATGTCTACAATAAAGGGGACAAATGAGAGTGGCCCAACCAGAAGGTCATCTCTGGCCCTGGGGCCTTGGTCCCCACAGCTATAGTGCACAGGAAACCCTCATGCCCTTGGGGACAGTCCCCCAGTCTCCTCTCTTTCTGCCCAGCCACAATGCATGGTTCATATTCCAGACGAGAAGAATGAGTCCCTGTGCATTCCAACCCTGCCTGAAGAGTCTCTGCCACATGCCTTGCACGGGTACCCATCCACAGCCATGCTCTCCAGCCTCTAGTCCCCTTTAGGCCCTGATCCACCATGCGGCCCTAGGGATAAAGCCCAGCTTTCCTGTTCTCTGTGTGTGTGTGGGAGGGGTGGGGAGAGACAAAATCTTTGATTTACCTGGAGCAGTAAGCTCAGCAGCAAACCAGGCTTACACTATTTATTGACTGCTGGGCCTGATGTAGTAGTGACCTGCTGCCAGCAGGCCGTGGACGGAGGTACGGGGCTCCCACCCCTCCAGAACACAGTGAAGCATTCTTGGGGCCGGGATCAGGGATGTTTACCTTTGGAAGAATCACCTCACTTCTTGGCCCAGGTTTTAGACAGGAGAGGAAGAGCATCAAAGGTCTCACCAAAGGCCTGCCATGCACTGAGGGAGCCTGCCTGGACTCAGGCACCTCAACAGAGGCTCCCAGCAGGGTACTTGCTCCCTCAACCTATTCCTGGCACAGATGGCCTGCAGGCTCTACCTCCACCCCTGTTTCTATGGGAGTTAAGGACTCGGAACTCGGATCCAGCCACCTCCATCTTCCCTCTAGTCTTTCCACCTTGCAGGCGCTGCTGCCTTTCACAGAGAATAGGCCTCACAGACTCCAAGTCTCCTGGACCCTGATCTTCCAGGACTCCATGGTGGCATAGCCCGAGCCGCCCCTGGCTGCCAGAACTTCAACAGGGCTGGAGGATACGGACTTGGAAACCAAGAAAGAACCCCTGACCCAAGTCCTCCAGCCCAAGCTATCAGAACCTGCTTGCCGCCGGCCAATTCGGAGTCCTCGGCCTTCCGGGGGCCAGCCGCCGCGGGACTGGTACTGACGGTGGAGGCGGCCAGGCGCGGAGGACTTGACCTTTGCAGCTGGAGGGGAGGTCACTCTCTGAGTTGGTGGGAGGGGATTCTGCCTTCTCCACGCTCTCCCACCCAATGGCAGCCCCGACAATCCTCTCCTGCTGCACGGCTCACCCCCATTCCCCTTCCATGTTGTGCAGGGTCCACAGACCCTCATCCTGAACAAAGCCCCCAGCAGTGCTCTCGCCTTCTCCTTTCCAAGCTCTTGTCTTCAACTCCCCTAGGCCAAAAGGCTCAGAGTTAAAGCCGAACAGTCTAAGGCCCTCCTCGGGGCCCTCTTCTCTCGCTTGACCCCGGCCGCCCTCAGCCTGTGCCAGGTGCTACTGCGGGTGCCAACCTGGACCCGGGCCGTGCCAACTTCGCGCGCGCACGCACGCACGCGGTGTCTTAACCTCGGGCTGCCGGCGGCCGGGCCGCGCTGAGCGTCTCGGGGGCGCGGGGCGCGGTGAGGCCTGAGGCTCGGGCAGAGACCCGTGGCTTCTCCGGCAACCGGATTTGGCCTCTCGGGTCCACAACTAGGCCCTGCGTGTCCGGCTCGCTCTCCGCTCCGCTCCTTTGGATCTCACCCCACCCCTTGGCCCGGGGCTCGGAAAACGGAAGTATTTGGTAGAGAAAAATACGGTTTCTTTTCAGCCCGTCTCAGAACCCCTTTTAAAGAAAATGCTCCCTGTCAGATTTTATTTCCCGTTGCAAACCACCTTCCACGCTGCCAGGAATTAAGACCGGGAGAGATTAAATACCCAATTCTTTTGTGGAGGGAGGGGCGGGGCGGAGAGGGGGGCACCCGCACAAAACCTTCGTTTCAATCGGCTTGTCCTCATCAAATAACGCCTGGGGAGGCCCTCGAAGGCCCGCTTGGGCGGCGGTGACGTCAGCCGGCAGCTGCGGGGCGACTCCGCAGGGCGGGTGCCCGGCGCCTCCGCGTCCTCCGGGCGCGGGCCTGGGGTCTAGAGCGCTAACCTCGGTTTGCGTCCCGCCGCACGCCCTGGGGCCCTAAGCCCACGGGCTCTCTGTAGGGTTGCAGCCTCCATTTTGAGTAGAGGGTTCATGAACAAGTGTGGAGGATCTTGAGGCTTGCTTTTGTCCCCAGGGGAGCGACATCAGGCGGTTCTGAGTCCGCAGCGGCGCTCCTCTCGCCGGCTCGCGCCCCCGCACTTGGGGAAGAACCGCGCCACCGCACAGCCACCGCGGGCAGGATTGGTGCCGGGAGGATCCAGTCTTCAGCGGCGCGTCCGGGCCGTGCAGAAGTGAAATAAACAGCCTTGGCTGCGTTAACCGAGACCGTTTTCTGTGCCAGCGTCTATTTTCTTCCCTTTAACATCCAATTAAACATAGCAAAAAGCTGTTAGGCCTTCGTGGGCGCTGGCAGATGCGCGAGAATTGAAGCAGCGGGTCAGATCAGAAAGTGGGTATTTTCAGGAATAATAGAGTCACCTGTTATTTGCCCGGCGGCCAAGCAGATGAAAACTTGTGTGCCTGTCCTAAAACCTAGGCAAAAATCTCCGCAGGCCTCTTGGATAACACTACAGTTTTTGCTTATGGAAAATGGGATGTGAGCAATTCGCTACACGCTTTTCTGATTCTCCAGCTCTTGGGCTGCTGACACGCATTCTATCAACTTTAAAGGAATGTGCATAAATCAGCGAGCCCCTAGCGTCTCTTCCGTAGAGGTCCGCAAATCCGGAGAAGCTCCTCTGAACCCACCGGGGTCTAAAACTGAGCAGCAGTCCCCGTCAGCCTTCATCGCTCAGAGCCTGGAGAACTCGCCGGAGTGCACAAGAGGCCGCATCTTCACCAAACACATGCAGCAAGGTGTTATGCGGTGAAATCTGTCACTACCCGCACAGTACTGTGCCATCCTCAGCTGAATTTCGCTGCCCCGTGACTTTTTAAGAATACATTTCAATTGAATTAAAATTTTAAAATAATTCCTTCCCCTTTCTTTCTTGATTTTTTTTCTTTTTCTGTTGGAAAAAAAAAAAAAAAAAGGAACCCACACAGTTTAAATTCATGGCTTCAGCTCTGCATCAGCCATAAATAGTAGTGACATTTTACAATTATCCACTTAAAGTATCTTTAAAATTTTTTAAGTTAATTTTATTTATTATTGTTATCACTTAAAACATCTTAATAAACTCGACAGTATTGAGAGCAGATGGAAAAAGTAGGGTTTTTTTTCTTTTTAAAATTTCATATTTACAAATTTTTAATGGTAACATGGTAGGTCATTACAGGATTTAACATCTTTGCTAATTTAATAAATGAAAACAGTGTGTAGTTGTTTGCATATTTACAACCTTATTCAGAAAGTTTCCCTCTTAGAAAAAAATATGCTCAAATCAACTATTCAACAACACTATCACAGTATCTGGTGTTATTTTTCCTATATGGTGACTGGTGTCCTCCTATATGTCCTTTTTTTTTCCTCCCCTAAAGGTTTAGACTAGATGGTTAGGGGACATTAAGGAGCCACCATAATCCATGCTTACTTCAGGTTGTCTGGTAGATTCAGAGGAATTTTAAATAAGAGCGGAGTTACGTAAGATCAATGTTATTAACAACCATTTTAGAACAAGGACTGGGTTTTTAATTTTTTTAAAATCTGAAATATGTTCTGTCATTAGTTTCAAAAACTGCAGAAAGAGGTGGGGGTGGGGGATGACTACTTTACCCAGAGTTCCTGCAGTGGGGATGGCTTGTGAAAGGGGCGGTATTCCACTGCAGAGCTGCTGTTGGCCTCCTTCCTAGGCCTGAGGCTCAGAATATTTCTTACATCTAAAGAAAAATATCACCATCAACAGAAGAGTCCCCTTTGGAGCTGTTCATAAACACACAGTTTGATCCAATTTTGAGGGGATTTTCCATCACTTTAAACATTTTGGGTGAAAGCTGTTACTTTGGAATGATGGCAGCTCATTCAGAAAAGGAGTGTGTTGTGGCACAAGACTCAGGGAGGTTGATCCGAAGCAAGCATCGTTTTCATTTGTTTCCACAGTGAAGTCCTCAGGGCAGCAAAATTTGATTGCATTTCACAAGGCCTTTCCATATGCACATTTCAAGACCATGCCGTTTCTGAGACAGCTTTGGAGATGCCTTCTATCATTCTCCATCTATAAACAAGGTTTACATCTTTAGGTTGGAGAGGTTTCCATCAGGTTTGAAACCAATCAGTGTTATTTTCCATAAAATGATGAATACAGTTCTTCTGGTCACAATGCCTTTCCGCTAACATAAAGATAAAATTAACCTCATTTCAAAATTCTGCATCATAAGGCTCCTGGATCCACTAACATTGCAATACATATGAGCATAGCATAGATTCCCCCAAAATACATTACCCTGTGTGTATATTAAATACATAAACACACATATGTATTATTTATGACTCTAAACACAGCACCTGATGTGTTGTTAAGGGTTATGAAATAGTAGAAACAATACTTATTATAGTTTTGATGGTGGTTGTTAATATTAAATGTATATATTTCTTCCACAAATCAAATGGCACCTTTGCAAATGTCAATATAAGATTGCACACCACCTAGGAGCAGCATTCAGCTCTGAGCTATCCAGGATAATGCTCATTCTGCATCTATATTATGGTCATTTTGTAGATATGAGATCTTTAAGGTCTCCATACTGACCTCTTGAGAGGTGGGCCTCTTTGAATTTCTGAAATGTAACTCTAGAACTCTATAGAGTTATTGAGGCATCTGAAACTTTTTATTTGCCGTATTGACTCCCCTATAGCTGTGATTAGGATGGTAGACCACCTTGGAGGGTGAGGGCCAGAAAAGACTGGTTATTTAAAAACACCCCTTAGATTGTGACAAAAAGGTACAGCTTTAAAGCAGATCTGCAGAAATCTGATGCAGAACAAGTCACTATGAAAACAAATTGAACTTGGTCATTAAAGAAAAGGAGCAAAACTTCATTATGTAAAGTACATTTTGTACCTCATTTCTAGAAATCACCTTAAATTACAACATCTCAGGTCATCAGTAATTAATGATACTATATCTGTACAGATTCTACAAATATATATACACACAAGTACACATAAGCACTGATATGCATATATGTATACACATATATGATATATATTCACATATGTACAGGCACATGTATAACTTACATATATTTAAATTTGCTCCATCTGGAGCCAAAGAAATGAGTACTAAATCTCTAAGGAGTCAAGAAGGTAAGACCTTTTGATTCTCTTGAAGCTGAAGAATTACAAGGAAGCCTGTCAACGCGAGGTGGCGCCCTTGATCTACTAATCCAGCCAAGGCCAATTCATGAGCTGTCAAAAGTCAAGGTCACAAATTGTCTTTTTTTTGTCAAGGTCAAGGTTTAAGGCCTTTCCTAGTCCTGTCATTTCAACAAATATCAAAATTTGCCCTCTCAGACGCATGCAGACCCAATAGCAGATTTTAAAATACAACAGCCTGGGCATTGCTGATACTAAACAACTGGTTCTCATTTTCTGCAGGGAGCCTGAGAACTTACACTATCTCTTCCTCCTTTCTTGCTTTCTTTCTTGCTTTCGTGCTTTCTTTCTTTCTTGCTTTCTTTCTTTTTTTGTCATTTTCAGAATACCTGACATTTTAACCCTCTTGAAGCACTTTTCTACATTTTTAGGATTTTATTTATGAAAGATTTCTCCCCTTGCTTAAAAAAATTGTAGGAAAAATAAAAAGCCCAACTACATAATAATAGAAAATAATGGTCCTTGGCTTGTATAGAACAAACCTGCTTCTTTTTTTTTCTGTGCAGTGCATGTCTAACATAGGAAAATAATGAGTATTTCTTTCAGATTTTAATGACAGTGACTGTTTTATTAACATAATTAACATCATTATAGCACTATCTACAGGTCTAAGGATTTTTAATTATTATTTTTAGTAGAAATATTTGGAAAGCAGGTGCACAAATACATTTTCACAGTGTGCCGAATGTATTTATTTACAAGATAGCATTTTATAGTGAATATGAACAAAATGAATGTACTGACTGAAATAATTGCTTGATTAAAAATGTGCTGTGAAGATGAATTCCTAAACTTTCTAATGCGGTCTCATAACATAATAAACACGGAAAAGTACAAATCCCTTAATCAAAATATAGAATGTAAACACCTAAATATTTCAGGGGAATGGATTTCCATTCTGAGTTTTCTAAAACAAACAAAAAATTATTTCTTCTGCAATATGCTAGTAAATATTGGAAAATAGCAATTTAAATGAAAAAATTAATTGTATTTAAACCAAAGTCCACCATGTTGGGGTGGTACCTCTCTGGAGGTCTGACATAAAGTGAATTCTGTGAATTGTCTGATGCTTTCAATACTTCAAAAAATGATATAAAATACTTTGGAAAGTAAATAATATTGGGGCAGAAAATATAGTCCGAATGTCACAAAATATGCTAGCTATTAGCACATAAAAATTATTATCAGAAGGACATTCCCAGTCTGGGGTTCTCTTGTAGCCTCAAAGTCTCCGCTGGTTGTACTTGCTACCAAGACAAATGATCCTTGGAAGAGCTTTCTCTCCCTATCTCCCTTCATAGAAAATAGTCCAAACTCATTATTTCAGTACCTTCTCTTTTCCCCTCTAAATCTATACATGGCATGTTTTGCGGAATATACAACAAGGATAGGGTTTTCACTAAGATTTACCTGAGCAGTCACTTAACAACATGCAAAGGGGATGGCGACGGCGAAGGACAAGCAGATGTTTACAACAGCCTCTTGCTTTTGTAACCAGTTTTCGTATTATGACCATATAACATAATGTCCTAAAATATAACAGTCATATAAATACTTACAAGTTTTCAGTAAATGCGTAACTTATCTGAAATTGCGTATTTGGGGGTTGACGTCTGACTCTAGAGTTTGTCATTTAACGGTCTGGTGGGGTTGGTGGAAGAGCTGGCAGTCTTTACCATTTCTTAAAGTATTAAAATAGTTGGTTCCACCAAGGAGAGATTCCCCTTCGGAAAGCAAAATGCCAGTGTCTCTTCCTCTTTCCCAGTCTTCAATCATTATTAAGCATTGTAATCATTATTTGGGTAAAGCCACAAAGAGTTCTGAAGCATTTCTTCAAGTTGCCCTCTTTCTCCACTTTTAATCCATTAACTAGTGGTCTTCAGTTTGTTGATGACTTTTTTCTCTTTGACCCTCCTGTTCTGGAACCAGATTGTAACCTGCCGCTCGGAGAGGTTGGTGGTGGCTGATATACGCCTCCGTTTGTCCTTGGTAATGAATTTGTTTGTAGCATATTCCCGTTCGAGTTCTTTTAATTGCACCTTGGTGTAAGGGACACGCTTCTTTCTCCCCCTTCTGTAGGAGCTGGCATCTGAGGGATGAGATACCACGTCTGGAAGATAGGGAAGAAGGCAAGTTACACAGGGATCAGATACAGGCCAGGACACAGGCGACAGCCTGATCTGAGCCACTTTGCAGCACCCGCCTGCCCTTTGCCACGCTCTGCAAAATCCAGCCTTTTGCCCAAATCTGGAGAGTCAGTGGGGAGAATGATTAGTTCTGCACTGAAATGAAATTACCTAGGGCTCCCATGACGGTCTCAGCCAGGCCCGCCGTGTTCCATTCCCTCCATTGCCTGGCCTAGCGGCCCACACCTTAACACTAGGTTCAGGGGACAATTCGGTGCCTAGCTTTTCTCTGTTATTTCCCAGTCCCTAACACTGGATGCTTCTACACTGGAACCATGTCTGAGAGAACGAATTCGGGCAATTTAGTAAACCGTTTCCAGGTCAATTTCCCAACCTTAAGTCGATGTCAAGAGCTAGGGAGGGCGGGGCACAGAGGGAGAAGGAAGCCAGCCAGGGTCCCAACAAGCTTACTTCCAGCCATCCCTCACCCAAGAAGCCAACCAGCACAACTCAAGGGCAGTGTGGGCAGCGCCAGTCAGCGGGGTCGGGCTCCCAGGGGTGCAGCGCCACTAGGGCAGGTCAGGGAGAGACAGCAGAGGGGTAACAGGGTGACCCGGGAGCAAGCGGAGGAGAAGCTGGAGCAGAGCTGGAGGACTGGAGCTGAGAAGGGGGGCGCCATTTACCGGGCAGAGTGGACTTCCAGAGGTGGGGAGGCTGCGCCTGCTCTTTGGGGCAGTACATTTGGCCGTTCCAGCCGTTGGGCAGCGCCCAAGGCTGGTAGCTTTCCATGGGAAGACCCAGGGGTTCGTGGCGCGACTCGCCCGGGCCCCCGAGGCCAGGCACCACTGGCATATCCAGGTAGCCAGGCACGGGTTGATGGTGGTGGTAAGGCCCGGGCGCGTAGCCCTGGTGGTAGAAGGCGAACTCCTTAGCGCGGGAGCTGAACTCCTCGGCCGCCGGCCCGGCGGTCTCCATATACTTGTCCGCGAAGGCGGCGGCGGCGGCCGAGGCGGGCTGCGCGCACGACTTGATGGCGTTGGGGTGCGGGCCCATGCGGGCGCACGGGTAGTAGCCGCTGCCGAAATAGCCGTAGGGCAGCGCCGCGGGCCCCGACGAGCTCTGCGCCGCTGCCGAGCAGGGACTGCACTGCTTGGCTGCCTCGGCTCCCGCGGGGCCAGCCGGGCCTGGCCCTCCCGAGGACGACGCCGCGGCGGCTGCGGCCGCAGCGGCGGCGGCTGCAGCGGCGGCGGCGGCGGCCGACGGGGGCGCCTCCCCGGGCGCGCTGCTGTAGGCGGCCGCGGCGCCGGGCGCCAGGGGCGCCGGGTGCGCCATCAGGTTTCGGCACTGGTTGGCCGCCGCCGCTGCGGCCGCCGCCGCGGCTGCCGCCACGGAGAAGTTGCCCCC
The DNA here is from genome assembly GCA_004026585.1 of Noctilio leporinus. NCBI lineage: Eukaryota > Metazoa > Chordata > Mammalia > Chiroptera > Noctilionidae > Noctilio > Noctilio leporinus. Next base: position 336,932 of record PVIW01000820.1, read on the forward strand.
CGCGGCCGCGGCAGCCGGGTGGGGGAAGCCCCCGCCCCCGGCCCCGGCGGCTGCCGCCGCTGCTGCCGCCGCCGCCGCCGCCGCCCCTTCCATGTTCTTGTTGAGCTCGTCGGCCACGAGGCCGCCGTTGTCGTAGAGGAACATGACCGTGGGCTCGATCCAGCGGGGGTGAAGGAGCACGGAGGCTGTCATAGCCCGAGCCGCATGGAGAGACCCCAGTGGCGCTGTTTTAAAAAGCCCCCAAGAAGTGAAGAGCGCGCCGCGCGGGGCCGGGGCCCGAGCGAGGGGGGCGGATCGCGCCCCGCGGGGTCGCGCCAGGCGGCCGCCCATTGGCCCGGCCCCCCGCTCCGCCCACGGCGTATGCAAAGCGGGCGGCTCCAGCCGGGGCTCGGCGCTGGGCACCAGCCGCCCGCCGCCGCCCGCGAGGTCCCCTGCGCCAGCGCCCGCCGGGCGGCGAACACCCTCCACCCTGGGGAGAGGCAGGGGCGCGAGAGGGCAGTGCGGCAGGAAGAGCAGGGCGGCTTCCTTGCCGCTCCCCATCCTTCCCCTGATCCCAGTGGGGCTCAGAGCAGCGTCAGGCTGGGAGGGGACTGAAACGCGCTGTTGGGTTGCGACCTGAGGCGGTGGGGCCAGGACAGGTAAATTTGCGGGCAACTAGGGATGGTAGCGAGGCGTACTCCAGAGAGGATGTTTCTTGGAGCCTCCAGCGCTGTTTTCTTTTCAGGGATTCACGGGTACTTTCTGCAGCGAAACGCCATCACGGACACTAGCACTTTCCACTTCTATAGCTTCCCGGTTTGGCTCTCTTTCCAAAGGAACAGTGGCTGGGCGGTTGCGGATGCGCCTGGCTCATGGGTCCCAGGACACTTCATCGGAAAGCGTGGACTGCATTTAGGAGCTCCCCGTAATTTCTTGTCCACAGTGTTGGTGGGCAATTTCATACACTTGCACTTAGGTCGATGGGCTTAGAAGGACCCATCACATCCATACTGGCACGCGTTTAAGTGTATCCTGATCACACATTCACACTTATGTATACAGACTTCTCCTTTGCACCAGTAACAACTCTTTCTCCAGAGACTGCGAGATGGAGAGCGAAATTGGTGTGCACAGTTCTCCAGCGCGTCCCCGCCTCCAGCGGGGCTGGCCAGTCCTGGAAGGAGTTTAGGAGGAACAGACTGGTGGGGTGCTGGCTGGGTCTCAAAAGAGCCCCGCTTCTGGGGCGTAATGAAGCTTTATAGAGCCTGGGCAGGAGCTGACTCTCCAGGTACCTGGGCACTCCTATTTCATTCTGTTCGTGGACAGGAGAAAGGAGCTCTTTGGGGCCACTTCACACCTTCCCCACCGTCCCAAGTAGGGCAGGGGAGAACACTGTTTCCATCCTGCAGAGGGTGCCTGCCTGGAACTCCTCCGTCCAAGAACCAGCCTGAGAAGCCTTTCCTCTGTGCCTGGGGAACGCGACCCTTTTCTGAGAGCATGGTGGGATGTTGGTGCTGGAAAAGCCAAGCAGCGACCCTGATTTGGTGAGGAGTTCTGGGGGTCCTGTCTCTTAGGAGCTACATATTTCTATTTCCAATTGCGGAGGCTGTGATCAAGTCAGATGCCCAGAAGGGGAACATGCGTTCAAAGTGAAAGTGGGTGTATTCCACGGGAACATCACGGTTGGGGAGAGCACTACATATACAATCCCTTCCAACCCAGGTGAACTGTTGAGCAGCCAGGCTTGGACCTGTCCGGTTGTCCCAGCTTGCAGACTATGCTCAGGGCACTTTGAATATCCCTAGCCCCTACAACCCCACCCCTATCCCTCCACATGGGGTCTCTCAGGCACCCGGTTTTCCTGCAGGACCTAACCAAGGAAGCTGGGCTCAGGCTTTTATCGATTCTGACCCCAAGGTTTGCCTGGACCAATGTAAGCGTTGCCCAATAAAACCTTCTATGATCCCCCTCCCCATCCACCATACACGTAACCAGCGTGTTCTTTCCCTCCTGCCTTTTTAGTAGCTCCGGGTAAATATTGATTTGCCCCCGGTTTACCTCCTCCCTGACTGTCCATTTGCAGACTAAAGAACTGTCCTCTGTAGAGACCTGATAATTTGTATTACTTTCCAGGCCTGTTTGCCCCTTTTCCTTCCTCCAAGTGGCGTTATAAAACTCCTGGTGACAACGAGGCAGAGTAGGGTTCAAGGCCCCAGGTCCTGAGGACTTCAGGGCTGTTTTACATACGGGTCAGACACGGTTGGAGGCCAAGGTCAAGTTGAAAGTCTAGCCAGCCTGAGAATTGCCATGCAAGCTTGGAGACCTAGGCAGCTGTGAAAGGCCCACCACTCATCTTCCCTGATTCTTGACTCCTTTCTCTTTTGCAATTCTTGTTCCTGGCTCTGTTTGGCTACCCGGCAATTTTTGCTGCCTTTGTGGAGTTTTTGGGGCGGTGTTTACAGACTCTTCTTCTCTGCCTCCGCCCTGCTGTTGGCCTGAGCTTCAAGCCTCTTCTGTTTTCTAGCCAGACCCGGAAAAAACGAAAACACAGCTCGGGGAGCCCCCACCAGCCGCCGCCTGTGCCAGCTCACCTCAGGCCATGGCGCAGCTGCTGGTGCACTACCGGCCAAGGCTAGCTCTGCATTCCTCAATCCCTCTCCCCACTTCACTGGAGACCAAGCCCTGCATGCAGACGAAGGGCCCCAGCTCCACAGACTGCCAAAGTCGACTGGGTCCATTCTCACCAAAAATGGTGAGACAAGGTTTCATCTTGTCCGCTGAGGAACCCCGGAGCAGGTTTGTCTGGGAGCGACGGTGCTGGGGGAAGGCTTTGGGTTGCATTTCAAATTAGGCTTTGCTTCCTAACCTGGTCAGCGCCCCCCACCCCCGACCAGGGAAGGGCTTCAGGCCTGAATTATTTATTTAGTGGTGGATCATTAGTGATCAAGTTATTCAGATATTTTCTTAGCTCCCTATCGACTTTCAAAAACTCTCAAGACATGGTTACTTAGAGGGAGGCAGCCTGCTTGTTCCTTTCATGTCTTAGATCTCAATATGGATGAAATAATTTTTCTATCAAGCAAGTCAGTGGTGTTCTGGCATGCTGTCACTATTGTTAAAAGTCTGCAGGTTCCATTAGACATGGAGTTGTAGCCACCAGCCAGTGGGAATGGTTTGTAGAATTTGAATGAGCTCTGTGAATAATTTTGGGTCTCAATTTCTAGGGTTTCTACTCACTTTGAAGCAAGAAAACCTCTTTTTCTTCCCTTCTTGTCCTTTGTCAAAGGACATAAGAGGTTTGTTAATGGTTTCCAGTACCATTTCTTAGCCCTCCAGACAGCCACCACACTGGCTTGCCATGGAGAAAGAAAGGTTTCAGAGCAGTGAAGATCTGGCTTTTGTTTTGGTAAGCAAGCACAGAACTCCCAGCACACTTCTTTTTCCCAACAGCAAGGTCAAGACTTAGTTGCTTCTCTCATCTCTCTCCTCTCCTTTCCCCTCTCCTCTCCTTCTGTCTTGCCTTTGTCTACCGTACTCAAGAATTCCTATGGGGATTCTAGCAATGACAGTCTTATCCCTTTATGAGCTAGGCTGAATCTGCAGGAGGAAGTGGCCCCTCGAGGAAGAGGGTCGCAGGGGTGGAGGTAGGCTCTGCCAGGTTCTCCCGGATCTACCCCCAAGGTGCCCCAAACAGGCAGAAAGGGCAAGATGGAGGGCAGCTGCAGTCCAGTGGCTTGGCCTTTGTTCCAGGAGCTTCCAGACCCTGCAGGCATGGCTTCTGGTCCCCTAGGGCAAGCCCAGGTGCGCCATGGGGTTTAGTTGTCCTGGAGCCTCCTGCTTGCTGAAGAAAGAGACCTTGGCTGTTTTGTTTTTGTTTTTTTTTTTTGTTTGTGTGTGGGGGGGGTTTGCAGTCAAGGGTGGGGGGCTTGTTATCAGTGTTGCCCTGGGCTCTCAGGATTGGAAGAGAAAAGGGAAACTATGTTTTAATCGAGTTTGATTTTCACTAGCAAATGAAATTTACCTGCTCTCACTTTAACTGGAGGAAGGCTGTCAGCACTTCTTCCTGGCACTATTTCTCTGCATCCATCCAGCATTAGGATAAACATTCCTCAGTTGGTTTTAAAGACACTTTGTATTTCAGGATATTCATGTGTTTCTAATGTATCCAGGCAACTTTACGAGCAGTGTTTGCAGAACATCTTAACCCTCTCTCTCCCACAGGAGTTGGAGGTGCAGAGATAATGGAAATGAAAGAAAGATATGAAGGGGGAAAGGGTGGAGAAGCTGAGGTTAGCTTAGAGGAAAAACGAAAGGGAGACAGGGAAAAATAACCAAACAGGATAGCACCTAGGACTCCGCAGCTGACCAGCCTATGTGGGGAAGAGACGAATGGGGGGCTGTTCTGTTCACTTCGGGCTTTGAGAGTTTCCCCACCCTTATTTCAACCATGTTGGAAGCTTACTCATTTTATTAAAGAGGAAAGGTTGGTTCTGAAGAAACTTGGACCGAAGGTGGTCAGTAGGCAGGGCAGTGGCCCATCCTGAGTTACTTGTTCAAGCTTTAGTTCTCTATTTTTTTGTGAATTTTAAGCACTAATGCAGCAGAAAAAGTCCTAAGGCTGTAGGACCAGTATTGGACTCTGGCAAGTCATTTGGTACTGTAGTGACCCAATGGCAACAGTGAAAATGGAAGTGGAAGTTTCAAGAAGATCCCACTTTACCTCTAAGATCCCCTGGTCAGGGGAATTTTGAGGACAGCAGATTTGGGGAGGAGCCGATCTCCAGCTGCCTGGTGGGTTCCTTCAGTACCAGGCCCTCAAAGCCACCCGTGCTTAGCGTCTCAGAAAGGACGGCGGCAGGAGCTCAGGGAGGACCTGTGGTGTTGTCCCAGAAAATCCCCGAACAGGGAGAGGGGCGCCCCCACACACTGTTTGGGACAACCAGCCTCAGGACGCAGGTTCCTTTGAGGAGCAGCAGCCTCTGTACAGCGCCGGCCAGCGGCGCCCAGACGACCCGGGGGTTGGCGGCAAACTTGGCACGTTCCCTCCTCTGAGAGTGGCCGCCGTCGGGCTCACCGACTCCTGGGTGATTCCGCCAGCGGCGGTGGTGGCGGTGAGGGAAGCGCTTGCCTGCCCCGACGGCGCCGCTGCTGCTCTGCTCTTAGTTGGACCTGGAGACCCAGCCTTCTGTCTAAAGACCACAGCGTGCACCGAAGCAGGGGGAACTCGGGAAGCGCTCCGCGGGAAAGAGGAATCATCTCTTTGTCAAAGATCGCCGCTGGCCGTGGGCGTACAGGCCCGCTGGACTCCGGGCTCACCCTCGCAGGGAGTGAGCTCCCCGTCAGTCAGCCAGGGCGCTGGCAGAGCGAAGGACTACCGGAGGGTTCCGGCAGCTGCGGCTAGGAAAGGCCGAGAGGTCTACCCGCACGTTATCTGTCCCGTCACTGCCCAAAAGGCGTCCCACCCGCCGGCCTCCACCCGGATCCTAGCTTGATGCTCCGGCCCCAGCAAAACAGGAAACCAGCTCTGGGCTTTGGATTAATTATGTCAACAAATATACTGAAAGCATTGGAGCGTTTGGAGAAACTGGGGGTGGGGGGTGTTTAGCTTCAGCCTGGCCCGCTGAGTCCCAGCTTCCTCGAGGGGAAATCGGTGCAGGCGGCCCGGAGGCCTCAATCCGCTGAGCCCACTTCTCAAACCCTAAAGGCTTCCATGTCCCCGATGCGGGCTGCGAATTCTTACTGCTGAGAGCAACGGGAGGAGGAGAGCTCACCGCGGAGCCATGGGAAAAGGAGAAATCAGAGAACACAGAGGTGTGATCAGATTTTTACCACCACGTTCTATGCTGTAATCATAACGATGTGTGTGCCTTGACGGGCACAGGCGGATTCACACATCAAATGCGGCCCCCCCGCCCCCCCCACACAGTAAAAAAGACATCCCACGTCACGTGGATGAAACACAAGCATCAATACGGAGAAAAAATATGTCACCCTGTCGGACCAGCCTGGTGACATATTTCAGGGTGGCTAGCGTCTCTCTCCTTATTCTGATTTTCTCCGACCGCTCACCATTCCCTCCCCCGCGGCTGGGTAAATACACCTGTCCCCAGTGGAAGGCGATCCCCCGACTGGCATTTACCTGGTTCGGGTGTTCTCCCCGGAAACGCTGGCCGGCTCTGGCGCCCTGTGCGGAGCCGGTCAGGGGCGCGGACGCTGCTCAGGGCGCAGTCGCCGCTCCTTTGTCCCGCTGCTCCAGCCTGGCTTGGCCCAGCGCTCAGGGGAACGAAGAAGCTCAATAAAAACTTTTGATATTAGTTTTTATGGGTATTTACACTCTGGTCAGGAGAGCCGAGTACGGAAGCTCCATTAATCAGGCCCCCAACCTGGGGTTTGGATGCTCAGTTTATGGGTTGGGGAAGGGAGATTGCCGGAAAGAAAGCTTGGGATGGCAGGCTGATTCCGGAGAAATGAAAAGGGAGCAAGGTCGTTTTCGGTTCCTGGAAAACGGAGGTTAAATGGGTACCTCCAGGTGCTACCCAACTGGACTGTGTTTTTATTTGAGCCCCCTGGCAGGGATAATTTTTCCACCTTTGCTTATATTTAATATATCTTTATTATGGAATTTTACACACACACACAAGTCTAATGAACCTCTATATACCCGGCTCCCACCATTATCATTTTGTCTTTCGTGTTTCATCATCCTCATCCTTTTTTTTTTTTTTTTTTTTTTTTAAGTATTTTAAAGAAAATTCTAGGCATTGAAGTATTCCACTCCCAAGATAAGGTTTTGGGGATAAATTTCAAGGGGTCAGTGTGTTTGAACTTGAATTGTTCTCATCACAACCTAGAAAGAACTTAAGGGTCCGCCCTAAATAAATCTGGACAAAAAAGGATTTGGGGTTTGGGGCATCTGGCTTGAAATTCTACACCTTTTCTTTTTCAAATGTGCATATGAGGGTGACTTATGCTACCCTGTTCTAGGAGTGTGTCAGCCTTTAATAGAAGTTTGCCACGGCTACATCAGGGTTTGGGGAGAAGATGAAAACCATGACTCATTCCTTTCTATGTCCTAAATTGACATATATTCCCTTCTTACTAGACAAATGACAGTTTTGCATTTCAGCACACCTCCTGCCCTGAAAGAAATAAAAAAGAGATTTCTAATGATTAAGCCTGGAGGGGAATGTTTGTACAGAAGTGATATCCCATCATAGCAACCATAATTTTTCCAAAAGAAATGCTATTCAGTGTATTTAAAAATAATCTCCTTACCAGTAAAATATTTTTAAAGGGATCCTTGAAGGCATTGTGGTTTGTTTTATTTTAATTAAGTGATCTAATTGACAATGAGCATGGTCCTTCCCAGCAAACTCTGAAGTATGATTTCATCAAAAGCCTAGGTAAATTCAGAAAGCAAAAAGGCAAAAATGAAAAATAGCAAACCTTTGAATTTGATCAGTCCTATACCAGCTAGCTACTTCATACATTCACTTGTCTGAGTGGATAAGCTGCCATCCTTTCTGTGGCAAAGTATTGGGTTATTTTGCATTTGATACTTTATGGTTCCTTAATCACTTTTCTTTTTTGAGGCATTGTTAAATATCCAGGATGCTTTTATTCTGATGCTCTTATACTACCGTATGCTCACGTGTCTACTCATTGCATTATGAAAGAGCTTTTTGGCTAAATTCATAAGGAATGTTTAATTAAACAAGAGGATTGTGTGCACAGATTTTATATACCTCTCAAACAACTCCAACTACACCCAGCAGAAGCCCCTGAAGGTGCTGCCTGCCCCCAAGTCCCTGCTCTGTTCCCTGTGGGTCATCGGCAACAGTGATCCTTATTGGGGCTTTGGGTACAGTAGCCCCTTCAAACACCTCTAGTTACCTGACTCTATGATGGAGTTCATCACAGGGGTTAGTGTTCTGGTCAGGGTCAGGTTGGGGACTGCAGAAGTGAGAAGATTTGGAGGAAGAGGGATAGAGGAAAAGAGATGCCATCACAGAAAAGCTGGGAGGCAAAGAGGAAGGGAGCAATGGGGTGGGGTGGGGGAAGCAAGGAAAACATAATACCGAACAAAAAGTCAAGCCAAGGCAGCCCAAGGCAGGCCTGTGTTTTTCAAGCTCTGCAGAAACTCATTCTCTGCAGAAGCCTGCTCACTGAAGAAGCCTGGCTGGGGGCCCCCGCTGGTGAGGAGTAGATGCTTAGGCTGTAAGCTTCCGTGACTCTTTTAACTGCACAACAATAATCTGGGTTTTGAGAAACTGATTGGAGCCCAGAACTAAACGTGGGCTTGAACTTCTGCCTGTAGAGAACACAAACAAGGAATTCTGGCTGGAATCAGCTGCCCCACACAGGTCTTGAGCCAGACTTGGGACAACCAATTGAGCCTGCTAGCAATTATGTGCTCTCAGCCACTTTTAAAACGGCTATATTTCTTTACATTTCTAGAACCTAATGTGGGGTTATGTTGGGTCATGGGACCCTTGGCTGGTGCAAAGTAATTTGATGTCATTGAGAGCAAGCAGACTCATTTGTCACCCTGAGGAATAGACGTCCCCACAGGTCTGAGATGGAAGCAGGGCAGAGCTGGCTGGGACTGTGGAATCCAGTCACTGGTCCAATTCTGGCTTGGCTAGGAATGCTGGGAGGGGGCTTTTTGAGAGGTGGTGACCTTTCACTTCCCCAGCATAGGGAAGTGAGGGGTCAGCTCTGCTCCAAGCATGCACATCAGCCCATTGAACTCCTACGGGACCCAGACTAATCCATGCCCTTGGATCCTAGGTTCATTTGCTACTGGATCCAAATCTCAGTTTTCCATTCCCTGAATTTAAAGCTGGTTAACACAGCTGTAATTCTCCCTCCCATACCCGCCAACCACTGCTCTATTGGTCTGTCTTGGGTTTAATAAAACCTAAGAGAGCCTGTCTACCTGTGGGACAAGATTCCCCCAGCAGAGAGGTGATGAAGAGGAGTGGGCAGAAGGGGTCAGAATCCTCAAGAACCCTCATATCTCTTTAGGGATGCATTTCAGTGTGTGATAGGGCTGGCTAAACATCTTGGGGTTTAGGTATTTGCCCAGAATGGTCTCATCCACCGTTTTCATTTACTTTCAGGGTTTATATATTTTTATTTTTATGGGGGTGGGGGATGGAAAAATAACAGAAAGCAAAAAAAGAGTGTCCCCTGAGCTCTCTTTTGAGATCCACGGAGGGGCTAAGCCCTAGGATATGGATAGATGTGGAGAAAGCTGCTTGATGAGCAAAAGGAGGGGATGAGGCCACTGGTGACAGTCCTGGACTGAGCTTAAGGCCAGGCCCTGCTACTGAAGGCAACTCCCAGCAGTCATCTCTGTCCCTTGCAGTCCTCACCCCAGAGGACCTGAAAAGTCTACCAGTAGAGCTGCAGGCCCACTCCTGGGGATCCAGTGATGGTTCTAGGGATTCCCACATTGAAATGTGACCCATATATATCTCTTGGCTTCTGTATCCTCAGAAGGCTTCCTGGTGCTGCTCTTCCTCCCTGACAGTCCCAGGAAAGGCAACACCACAATAAACGGAATAAGATGGAGAACTTAGATCCAGCCGATGTGATCACCCAAGGGGTCTGAGGAGGGAGATCCTGCTGTGTACAGGTAAAACCTGCCATTAGAGGTGCTGAGGAAGATGGCAGGAAGGGGGAGGGCAGCAGGGAGTCCGCTTGTCTTTCCAGCTGCCTTCAGGTGAGAAAGAGGCACAGCAGAGAGCTCAGGTAAGAGGCAGCATTCCACAGGTGGGGTCTATTCCTTGGGGTAATTAGAGACACCCAGTCTTCCATAGAAATTAGGTATTCTGGGCAAGAGGAAGTGGACAGGGCAAGGTCCAAGGGTCATGATGAAAATGGGAGTGGGGTGGGGTGGGGTGGAAAGTATCGCCCATGGTTCATAGGAATTGGGGCTCTTGCAGCTCTGCCTTGCACCTGACTCATGCCAGCTGGCAGCTGGGAGGAGTCACAGCTGAGCTCTGGGTGGGATGGCCTTGGGGCCTCACATGGATTTCTGCAAGGGCCTCTTGGTGTCCTGAGTCACTCAGGACCCTTGAGGAGAACCCACATATGGTCGCTTCAGGGCTGCACCCACTCTAGGCTCAGAACCCCTAGGATGAATTGGACGGCAATCCGAAAATCCTGGGGCCCTCTTGCCCTCCGTTGGCCTACCAAGATCTCAGCCTGGAGAGAGGGAAGCGGCTGAGAGGGGGACCTTTCCCCTCCGAAGGGGACTTTGAGCCTTGCCCTGAGATCTTCAAGAGGGTCATGTGCTTCTAAGGGGCAGCCTGGAGAGAGGGTCTCTTGTCTTCGCCTTCCCACCCGACCCAATTCAGCGACAGTCACTTCATGGGGGCAGTAGGCAGAGGGAGGGGATGTGCGCAAGGCTCTGCTGCAGTTCCGTCCTCTTCCCACTAGATGTCTTCCCAGTTAATCAGAATTGAAGGGAGCTGTCTCCTCGGGGTGCCTGAGACTCGGTTTCCCCCGCCGCTTTTGGAAGCTGGGCCTTCTTCTGGGAAAGCAAACCGTTTTTTCTGTTTCTTCGGCGCCACTTCTCGCCCCGCACTGCAAGTCCTTGCTCTGGAAAGCCACCAGAATCAAACGCTGGCTCCCTGCAGGCCTGCGTCGGACCGCTCTCGCCATTGGAATCTTTTTTATGACCTTTGATGTGTTTAAATAACATAGCAAGGCTGAGTACACACCTTGGATTAAACTTTAATCGGCAGCAGTCAAGGTCGCCCAGGTGGTAAACGCATTTCCTCCGATGTCTCCTGGCGGACACTGAGGGGTCTGAAGTCTGGGGCTATGGCCCCCACTGTGCTCTCCCGCCTCAGCTTAGTCCGGGTGGGGGCCAGGGCGAGGGCCATCCCATCCAGCTCCAAAGAGGACTGAGGAAATAGGATCGGAGGCAGACACCCAGGGTGGGCTAATGACCTGAGCAGTTTTTATAGCTACTAGACAGAATAGTTAAAAATGCCAAGAGGCACTTCCAATTTCCCCTGACTCCAGAGAATGGTTGTAGATCCAAAGTCATGGTCAAAGTGCCTTGATTATTTCCCCCAGGTTGCCCACAGAGGGGTGGGGGAGTTGCTGGTAATGATGGGGCAGGCCAAGGAAGCTGATTGTTTTGAAGGTTGCCAAGCCTGTTTTAGGTAGGTCAGGATCTAGAGCCGACTAGGCTTTGAGTGGCCCTTCCCCAAGCCAGACCGTACAAAGTTAGCTTGAATTTCAGCTGGGCTGAGTCACCAGGGATGAACATAATTTTCTGAACCAATGTGCTCATAATGGAGAAGAATTGTCTCGAGCAGTTATTTAGGAAAAAATCCAAGGTCAGGGAAGCATGTATAGTGAGGGCTACCAGTGTGACCTTAAGAAGGGGATGTGTACATTGGGCTGGAAGGCTAGACAAGTCATCAGTAACTGTGGCTTCCTCTGGAGAAAACTGCGGGTCAGAGAGTCTAGTAGAGAATTAACTTTTTGCTATAAATTCTTTTGCGTTGTTTGAAATGTGTGTTGGTTGGTTTCATGAATTAGCCATTGAGGCAATACTTTCAGGAAATTGGGTGTCCCATTTATCTGATGGCCAAACATTCATCTGGGGGAATTCCCTTCACATATCAAACCAGATATTAAAATAAGGCACCCAAAGTTTAGACCTGAGCCTTACAGGCTATCCACTCAGATTTCTACCTGGGGCAGGGGGAGGAGGTGATGGTGGTGTCTCAGGGTCTCAGGCCTTTCTCTGCTGGGTTGGCCCTAACCAGGAAATGAGCATGCCAGCCCAGAATATGAAAACCTCAACCATTCCCAGCAGCAGAAGAACTCCATTGTCTTGAAAGGGATTCAAGCCTCATCTTCCATTTTCCCCTAACCCTTAATTTCCTGAGGGTTTATAGACAAGGCCCCTACCTGCTCTCTCATATTAGAGATCCCTGCAGCCTCTAGCCATGATGTAAATAGTAAATATCCTTTATATGTCTATGTGTATATCTGGTATGTTATTCTTGTCCCCAAGTTTCAAGAAGCTCCACATACTTGACTGGGGTGTTGACTACTTGAGTTAGATACAATAATATTATCACTGACTAAAGTTAGTTTTAAAAGTGCTTCTTCATGGAGCCTATTAGGGACTGGTAATGCTATATCAGGATCTGGATAGTAGTTACACAAGTGTATACACATATAAAAATTCAGCGAGCTGGGTGCTTACGATTTTTATGCTTTGCTATATGTAAGTTATATGGCAATAAAAAAAATTTTAAAGTGCTCCCTCGTAACGACCTGTGAAGTAGGTCCCGAGGTTGTTATAATCATCTCCATTTTACCAACAAGGTGACTAAGACTCAAGGGTAGCTACACTGTCTGGGGCCTCTGGGGGAGAAATGAACCACCCCCAGCTTCTTCCTCCTAGCCTTGCTGCTTCGGTGGGTAGCTTTTTTTTTTTTTTTCCTAGCAGTTTTCTCAGGTTGCGGGAACCAGCTCCATCTGGAGACCTCTTCTCAGGGTGGTCGTGAATCCAGAACAAGACCATAGGCAGCTTTTTAAAAAAATCCTGTAGCCTTCGATTAGGGAGAGGAAGGGGAGGTGGCTGTGCCCAGAGGCTGTGGAGCCTAGAGGGACCCATTTTCATGCCTCTGAAGAGGAAGACAGGCCTCTGGGGTTCAAAACACATTTTATTCTCCTTAGCCCAGCCAGCCCTGCCCAGGAGAACCCCACCGCAAAGCCCATCACCCCTGGGGACCGCTCCAGGCAGCTGCCCCTTCCCTCTGATCCTGACCCTCACCTCCTTTCTCAAACACACAGGCAGGGGTGGGGTGGGGGGTGTTCTGAAATAAAGGTAGCTGCAGTTAGATGGTGGAGGACATAGAAAGCGGTTGTTATTTATTCCAGGCACAGTCGCAAAAGGCTTCCAAAAATATCGAGCCGAGATATTTTATTGTCCAGCCTGTCTGCAGCCTGTAATTATGCGTTCAAGATGTTTAATGTGTGCAAATGCATTAGCCGCTTTTGCTCGTGAAAACCCTAGCCGGGAGCAGGGGAGAGGCAAGTCTGGAGATAATTACGTCTTACAGTCGCAAACATTATTCCGTTCTTACTGTAAACGGCCCCGGCCACCTTGACGGGAAGCCAAGAAAACTTGGAGAGTGACTCGTACCGTGTACGCGGACTGCTTCCTTCTCTCCCGTATTGTTCGAAGTGTCTATTGGGCGGCTTTTGTGCCAAGCTCGGGGGGCGCTGGAGAGAAGGCGGCGGCAGAGGAGAGGAGCCGAGCCACCCGCGTGGGTCCACGGAGGCCGGGCCTGGCGTAGGGCCTCACTCCCCAGGTGGCTGAGGCCGGTGGCCGGGAGCCCCTGCGGCCCTGGCAGCCCCTGCCGTGGGCAGCCTTGAACACTCCCCGGTTTCCGGGCTGTTCAGGTCTCCTCGGGGTTCCTCCCCACCTCCTCACCAGGCCGCCTCGGTGCGCTCGCAGACCCCACTCCGAGGCTGCTCCAGGTTGAAACGTGACCTCTAGGCTGAGGTCCTGAACCCCAGAACAGCTCTCGAAAAGGCGCAGGCCGAGTTCTTGCTGGGGCGGGGTGCGGGGTCGGCTCTCACAGGGTTGACCCGGGGTGAACGTGCTGTGTTGGGTCCTGAGTGCTTCAGGGGCCAAGTGAACAGCTAGGATGAGTATCCCCGCCTCCAGTCCTGGGCCGGCTGGTCCGCCTGCAGGGGCAGGTCCAGAGCCCACTACCCCGACCTGGGTTCTCCGGAACCTTGTAAGGTCTCGTGCTGGCACCTCCCACACAGCGACCTCAGTCCCCCTATTCGGCCAGCGGTTCAGCCCGCCCAGTGAGAGTGACCAGTGTAGGGACAGCAGCCCGGGACCGTGCCAGGCCCCTGGGGGACAAAGACGTGCGTTTGCCAGCCAACAGCAGCCCTCATCTCCTAACTTCCATTTCAACTCAGGCTTTTCGGCTGGTCCAACACAACAAGGCCTTGATGTGGTGCGGGGACAGCGCTCAACCCGGTGCCAAGCTGGTGCGCCTCTGGTTGGGCGACCGGACTCCGGCGCGCTGGGGATGCGGCGGTGTCCGCCCGAGGGCTTCTCTGTTGGAGGCCCACGGACTGCGCACCGAACCGCCTGGTCTGGGTTCCCTTTAGTGCCACATTCCTGCCGCGGGTCTGTGTCCTCTCATTTCTCCCTAGGAAACGACCAGATTTTGAAACTCATTTTAGAGCGCTGATTTAAAACAAAACAAAACAAGAACATTTGGTGCTCACTTGGAGCTGCGGGGCCCGTAAGAAAATCTGTGTGGGAGTCAGAGGCCTGGCAGTGCTGCTGCTGGCCCCAGGGCATGGAGCAGAGGCGGGTGTGGAAGGATCTGGGAGGGTGACCTAATATCAGGAATGGAAACATTCACACAGAGTGGGGAAAAGAAAACCACCAGACGTGATTTGTTCCTGCTCCAAATGCATCGTCCAAAGTGGATCCCCTTGGGCTAGAAGTCCTTGGGTTCAGGGACCAGTGGTGGGGCAGTTTCTAAGATATGAGCTCCCAGCTCCCAACTTCCTCCTTGAGAATGCAGGCTCTGGGCTACAGGAGATGAAAGGGAGAGGAAAAGCCTAGTGGGGGTCCTTGGGTGGCTGCAACCCCAAGTAAACGCCATGTCTTGGGTGCTTGGCATAATGCAATTGTTCAAGCTCCCAGACCTGCAGAAGGGAGTTGGTTAGTTCTGTAGCAGCTAGAAATTTGGGGACAGCAAGACCCTGGCAGGAGGTGCAGGTTGAAGCTTTGAGACTTTCTCCCATTGCTCTTCCTCCCTCTTGTGTCAAAGTTTCTTTTTCCCACTTGAGAGGGGTCAGGCCTCCAGGTATTAGTGGCTTTGCTCCCAGGTCCCCGTAGAGTAGAATGGAGAGACTGGGAAGTTTGAGGAAGGGTTTCACTAGTGGTTCAAATTTCAGAGACCCCAGAAGTGACCACAACCCAAAGCTTTAAAAAAGGAACTTTAACCATATTCGGTGTCCCACAGGTATGTGGCCTCCAGGCTTTAATAAGGCCACCTTCTAACCCAGAGGTTCCTGGTTGCCTATGAGGCTAAGCAGAATTTTCTAAGCAGAAGGGGCGGGCGGGGGCAGTGCTGCTGTAGATTTCCTGGCTCAGTGTAAAATCAGTGCTCACTGAAGGGCATGTGTCTTGTTACCACTCTTTTGAATCTAAGTTTTCATAGAATAAGGATTTCCAAATGCCCACAGAGCAATTCAATATTTGAGCCTCCCCCTAGGAAAAGGATATGACCCAGCCCTTCCTTGTTTTCCTCTGCCTGTTTCTCAGCCCCTCAAAAGAGCCCACAGGAACACAGAAAGGCCCAGGAGGGAACTCTTGCTTCTGGAAATGACTCTACCTGGGACCCAGAGTCCAGAAAAGGTGAGTGGTTTCACTGCCTGGGTCCTGGGGCTTATGGGAGGCTGGGCTGGGCTGAGCTGCCAGGGGACCCTCTTAATGCTGCACCCAACCAGGGAAAGGGGTGGGCTCTTGGGGGGAAATGGGTGAACAGGACCACCTGGAAAACCTAGATTTCCCAGCTGTTTAGGTTCTCTGGAGGACGAATTCTCTGCCTGGGATTGATTGTTGTCAATTCCAGTTTCCAGGTTTGGTTTTTTGGCCCAGGAAAATTGGGGCCTTGTTTAAATCTTTTCCTAGAAGTTACATGCTCATTCTTTAGCTCTCTGTTTCCTATTAGCCAAACAGAGACTTCACGTAAGATAATCTTGGTTTCTCCCTCCGACCTCTGAAACATGTAATTTGGGGGAGATACTGTATTTAAAATGCCAGTCCCCGTAATGAGCCCAGCTTAGCAGTGTGAGCTCCCACCCTCCCCTTAATGAACAGTGCTGTCGAGAAATAATTTCACTTTGATCTAGTTTGTGACCTGATTTTTTGGCTTAAAGAAGACTGGGCGGCTAATTGGATTCTTCAGTTGCCTTTAATCTCCACCTCAACACTTGGAACCTGACCAAGCTGAATTAAAACAAGTCTGATAAACAAGATGTAGCTGGCTCCCAGGTTAACAGCAATGAGAAAATGCCCCCCACCACTGTGGAGTTTAATGATCACAGCGTGGTTGGCACCTCACAAAAAAACATGAGGTTGTAGGCCCCCAGAACCTGCAGCACGGAAGTCTTCAGAATCCTTTCCCCTTCCCTCCCAACACCCTGGATGTGGTTTAATTAGAAAGAGAAGGAGAGGGGTAGAAGGAGGTGGGGAAGAAAAACTTACAGTTGGTGAAAGAGGCAGGGTTGGGGGTTCATCTCAAAGGGAGGCAGGAGGTTGAGGAGACTTTGTCCCTGGGAGAGGAAGCAGGCCCAGCCTTTGAGGGCTGGACAGTAAAGATTGCAATTCAAATTTCCAACTGTGCTCCAAGAGTGAGGAGGTGCAGGAGGGAAATAGGATATGAGGGGCAGGGTTATGCAGCCTGAGGGGCTGGGAATCATGGGTTTTGTTTAATCTTTTCAGATGCCAGGGGTTGCTGTTCAGGGAGACAAAGCAGGAGGAGGAAGGAGTAGGCTGAGGGAGGGTCTGTGAAAGAGCCCTGTTGGACTCCATTCCTGATGCTCCCCTTTGCTTTCTGCTTAAGAAGCTGCAGGAATTCTGGGGGACTACTCCCTCCCAGGCAGTGGGAGTTTGGTTTAGGTCAGGATCTCTAGACCTAGGTACAGTTGACATTTTGGGCTGGATCATCCTTTGCTGCAGAGTTATGTCCTGTACCCTGTAGCATGTTAAGGAGCATCTCTGGTCTCTAGCCACTACTCCAGTTGTGACCATCAAAAGTAGCTCCCCTAGAGGCCAGGATTGCTCCAGTAGAGAACCACCAGTTTAGGTCCCTCTGAGGTAGGCCTTTCTGGGGGTGAGGGGTGGGGTGGGGGGAAGTGGAGTGCTTCGCTGGAAACAAATGACCTGTGGGGTTTCAGAAAGCCTGGGGAGCAGGATAGAGGGCTTCCTCTCATTATAGCCCCTCTGAACAATTGGACCATGAACACCTTTTCAGGGCTGTCCTGAGCTTCCACTGCAATATCGTCATGAAGGGTTTGAACAAGCATGTATCTTCAAGGGCATAGAATCCAAACCTTTAGACACACTAATCTAGGATAAATGTGTGTGTGTGTGTGTGTGTGTGTGTAAGATAAATGTTGGGGGAGGGGGATCCAGGCCTTCCCTTTTCCTGTAGCCTTGAGTAAAAGAAAGCTCCTTTTCTTGGCATACCTGGCCTTGAAGTGGGAAATGGCTGAGCTTTGTGCCACCTGTGCTATTGGGTGTAGCAGGGAACCAAGAGCCTATTGCAAATGTTGAAGTGAGAGTTGATCTCTATGATGCTGTTAGGAAGATTCTATACAGCATGGGGTCATCTCTTTTCTCCAGTTCTGAGACCCAGACAATCTCACTTTGAACAACTTCTCACTAGGTGCTCTAAAAACTCTAAGGTCCAGGAAAGTATGAATGTGGCATAGTTTATTGAACATTTGACATTATTATTATAATGCTGGTGGAAAATAATTTTTTAAGTAAGAATTGTACCACAATCCTATCATCTCAACCAGATCTTTCCTCCTTCTTTGTCCCTCCCCAACTGTCCTTCCTTCCTTCCTTATCTTCTTCCTTCCTTAATGTATGCACATAAAACACAAATGAAGGAAAGTAGATTGAAAGAAATTGGTTAACTTAAAAGGACAGTTTTATCAGGCTTGACTATCAGTAAGAACAGGGTTAAATTGGAATATATATACAGGCATCCTTAGCCTCTCTCTGAAATAGGTTATTACCATTTAAGGCTAGTTAGGTATCCAGAAGTCATGATTTCCAGGTATGTTAAGCTTTAGGTATTTGCCAGAAATCACTCATTTGAGTGCTTGCAGAGTGCTAATCATTTTATAAACATTAGCTCATTTGATCCACCAAACAACTTCTAGGGGCTATTATTATCATTATCCCCATCTCACAGATGGGGAAACAGAGGCACAGCCAAGTTCAGTAATTTGCCCAAGGTCATCTAGTTACTAAGGGGCGATGCCAGGTGCGAACCCAGGCATTGGGGGTTGGGACCATGTTTTCAACTGCTATTCCCTGCTGCGGAATGCACTGGGCAGAGACAGTGGCCCAGAGGAGGGAACTTGGGGAGATGAGCATCTTTGTATTAGCAGGTAATCACTGCTCTAGAAGCCTCACTCAGAGCTTCATATCCAGAGTCCCTGTCAACAGTGGCTCTATTAATAGATGCTTTTCTGACCATTGAAAATAAGTTATGGGAAATATAATGCAGAGCCCTGGTATTTACTACCTCAGGAACACAAGAGATGTAATGAAGGAGGGAAGGTTGTAACTGTAGAAAAACACCAATTCTAGTAACAGCAGTCAGTGGCAGCCAGAGACGTTCTCCCCAGGTTTCCGGCCCTGCTGGTGGCCCCTCCACCAGGCTCCGTGCAGGCAGGAACCCCCCAGAGGAGGAAAGGGGCCTGTTATAGGAGCCATCAACCTGTCACCACTGCTAGGGTGAATATGGCTTCTGAGTTGGGGGGAGGGGGTGGAAGCTTAGTATTTAGCACCACCAGCTGCAGGGAAGGGGGAAGGGGCTGTGGAGTGGGGACTGAGAGGGGGAGGTTGGAGGTGGAGCAGCCCTTCTCTACCTTTAGCCCTGGAACAGACATTCATTGAGCCAGCAAGTTTCCATGCTAGGTGCTGCCTGGCATTTACCATGAGAAGGGGGTACTTTCTCTCAAGGAGCCTTAACTATCTATAAGTGTGTGCATGTAGGGTTTGTGTGTGAGAGAAAGATGGGGTGATTACGTCAATGATTGCACTGGAGGCTAAGACAAGCACCCAGGGATAGAGTGATGAACAGTGCATTAAGAGTGTGCAGATGTCCCTGGAGGGGTAGCTCAGTTAGTTGGGGTGTCTTCCCAATATGCCGAGGTTGTGGGTTGCTCCCCAGTTAGGGCACAAACAAGGAACAACAATTCGATTTCTCTCTCTCTCAAATCAATCAGTAAAATTAAAAAAAAAAAATTGCATGCAGGTGTGGGGGTCTGGTTGGGGCAGGTGGCAAGGAGGCTGGGGTGCTTGTTCTGGGCCTAGAGGGTCAGGGGGCGTCTCTGGTGGAGATGCAAGAGGCATGTTGGAAGCAAGCACAAACCCAGTCTGGCTGAAGGTCTGGGAGGGTAAAGGAAGAGTGGCTCATCCAGCACCCTGTATGTTCTAGATGCTCTGCTTTGTAGGGATTATCTCACTGAACCCTCACTGCTGAATTGGGCACTATTGTTATTCCAATATTACAGATGAGGAAATGAGGCAGGGGATTAGTGACTTGTGCAAGGTTCTACATCTGGGTGCCAGAGACCCTGTGATGACTCGGGAGCCCTCACTCTCTCTTGGTAGCGCCGAACCAGGTGGACTTGTATAGGTAAGTCCAGGTAAAGGGTAGCCTCCCCCTACCCCGCCCCAGTGGAAGGCTTTGGTTTGTGGTTCCAGTAAATGAAAGATGTTTTCACATTTCTGCACTTCTCCCTGCCACCATCACATCCTGTGGAAGACATCCCTTAGTGATGAAAAATTGAGTCTTCTCTTCTGGGCTGGGTCACTGGGCACCATTGCTCAGGGCATGGAGGCTGGTGAGGAATCTGGGAAGGCTCCAGTGGAGGGATACAGGTATGGTCATGGCCAGGAGGACCAGCAACCTGGCAAGAGCCCTAGAGAGAACCCCAAGCCTGAGGGAGAGCAGGGATGGAGCCGGCAGGGACCCCTGGGCTAGGCCAAGGTGTGATGACACCTCCTCCAGACCCAGGGCTAGGTCCTGGGAGCTATGCCTGCATGTGTTTGGGGGGTGGGGGATTCTGTGGGTTGGCAGAGCCACCTCCCCACCACCGACTTCCTTTGCTGGCCTCATGGGGTTGAGTCAGGGTGGCTGGCACAGCAGCTAAAGCAAAATGGGACCGTGATCCTCCTTCCAGCCATGGGGAGAGGGACGAAGCTCAAAGTTCAGGCTCTGAGACTTACCCAACCGCGTGGTGGGGCAAAGTAACATCTAACTGGTGAAGGAAGCTTAATGATGACAACAATAACAATACTATTTGCTTTTGCTTACCCTACATAGTAGGATCAAATCAAGTCATTTATTCCATGAACATCTGTGATGTCCGTCTATTTATATGACAGGCACTGTGCCAGTCTCTTTTCATTCTAACATATTTATTTTTTTTATTTGTGCCCTTTTGGATAAATTTAATTGAAATACAACGTGCAAAAGAATGCATACCTCCTAAGATCAAAAAAATACCGCAAAGTGAACACACCTGTGTAACTAGCCACAGATCAAGAATCAGAACAAAGCCAGCACCTCACCATCCCCAAGGGGAGTCACCATTCTGGCATCTAACATCAGCAAGGAGTTATTTTCATTCAACAAAGAAATGATGCTATAAAAGGTCATTACACACAGACGACAAAGTGCTACGACGTACAAATAAGCGGTGACCTATGTTTGCTGTTGCAGAGCCCCAGTGGGGTTTATACAGAACTTGCTTCTCCTGGACCTTTCCAAGGAATGAGAGACCTGGCTTATTCCCCTAACCTGCTCAAAGAACAGTGAGACATCTTCTGTGATCTCTCATCTCCCTCATGGAATTGGAGGGCTGGCTTTCATTCTGAGGACCCTTCCTTTTGTGACTAATGAGAGTGGCTTGGGTATCTCTCAGAACAAATAAGATGGATTTGGAGTGTGACTTGTTGCAGTATTATTATTACTAAAGAAGATATTAATATATTCATAATAATAGTACAGGTTTGAAAGTGGGTGTTTCCTGCTTGAAGCTCATTATAAATGTGGTGACTGATGCCCTGGCTGCCGTGGCTCAAGGGATTGAGTACCCGGCCCAGGAAACCCAAAGATTGTCGGCTCTATTCCCAGTCAGAGCACATGTCTGGGTTGCAGGCCAGGTCCTGGTTTGGGGGCATAAGGGAGGCAACTGATTGATGTTCCTCTTCCTCTCTTTCTCTCTCCTATCCCCTCTCTCTGAAAATAAACAAATAAAAACTGATGTCCTTATTAAAAAGAATAATAAATGTGGGGACTAGGGTTCATCATAAAACTTGGAAAGGTTCTACCACCTTAAATAACAATAGGAGATTTCTTGAGAAATCTTCAGAGAAGTGTTTCTGCCTGAGCAAGCAGAATCCTCTTACTGAACATTCCGTCTCCTCAACTACCACTGGGTAGTAGACTGGAATGGTCCATCCTCACTGTTATAATGTGCTGCCATGAGCCAACCTAAAATTGTGGGGGTGGGGCATGAATCCCAGGGGTGTTTTCTCTAACATAGTCATTCCCTGTTATGGTGAAGGGTAAAGTCCAGCCTCCCTTCCCAGGCTGCCTAACCAGTGCTCACAGCAGCCTCTGCAGAGACCAAAAAACCTAATCCAGCAGAACTGAGTCCCTTTATACCACCAGCTTTCCCCCAAGAGAGCTAGATGTCCTCTGAACAGGGGCAGCCTCAGGCATGGGGGAAATGGTAGAGTAACAATTCCTTCTGTACAATTAACAAAGCCCTGGTCATTCATTTCCTTCTGTTTGGTAGGGTTAGTATGACTACTTCCCTGGGTTTTGTTTTTCTGGTGATGGAAGGGCCTAGAACACAAAGACCCTTGTAAATTTTGTAGTGCAAGGTAACTCAGGTGGCTCTGGCTTTAACTTTGGAATCACGCACATTTAGATTGGAGTCCCTACCTACTTGCTTTGTGACCTTGGGCAAGTCTATTCACATTTCTAAAATTAAGGGTTTTGTTTGTTTTGTTTTTTAAGATTTTATTCATTTATTTATAGAGCTAGGGGAAGGGAGAGAGAAAGAGAGGGAGAGAAACATCAATGTGTGGTTGCCTCTCATGTGCCCTAAACTGGGGACCTGGCCCACAACTCAGGCATGTGCCCTGACTGGGAATTGAACTGGTGACTCTTTGGTTCACAGACCAGCACTCAATCCACTGAGCCACATCAGCCAGGGATAAAATTAAGTTTTTTAAAAAACTCAACAATGGCTATAATATCACCTAGATAGCCCATAAGGCTGTTGTGAAGTTTAAGTTCTATGATGCAAATAAAGCATTTAGCTCAGTGTGTAGAGGTATGATAATAGTTAGCTTTAATTACTTATTAATATTATTGTTATATAATGTAATTCTTATAGGTGTGGCAGGAATCATTCTGACTTACAGTGATAAAACAGAAAGTATCAAGCTACTAACATATGCCTCACCATAGATGAACCTAAAAATGTATGCTAAGTGAAAGAAGTCAGGCACAAGAAACTATCTACTGCATGATTCAGTCTATCTAAAATGTCCAGGAAAGGTAAACCTTTGGGTATGGAAGGTAGAATAGTGGTTGCCTTAAGCTGGAGGAGAAAAGAGAAATTACACCATAGAAGGGCATGAGGGATGTTATTGCAGGGGGGGATGAAAATGTTCTAAAACTGATTTGGTAGTTATCAAGAATCATTGAATTGCACACTTGAAATGGGTGTTTTATGATATATAAAGTATATGTCAATAAAGTTGTTTTAAAAGCTCAGAAGGTATCACAGAAGAGGGAGAACAGGATCCAGGTTTCCAATCTGGTATTCTTTAGACAAGTATGATGCAGTTATTTGTCTGATATTGGGTGGGAGAGAGACAGTGGCCAGCAGGAAAGAGCTACTGCTAGAATCACCATTAAATAAGGGAGATAAATGTGGAGAATGTAAAGATCCCAGTGTCTAAGAAGGGAGAATGGGGAAAGAATAAGCTTTAAAAAAAAATTTTTTTGGGGGGGGCGATATAAAAATCTAAACAGTAATTGTTGCTTTTATGAAATTCTTTGTAGTCTAAAAAACTTTGTTCTAAAGCTATATTCGTAGTATTCTTAAAAGCTTAGTGATCCCCTTGTTGAAGCTGCATAATATATTGTAAAATGAATAATGTTATTATTTCCACTTTTGAAGTGATAAACTTGAAGCCCAGAGGAGTTAAACAATTTGACTGAAGCCTTAAACTAATATGTGGAAGAGCTAGGCTGGAACCCAGGTAGTCTGTTCCAGGGCACCTGCATTTTACTCAGATGCTATTCGTGCATATGGAAAGTAGGAGAGGGATGTCAGGGGTGGAGCAAAAATCTTGAGCTATGTATGTGAGTGTGTGAGCTTGAAATACTTTGAGATTTTGCCTACGAAAATAGGGTGTTTAATGTATAAATAAGAATCATACCAGATGTCTTAGTGGGGGTGGATCCTCTGTTTATTGCTGCTGGGTGCCATTTTTCTGTATGAATATTTTAGAACGCCAGACAAGCCTTCATTTCTGCTAGTTTGAAATGTGGCCATGCTCATTTCTCCTAGTATGAACTAAGCTCATGTTTCTGGAACAACATTCAGACCGATTTAAACTATCCTAGAATTACAGCCTATGTCCCAAATCACAGTCCCCTCCCAGCCTCTTTCACAGTGTCCCTTTTTCAGCCAAGAGTGCCCATCCCACTCCAATTTCCGCCCCTGGAAATCCTGTTCTACTTTCCAAGGCTTTTCCTCCATAAAGTAGAAAGCCTTTCTGGATTGAATAGAGACAAACACCATGCTTTAAATATCCGCTCTCATGGTTTGCTGCATCAAGAGAGAATTTGTGCAGCTAGACGACAAAACAGGCCACATCTACAGAGAACTTGAGAAGTGATGGATTAAAAACTGCAAAGCTTTTAAGGGCCAAATAATACTATACCTAATCTTTTCATTTGAAGTGTATGAATAGCTTGAGAAGTAATAGTTTCACTTCTTTCATTCTTTTGGTTGAAAGGATTTAGAAGTTGTTTGCTCATCTAAAACAGGCAATTTGTAAGCTGAAAAGAATGCAAGTTTCCTGGATAGAGTTCAGGGAGAAGTTGAAGGGTCAATTAACATAATAATAAAAAAGATCAGAGAGAAGTAGACAGGTGATAACTATCTGGTTATCTAGGAATGGGGAAGGGGAATGATTTTTTAAAATATTGTTTTTATTGTGTGGAGAAATACAAAATTAGTGCATGTTTATTTAAAAAGAAAGCAAACTTTGAAAAATCTATATAGTGGCAAATTAATGTTTCCCATAGTCCCCTCTCTTCATCATATCAAAAGTAAACAATGTAACATTTGGGTGTATATTCCTCCAGATATATGTGCATATAAAATATGTATTTCCTATATATTATCTATGGCATAAAAAGTCGCTGATCAAATCTGAGTGGGATACAGACATTTACAATTTACTTCTGTATTTTAACAAATATGGGATCACACCACATGCATTGTTTTTTTAAACTTGTTTTTTACAAAATTTAATGTAAGCTTAAACCTGTTTGCCTGGTAATGGATCTCCTTTTAAATAATTTCTCAATATGTGTGCTCCTTATTTAACTATTTTATTTATATGTTAACGGGCAGTTGTTTCCACTTTTTCATTATCACCAAAATGTTGTAGTAATTAGTTAATGCATCATATAAAGAAAATTAGAAGATTGTGGGGACAAATGGAATAAGTAAATTTATAAATGTTAAAATTACCTCCTAAGAGGTTTATTATTATTATTTTTTACGTCTCAAGAATAGTGTGAGCGTGACAGTGTTCTTATACGCTGTCATCAATCTTTGAAAGTTCTTTCGCACAATCTGAATTATACGTATAGTAAATGGGCTCCTTTACTTGAACTTGACAGAGAGAGCTTCGCCAAGGTGGAGGGTAGGCTGGGAGAGGTGAGGGGTCTGCCTAAGGAGCACGCGGCAGGGAGCCCTGCGTGTCTGACCGGAGGAGCGAGAGCCCGGACAGGTGGCGGGTGGCGGGTGGCGGGTGGCGGGTGGGGGGTGGGGGGTCGAGGTGTCCGCAGGGCTCCTCACAACTCGCAGGGACCGGACACTGCCGTCTGCAGCCCAGGGCTTTCTTAGCAGATGGAGAATCCATTTTTAAACCCAAGCAAGTTGGGGCTTTCACTGTTCCTTAAGGGTCGAATTTCCTCCCAACAACTGCGCGTTGCTCGTTTTTAGGAATCCCCCGGCTGCAGCGCAGGCCCGCACCCGCCGCAGCCCCACTGGCGGGCAGGAAGTCTTGCGCTCCGGAGTTAGGGGCAGGTGCGGCTGGGCGTCGTCCTAGACCCCCGCACCTGCTGGCGGCGCTGTTTGCAACTTGCAGTCCCGCGCGTCTCAGGTGTGCCTGGGACCATGAGTTGTTTCACGTGTGGACGGTTAGGAGGCTGGGGACTCACAGCCAACCCTTCAGCGACCTGAAGGTCGGTTCCTGCCTGGGCATACTACCCCACCCGCACTTCCCCCGCGACAGGCCGGCCCACCTATGGGTAGAGGAAAATAGGCCCAGGCTGACCTATACCACTTCACATGCGCAGAGGAAACTGAGGCTAAAGTGGGAGTGGCAAGGTTGCGAAGCCTTGGCCAGAACAGCTGCGTCCTTCACACGGGACCCTGCATCCACCCCCAGCCAGCCCCAGGTCCCCAGAGAGTGGGTCCCTTCCTTGGGTCAGTAGACTGCGGAAGCCCTAATAGGCTACTTCTGGTCTAGAGTCATTAGCCAATACAGAATTTTCCAACAATTCAGATTAGTTGCCAACGTGCAAAAGCATTGAAAATGAAATACCTGGCAACACCATCAGCTGGAGCTGAGAATCTGCCATCCAAGTCTGTTCAGTGTCTAACATGACCAAGGCCACCTTTCTCATGGCTGCCACCAGGGTGCTCCAGTAGGCATTGGTATTTGTGCCCTGGTGGAGTCACAGAAGGCCATGATGGAGGCATTCTGAAAAACAAATCCTTTTACTTCCTCTGATACTTGATGCTGTGAATTGGCCAAGGCCATCCAGTGTGTGACAGAGCTGGAATTGGTACTCTAACTACTGGTGAAGATCTGAAGGAGTGAAGTGACTTGTCCAAGGTCACCCAGCCAGATGATGGCAGGGGCAAGACTAGAGCTCATTTTCCTGATTATTGGCTCATTCTCCTGCCTGTCCAGGGTGCCTCAATAAAATATAGCCCTGGCCAAAGATGTTGCATATAACCTTAACCTGGGCTAGAGATAACCTCTATGGGGGTGGCATGTGTCTCCTTATCAGGAACTTTACAGAACTGTGGGTAGCTGTTTTTGTATCCTCTCATCCTCCTACAAAGTCTTGAAAATGCTAATCTGATCCCATTGGAAATTCATGCATCTAGCCATCAGGGGAATTTTTCCAAATCTTCACTTGCCAACTATAGGGTGGATGGAGCCCAGAAAAGTAACAGCCACATCACAGTGCCAGCCCTGTCATAATTCTGAGTTCTGTCCCCATTTTTCACTGGGGAGCCAGAAAGCATTGGCTAGACTAGCAGAGGGCCTACAGTGGTGGAGACTCCCTATCATAAAACCAGCATAGGGAACCACGGTGGATGGAAAATGAGTTGTTAGAGATAATAACTGGTGTGGGAAAGAAGAAATACAGCTGAAATGGGTTCTTATTTTACTTAGAGGCACTTCCCACCCAAGACTAAAGCATGTAAAAGAGGCCAAAGACCCCGATGTTTCTCCATCAAGGAAATAAAAGTTTGAGGCATTTCTGTTAAGTTAGCATATGGAATATCTATCCGTAACAGCACTAGCTCTTCAGACATCCTCTTACCTCCCAGCAGAAACTGAACTGCTTACGAAAGCTACATTTTTGTGAGAAAGGCTCAATTTGGATTTGCAATCAAGAAGTTTTAACAATACCCACTCTATATGAAATTACCACCCCATTTTAATAAGATCCAAGATGTTTCATGGCTCACTTAAGTCTCATAGCAAATTGAGAACAGAAGTAGGAATTGTTCCTGAAAAAAGCTAGTTCATTTACATTTTATCTCCAAAAATACTTCTCGGTTGTGCCCTCTGCAATATCTCTTTTAGGTGACATCACTGTCAGGTAAAATGACTTTACTTTTTTAAAGTGGCGTATTGTACATGTAAAAATAATTAGGTCACTGGTTGTGCTTGCTTTAGCAATGTTTTCTTTGGTGCAGGCGGCTGCCTGCCTGGAAAAAGATTTAGTGTACCCTGAAGTTCTATGAAAATGTTGTATAATTTGACAGTGGAAAGTATCACACACACTCACACACACACACTCCCTTTTATCACCACCCGGAAAAACTTGGGAAATTTACACTTGCTTATA
Organism: Noctilio leporinus; assembly: GCA_004026585.1. Lineage (NCBI taxonomy): Eukaryota > Metazoa > Chordata > Mammalia > Chiroptera > Noctilionidae > Noctilio > Noctilio leporinus. The sequence continues at coordinate 364,153 of PVIW01000820.1, forward strand.
GAATTCTTCTCTCTCTTTCTCTCCCTCCTCTTTATGGCTCTCTGTTTTTAATCTGGAAAACATGATTCCTTAACTTCCCATTCTCATGGAGGTCTGTGGTCCTTCTGGGGTGCTGCTCCATGATGTCAGAGACCCAGGCTTCTTCCACCTTGTTCCTCTGTCAAATGTAAGCCCAGGATGTCAGTAGACAAGATCCAGGCAATAGAAGAACAATAAAGAAACCCCACACAAAACATTCACATATGGGACACCAAAGTAGCTTTACAGTTGTGAGTACACAAAACAGTTTGTGCTTGTATTATTATTTATTAATTATTCAGTTACTTACCATATGAACTGTAAACCTACTTTTGCCCACACCTGTACATTACTGTCTTTTAAGGAAGGCATCTGGACATTGCCATGTTACATTTCTGCTGGCAGCCCAACATCACACAGCTAGTATAATGAGAGGCAGAGCAGAAAGTATAACCCAAGCAGTCTGACTTGAGTCTGTGCACTTAACTATTGTGCTAAATCACCACTCCAGTTAAGAGAGCAGAAATGGTAGCTTATTATTATCATCAGATCACCTGCCTATGCCTTTACTCTACCATAAAGGGACTATTTTAAGATTACACTAGGTATATCCTAATTATCTTCTCACTATCCCAGATCCCAGTGAATAAAGTTACAGAAAGGACACAGGATCATAGATGCCATCTATGATGGCACTGCAAAGATTCCAGCCAGGTCATTTTTTATTTTAGTTATCTGTTTACCATCCCCTATTTGTTGAATTTCACCAAATGCATGAATGCAGTCTAGTTTTGCTACATACTTATTTATTTCTGGGAAATGTTACTACCATGTAGGGAGAGGGGCACAAACATATTATTGGTTCTTTGGTCTCATTCTTCTTTACTTCAGAGTCACTGCTGGTTCTCCATCATCAGGAGTATAATGTTGAAAAAGGAGAATCACAGACACAGTGGGGTGAAGTAGGGACACTGATAAAGTGAGACAAAAGGAAATTTGCATTTATTGAGGACTCACTGTAGGTTGGACACTGTGCTAGGCCCTTTCCATTTAGCATCTCATTTAAATTTTAGAACAGCTCTGAGAGGCGGGCCTTGTATCATCACCCTGGCAACTGGATCTTAAATCTGATATCCTGAAGCTTTGGTTTGCTCAAGGTTACCGGCTAGTAATTCCCAGAGCTGGGGGTTCTAGCTCAAGTCTGTCTGGTTTCCAAGTGTATATGCTTACCTTGTCATCAACTGTTTTTGATGCACCAGAAATGTTGGCTGGACAAGCTTGGGAGCATTCCTCCACCATCAATTCTGTTCTTACAGCAGTGACCTTCCCAAAGGTCTCAGGGATCTGGCCATCTCCCTCCACTTCCGACTGGCTCCTTACAGCTCTGCTCCTGCTGCATCAGAAAATCTGAGTCCACAGAGCCATGGAGGACAGACCACTGGTTGCCAGGGGGAAAGAGGGCTGGGGAGCTGGGTGAAAAAGGTAAAGAGATGAAGAATCACCAAAGAGTCACAGGGATGTAAAGTACAGAAGAGAGAATATAGTCAATAATAATATCATAACTGTGGTGCCAGGTGGGTAGTTGAAATATCGAGGGGACCACTTTGTAAAGTGTATGATTATCTAACCACTATGCTGTACATCTGAAACTAACACAGAATAATATTGAATGTAAACTGTAATTGAAAAATAAAAATTTAAAAATAATATAAATTTTTAAAAGTAACAAAGAAAAAATTTAAAAATCTCCATATCCGTAGAGAAAATGGAGTCATAATTATTAGAAGTAAAATTTGGTATTTACAAGCTTGAGTTTTCTCCTGGCTCTTGCATTTACTATTTGTGACTTCAGGCCAGTTGCTTAACCTCATTTTGCCTCAGTTTCTACATCTGTAAAATGGGAGACCTGTGCTTCCCTCTAAGGCTTGTGGTGAAGCTTAGATGAGAGTGGGCACATCGTGCTCTCAGCTCAGAGCTGAGCTGGGTTTTCTTTATCCATTGCCTGTGCTGAGAAAAGATGAAGATTGTGATGGACGGAAGATTCTAATAAAAGGAAAATTCATCAGTGGTTGGAGGTAATTGGGCTCTTCGGTTATTAATGAGCCATATTTAGGATTAAAATCATGGCCTGACTGTTGCTGCTTGTGAAAGTGCCGACCTGTTCCTGAGGGCTCAAGTCCAGGGCAGAGTTACATCCTGGGTTCCTTTGGCCCTTTCCATGCCTATTTTTAAAACAGTGACCTCTTTCCTCTTCTAATTCTTTCCAAGAACAGTAAGGCTGACTCTAGAATAATTAGGAAAACATTCCAAAGTTGACATAGGGCCAGTAATGGAAGTTATGAAACAAGTTTAAGTCCATTATAATAACAACTTGCATTAATAGTACATTATGTTATGTATACTTTTAAATTGTCAGTAGTATTTCATAACTGTCTGCCTTTCCTTTGTATGTCTGTCAATATTGCTGGGCTTTAAGGAAGGGGCAGCAATTAAGAATAATACATTCATTCTGTACAATTCTCTATAAAATTCACACTCTTGCCTGTAAAGAGTCAGAGGCATTGATCCTTGTTGTGGCTCTGCAACCTTGGTCAGGTCCCCTGAACTCTTCAAATCTTGGCTTCCTCAACTGGAAACTGGAAAGAAAAGCTCTGGTCTTATCTACCTCATTAGGGACCTGGAAGAAGCAAAGAAAATGGTGAACAGAGAAGTCCTCTGGAGCAACCTAAAGTACTAGAGAGATGTCAAGGATTAAGATGATGATGCATGAGTATGTGTCTGAAGCAAAAATGAAAGAAAAAAAAGAAGAAACAAAGGCAAATATGTCAAAAACAGTAACAGTGTTCCTTGCTTTGTCTGACATCAGTAGCTGAATGATTTGGGGGAGAGGCACTTAACCTCTCTGGGACTCAGTTTTCTCATCTGTAGAATGGTATCAATAGGTGCTCTGCCTATCACACAGAATTATGGTTATCAAATGGGACAGTGTGAAAATGTTACTGGAATAAGAAAAGACCATCCAACTGTTAACTATTCTTGACATTGGTAGTAGAAATACCTGATGAAGTTGCAGTATTCTTAGTGCTTCAACAAGTTTAGCCATCTTTGAAAATGAAACTCAATCCTGTGAGATCATAGGGTGTAGCCTATTAGCTTCCACTAGGCAAGGGCTGAATCCATTAGGAGTAGGCTTTTGGCTTGAGCATCACACTGCCAGGATTCAAATCTCATCTCTGCCACTAACAGGCTGTGTGATCTTGAGTAAGCTTTTAACCCACCATTTGACTTGGTTTCTTCATCTCACATCATGAAATTGTGAGGATTAGTGATATGCTATGAGCAAGGCATTTAGACAGTCCCCAGTCCACAGACAATATAGCTCTCTTCATTTGTATGTATTCTTGCTGGCACTTTTGTATCATGCTGCCTAATTTATAACATTAGCTATAAATATAACTTATTAAATAGCACCCCACAGTATGTCTGATACTAGAAAAATCAGACTGAATGTAAAAGCATCTGTAAGTATAGAAACACATGGCTTAGGCTTTTTTTTTTTTTTTTTTTTTAAGATTTTATTTATTATTTTGAGAGAGAGGGAAAAGGAAAGAGGCAAAGGGGAAGAGAGACATCAATGTATGGTTGCCCTTCACCTGCCTCCAGCTACAGCCCTGGCTGGAGACCTGGCTTGCAACCTGGTTATGTGCCCTGGCTGGGAATCGAACCAGCGACCTTTGGGTTCACAGGCTGGTTCCTTATCCACTGTGCCACCAGCCAGGGATAGGCTTTTGTTGGTTCCTACTAAACCAGCTTGCTTTGAACCAGCCACAGCAGATACCTAAATCACTATCTGCAAGCAGGAGGTGCTTTCTATGGGTCCTTGGGGAGCCCACAGAAAATCTATCTCTATGCCTCATGTTTCCTTGTCCCCAGGCCTTTCTTCCCATTCTCTCTGCTCTCTGGGAGGATGTGGGCACCCAGACACGGGTGATCTGCTCTTTTCCACTCTGGAGCCAGCAAGTCAATCACATCTCAAGGCCGCTGATTCCCTTTGTGAGAGAACTTTCTAGGTAAGGCAGGTTTCCACTTTGCTCCAGCTGCTTCAGTTCCAGAGCAGTTTTTAATCTGCCACCCAATGAAGCTTATCCTTAGTGGATAAATAAAGAGAAGATGAGTCAGGAGCTAAATGAGATAATGGCACCATTAAGTAATACATGGCCACATGAAGAGATACATGGAGGCTATAAAGTGGAATGAACAGGGGCAAATAAACATGGGTAACAGAGACATAAAATTCTCTATCAGAGGGACCCCCCAAAGGGGTGGTACATTAAAAAAAAAAAAAAAAAAAAAAGCAATTTCAGGCATTAGTGAAGAATCACACATAGGAATGTAGAAATTATAGCAATGAAATGAACCCATAGAGTAGCAGTTCTAAAACCGGAGTGCGCCCCCAAGTTACTTGGAGGGTTTGTTCAAACAGACTGCTGAGCCACCTCTCAAGAGTTCCTATTCAGTAAGTATGAGAATTTACAACTCGAACAAGTTCCCAGGTGATACAGGGATGGTACTTGAAGAAACATTGTCAAAGAGGATCTGAGAACAGCTGCCCCGCGGTCACACGGTTTACAAATGGGCTTCAAACCTAAGTAAGGCTCCAGAAAGGACCTCTGGAGGTCTGCAGGGACAGGGGTGTCAAAGGCAATCGCTAGTGCCTGAGCTTCCACAACAAACAGGGTCAGCAAGTGTGTTGGGGACAAGACTGATCAGTTTGGCTGACCGGGGGAATCTATTAGGCAGCCCCACACGTGTGACCCTGCTGTGCGATAGCCAGCCTCTGCCAAGACTGTGTGTGTGTTCCGCACCCCCTTCCAAAGGAGTTGCTCGTTTCCTTCAGCTCCTCGTCTGCACACGGTTCATTACTCTCCCTGAGAAGCCTAGGCTAAGGGGGAGCCCAATATGCCACGCGTCCGTCCCTCCTGGGGTCCAGCTTAGTTGGTGGGCGCTTAAGATGAAGTGAGGCTCCCTACTGAAGGAAGGTGGGCCGTGCCCGGGGGGTGGAGAGGTGGGCTGCCAGTTTGGCAGAGCGGCGGGACTGGAGCCAGCAAGGATGCTGGGACGCACCACGATTTCCGCCTCTGGCGGTCGGCAGTGGGGGGCGCACCGAGACAGCAGTTCGGGAGCTGCGCTTTGTCACCGCAGCGGCAAGGGGCGGGAGGGAAGGGCGCCGAAAGGGCCACAGGCTAGGACGGGGCGGTCGGCCGGATATTGGTTGGAAAGGGAAGCTCAGGGGACTCCGGGCTGTATTTGACTCGGTCTCGCGCGGGACAGGCAGGGACTGAGATTCCAGGTCTGGGCTAGGCCTGTGCGCGCACTACAGTCCTGGGCAGGTGACACCTTGTCTTCTAAACCAGCATCCCTCCCGCTCTCCCTCCCGTACAGCGAGCCCCGAATAGCCGGTACCCCATCCTCCCTCTGAGACGCTTTGCCGCAGGCGCATGCGCACCCTCACTCACTTAAAGCCAAGTTTCTGCGGCAGGAACGCGCAGTCCCTCCACGTCGCGGCGCCCTGTGGCCCTTCCTGTTCTTAGCCACCGTTCCGTTGTCCCTTGCTCCTGTGAGACTTACAGTGACGGCCGACACGGCTGCTGCCCATCGCTCACTGGCTGCTGCACCCGCCAATCCAACCGGAGAAGGGTGGCCCCTGTCCGCGTCTTTCAACCAAGCCCCTGCCACCGCGGTTGTCTGCGGTGTTTGGGAACGCAGTCCTAGGCCCTGGAGACACAACGTTTATGTCAGAGAAAATGTGGCTTTCGGAGGTTGGACGGTTTGGGTTAAAATCCCAGCTCGGCCAATTCCCAGCTGTGTGACCCTGGGCAGGTTCCTTAACCTCTCTGAGAGTCGGGTTTCCACTGCACAAAGCGAGAAACTGTAGCCTGTTGGGGTTCTGAGAAGTTCAGCAGACGGAGGGGGAGTAGGCTAGGTTCCCCTCTAGGAAGGGACTCTATGAAAATCAGTCGCGAGAACTTGTCACACAGGGTTTTTTGTTTTGTTTTGTCTTGTTTTGTTATTTAATTTTGCCCAGGGAGAGGCTTAGCCTGCCCAACCGGTTGGACCTCCCCTACTGGGGGCGGCTTTTCTAACCCTCACTCCTGAGACTGAGTCCTCAGTTCGCAGTCTGGCGCCACCGGGTCTCCCGCCGCGAGAGGCCGAGTGGGGAGAGAAAAAGGGGCTTCCGCCTCCTCCTAGGCCCGGAACCGGGAGACAGGGAGACAGACATGTGGGCAGTGAACACGCAGAAAGAGACCTGCAGAGAGACCCGCGTCCAAGAGGGAACATTTAGGGAGGGCTAGTTAAGAACCGAGATCCCATCCAGTAACTACTTCACCCAGATAGTGATCACCAGGTTGGCTCACCCTGACAGGAGGGCCTGTTCCCTGGGGAGTTTTGCCCCTTTCCAGATAGGTGCTTAGGGGCCTCAGTGGATAGGGATGGTCAAAGGGGGTCTAGAGTTTGTCTCCAGAATCAGTTGCTGCAGTGACATTTCTGATATTTTGGAACTTGGGCTCCAAAGACTCTTCCCACCTGCTTGGGCAGAGCAGTTGGTCTCCCCCACCCCACCCCATCCTTAAGGTGGCTACAGCCTTCCTGCAGGTCCCTGCACAATCCCCACCCATCTTCGGGGCTGTTTTAAAAGAGAGCAAGGCCTGGGGGGTCTCCTCCAGGAAGTTTCCAAATGTTTTGGGTACCCCCTTTTTTCTTTACTCTCCTTTCCGCCCGAAGCAAGTGACCAGAGGTTAGTTGCTGGCACCCCCATGCCCCTCCCCCTTCCCCCAACCCCTATGAATCCATCTAGGAGTGAGGAGGAAGGCTTTGGCAAAAGACACAGAAGAAATTTTGGGAAGAAAAGGCTCACAATGCAACGCCCGGTATTTTCAAATAGTTGTGATTGAACCCAGAGCGATGGGAGTCAGGTCCGGACTCTGTCATGTCTATATGAGCCTCCTCTCAGGCCTTCAGGTTACTCAGCTGCAAAACAGGGGTGATTCTCAACATCTTCCTTAGGCCTGTTGTGAGGATGGAAAGAGCTAGGACAGGTGACATGCTTAGAACAGTAACTGCTCTTAGCATGTAGGCTTCCCAGACTTTCAGATGGAGTTTCTCTTTGCCTTTCTAGGAAATCACAGGTGAGGCAGGGTGAGGACAGTGCACAGGTGTAGGCCCTGAGCCTTCTCTTCTGAGGGCAGCTGGTACCCTTCCTGAGAGGCCCCTGGACCTACCTAGATCCCAGTGAGGGCTGGGGCTTGTGGAGGATCACCTTATGGGGAGTTGAATGTTGAGTCATTCATGCAGGCCAGGAAGGGACAAGGCCCAGAAAGAAGCCCTGGTCCAGGGACGAACACTCAGCTGGGACCTGGCCATTTAAGACCATCCTATCATTGTGGGGGGTGGGGGAAGCACTTCAACTTTTGGAGGCATTTTAAAGAAATGTTATGTAGATTAAATGAGAAATGGGCATCAATGCACTTTGTAATAAAAGCAAATTTCAGGACAGTTATTGTGAAGGAAAAACCTGTATCATCTCTGCCAGCATGGGAAATGGGGATACCTGGGCCTTCAGGGGGCTTGGGTGTTGGGGAATTGCTTGTTGACCAGAACATGGGCCCTTCTAGCTGTTGACTTGAGGCAGGGGCAAGCCTCAAGCTTGGGGAGGTGCAGAGGGCTCCAGCCCTGCCTTGGGCCCACCAAGTCTGGGGTGGGCAGGTGATGGGCGCAAGGATGTGGGCTGGCCAGGCGATGGTGCTCAGCTCAGGTCAGAACAGCTGAAGGTTTCGGGTACAGGAGCCCAAAACCAGACTAACAGATGGAACAGCTGGGCTGGCTGGCTGGCTCCAAGGACCCGAGGAGGAGGCAGCGAGGTCCAGGTCCAGAAAGCACCCAGTTTCCTGTTGCAGAAGCCTGGCCCTTTGCTTCAGGTGTGGAGACTAGGGGGCACTTGTCCAACCAAATCAGAGTTCCAGAAGCCACAGGTTCTGCCTGCCTGAAGGAGACACTGTTCCGTGGTCCCCATCAAAGGCTCACGCAGCCATCCACTGAACTGCTTCTGCAGGGTGGACAAGGGGGTGGGGGAAGGGATCTAGGAGTGATCTCCTGCCTGGGAAAGGGGACCTCGGAGAGGGTCCATCCAGTAGTGCCTCTGAGCTCTGAGTTCCCAGATGGGCGTCAACAGCTGCCAGGGACCAGGCAGGACCAGCCTTCAAGAGGCCCCTCACCCCGACGACCCCTGCCTCTGAGACCTGGAGGCTGGGGAAGTTAGATGGCCAACCGCCTGCCATACGGCTGGAGATGACCAGGGGCCCAAGATCAAGATCCACAACAGCTGGGGGACACTTATTGTTAGAAGGGAAGCTCCCTTTGTTCTTACGTTTTACCGAAGTGAAATGCAAAACCAGTAGTTTCCTGATCATTTTTTCCTGAGAGCAGCCAAACCAGCTCTAGGAACCCTGTGCCCCTGTGCCAGGTCACCTCGCCGCTTCCGTTCAGCGGGGAAGTGTGATCGCCTCTGGGAGGCCCGGCATCTGGCTAGAGCAGACCTCGACCCTGAGGGGTCCAAGGGCCACTGAGGCATTCCCCACCCCCGCTGCCGCTCTCTCGAGGCGGATTTTCTTGGGAAGCGAAGGGGCTCCGGCTCCGCAGGATCGGCGCTTCTGGTGGCCCAGACCCGGCTTCCGATTCCATTTAACACATCGCGCAGGTCTTATCTCGGCGTCGCCTCCCGGGGATTCCCACCCGCCTACCCAGGCCCCGCCAGCCCAGCCCGGGGGGAAGCGGAGCCGAGAGCTTTTGAAGTCAAGAGAATTTCAATCCCAGAAGAGACGCCCCGACCTAAGCCAGTCACCCAGCGGGGAGGGGACAGCAGGCCAGCGGTGGCGGGCGGGGAGTCCACTACACCAAGGGAGGTGAGAGGCTGTGGGGGCTGGGCCGGACCCTACTTAGGCTATATCACCCCCTCTCCGATTTTATGGGGTTACCCAGGCCTGATGGCTGCTGGTGACACTCCCTCTACGAATTTACCTTCCTTCTCGAGCCGTGTGGAGAACCTTCAGGACCTAGTGGTAACACGCTATTCAAATACCCTTAAACCAAAACCACAGAACGTATTCTCACCCGGTCCCCTCCTGTTTTCTTCACCCTCGTGTTAAAAACCTGACCTCTCTTCAACTGATGTTGACGAAAGTATGCTTTTGGAAGTGATATTTGGTTTAAAAGTTTTTTTCTTCTTGTCCCCGGGGGCGCTCTAGGCCCCTAACGAATGGGGAAATCGAGGCTGCTTTCAAAGGGTAGGGTAGAGGCAGAAGCCGGAGAAAGGGAGGCGGCGGGAGCGGGGCTGGGGCGGGGGTCCTTGCAGAAGCTTCAGACCCGAAGCAGAGGAGGCGGCCGACATCCTGGAGAGGCTGTGTCCTGGCTTGAGCCTCCTTCCTCCCGGGGAGGACCCAGGAAGAAAATGCCAGTGGCATCTCTTGATCTCTCAATCCTACCCGGCTTTCATCTAGCAGGGGAAACCCAGAGAAGAGGATCAAACGCGGAGCACTCCCAATTGAATGCAAAACGGGGGCGGGGCGGGGGAGTCGGGAGTCCCTCTGAGGACCCGGCCCCATGGAGGCGACCGCAGCGGGGGTGGAGGTGGGGATGAAAGTGGGGGGTGGCTCTTTGAGAAGGGGGAGAGCTCCCGAGGAAGGAGACGGGTGGGCCGCTCCAGGCCCATCCTTAAGAGGGCCCAATCTAGGGTGGGCGACCTAAGCAGCTAACACAGATGCTGGGGGCTCGACTTTGACAGGAAGGAGAGAGAGAAGCCAGATGGTCCCTCAGGCTCCCTCCGGCTGCTGGCTGGGAAGAGCAGGGTGTGACAAAATCCCAGAAAACTGCGCCGCAGCAAAAGGCTCTGCGATTTTATTCCCTCCACTCCTAACCGCTCCTCTCACCTTTTAAATACGGCCCCCAGGACCTGGGGGGTAGCGATGCTCAGCAGATGGTGGCTTTGGGAGTCCCAGGGGTGGATACGTCTATGTGGACATTACCATCTGAATCCCTTCCCCAGGTTAATGAGGATCTTATTGAATAAGGGAGATAAGTCGGAAGCAGGAATGAGAAGGGAACTGTCCTCTCCTTGAACCCCTTGCTTCCTCCACCTCCTCCGTCAGCCCACAGATAGGAAGACTGAGGCAGGGAAAGAGGGGGAGGAGGAGAGAAAAAGAAAAAGAAAGGGAAGGAGAGAAAAGTAGGAGATCAATGAAAAAGATAGTGATAAAAGGACTTTCCATTAGAATCTTGGACATTGGGGCTTTGCCTTGGGACATTGGAGGAGGAGGGGAGGCAGGGGCAGCCCTTGGTGGTTTAAAGCTAGAAGGTCTGAGGGGGTGGAGGAAGGAGAGCTGGAGGGACAGCAGTGCTGAGAAGGGGCCTTCCTCTCACCCTCAGCAAAGTGTGGAGAGAGCCAGCTTATCCGCCTGGCCCTGACAGCTTGCTCAGAGCCGGCCAGGGGTCAGCTTCCTAAAGGCTTCTAGTTTGCCTTCCTGGAAGGAGACCTGAGAAGGAACCTGTGGGCTGCTGCTCCCAAACACATCGGGTACAACAAATGTCCTCCTTTCCAGCTCTGCCACGGATGTTCTCTTTCTGTCCTCAAAGATGCATGAGAGCCCCTGTCACTTGCTCTTTCTGGGCATTCTTGGTAACATCGCTCTCAGGACCGAAGGCCCAGGGGAGAACCCTGTGAGTTGAACCTCTGCAAACCCCAATGCCGTGACTCAAACACTCTGAACCCCTGTCCCAAATCTCTGGGAATAGCAGTGCCTTCTCCCAGCAAGGAGGCTCTGGCGCTGCCCCTGTAGGGGCCATGGTAGGCACCTCTTCACTAGAAAACTCCATTTTAGAGGGGGACAGAAATCATTCACTCTGAATGACTACCTTAAAATATGGGCAAGAAAAGAAGAAAAGGCCACTCTCCCCACCATACATACCTGAAGTGCCCGCAAGACCCGAACAAATGGGAAAGCTATTTCTTCTACCAATACACCTGGAGGTCAGGCCGGGCTGTAGAAAGGTTGCGGCCACCTAGAAAGGAAAGGGGAAAATGAAAGAAAATTAATGAATATTTTGAGTCAGAAGCCAAGGCGGATCTTTAAAGAAAAATTTTAAGACATTTATCTTTTGCCCTGTGGGGAAGAAAAATAGCAAAGTTCTCTTTGGGTTCCCAGGAAAAGGGCGGTAGCTGGGGGTAAGAGATGAGAGGAGGGGGAAAAAGGAAAGGATACCCCAGGCTCAAGTTCTTCACACAACTTGGGCGGGGGTTATGATTTTGGGCAGCTTGTAAAAAGACTCTAGAGTCCGTTTGAGGTTAGCTCTCCAGGGACAGGCGTTGTAATAATGCCGGGGAAAAGCAGTCTTGTGACTCGGACTTCACGCTCCTAAAATACAGTTATGGATTCTCTTATCAATGTTAGATCAAGGCACCAAGTTAAGAAAACCAAAGCCGAAACAACAACGACAACAGCAACAACAAACAAATCAAAAGCATATTCAATTACCGAGTCCGCAGCCCCTGCGGAACTCGCGGTGCGCGTTAAGCTCTGCTTTCTTTCTGCGGAATTCCATTTGCATCCCTTCTGCCTGGGTGTCTCCCTCTCTCAGTGTGTGTGTCTCTCTGTTTTCACACTCTCCTCCCCATTCGAGCAAGGCCCACACCTGGCGCATCACTGCCGAGCCATTAGCTGCGGGTCTCCTTTCATCTTCGCTGTGGCAGACGTTTCTATTTATCCACTTGAGCTCGCCGAGTGGCGTCACCAGCGGTACTGTAATGACGATTGCAGCAGGAGGATGACAGCTTAGAAAGACGAGGGCAATGGGGCTTCCTCCCAGAGGCGGTGCGGCACAGAGGAGCGCTCGCATCACAAGGTGACCCCAGCTCCCCACCGCCACCACTGCTGTCACCGTGGACAGTGCGCTCCAGCCGCTCTTCGCCTATCCGGTCGCCTGGCTTCTCTTCCTGCCTCCCGCAGCTAGGATCTGTCGGACCTCTGGGGACCCAGGGAGCCGGGGGCTAGTAACTCATTTGGGGCTTTCCCCCGCCTTCCTCCTGAAAGCCCCGGGATGGAGAACCGGAAGGACATGGTTATGTTTTTGGATGGGGGACAGCTTGGCACTCTGGTTGGCAAAAGGGTCTCCAATTTGTCCGAAGCTGTGGGCAGCCCGCTGTCGGAGCCGCCCGAGAAGATGGTGCCCCGTGGCTGCCTGAGCCCGAGGGCCGGTCCGCCAGCTGCCAGGGAGCGCGGGCCCGGAGGTCTGGAGGAGGAGCCGGTCGACGGACTAGCAGGAAGCGCTGCGGGGCCGGGCACCGAACCGCGAGCAGCCGGGGCAGCCGCGCTCGGACCCGGACCTCCGGCCGCCTCAGCCGACAGCCTCTCGGGCCAGGGGCAACCCAGCAGCTCGGATACTGAGTCGGATTTCTATGAAGAAATCGAGGTGAGCTGCACCCCGGACTGCGCCACGGGGAACGCCGAATACCAGCACAGCAAAGGTAGCCACCGCTCCCCCTTTCCGGGCCTCCCACCGCGCCCACCTTCCACTTCAGTTCGGAGGGGGAGGAAGACACTTCTTTCCCTTAGGGTGGCCGGGGGACCCACTTGAGCAACTCTCCCCTGCTATCCGAGCCCTGGTGGGGGTCTCCTGTGCTCTGGCATTGGCGGGAATGAGGGTGACAGCTATGCTTTTGGAGAAGGAGGGAGCAGAAAGCCCTGGGCTTGAGGGGGAATCGAAGTGCACCCCAACCCCCTAGAGTTTTGTGGTACTGCTTCAACTGCGTCTGGAAGATACCTTCCCCTGGCGTGGGTGAGATCAAACGCGGGTTCCGGCAGTTTGTGGCTGGCGGGGTGTAAGGCGCATCCAGGCGCGGAAGCGGGGAGTCCATAAAAAAACCGTAAAATCACCGCTGACCGGGCCGCCTGGGTGCTGAGGCCCTTCGACCAGTTTGCACATCGGTCAGAGGTCCAAATTACCTTGTCACTTCCCGGGCTCGGTGGCGCCAGGTCGGAAATGGTCCCAATGATCTAATTGCCTTTGGTCTCCGGTTGCATTTGAAAAGGCAAAGCTCTGGCCCTCCCCCTTTCCCCTTTTCTTCCCAGTCCCACTTCTCCACCCAAAGGAAAAGGAGCTGCAGGGGGCAGGAGCCCCACCCTTCCTTGGGTTAGGCCCAAGGGGGTGGGGAGGCTGCCATACTGCTTGAACTGGAGATTTCCTCCCTGACCAGGGCTAGCTAATGTGGGATGGTGGTTAATGGCCAGGAAGGGAGCCTCTTCGAGAGGGTGGAAAGCTAGAGAATCCACTAGCGGACACTCCTCCACAAAGCTGATGGGGTGGGTGGGAAGAACCTACTATGGAAGAAAAACCATCCTTGGCCCCTGGCAGCCAACTCCTCGTTGAGCATTCAGATTCACAAATTACCACCTCTACCCTGACTCCCTAACCATGATATGCTCTTAGAACAACTCATGCTCTCCTCAAATATTCTAAGGTAAAAGGCTACTCATACACACACGCCTCTGCCTTCTCTATAACACATGCCTGCACACAAAAGCAAGCAAAAACAGTTCGTGCCCAGCATCCTACAATGCGCTAAGACCCAGAGTTCACAAGACTCCGACACAATGGTGCATATCAACTCACTTGCCTGTCAAATATTCACAGCCTCGCCCACCCCTGACAAGGTGGGCAGAAAGCTTGGAGGCGCTGCATCTCACCTGAGCCCCAGGACAGGTGTCTGGGGCTGCCGTACCCAGCAGAGTATACAGGCCTCCCAAACTGCAGCCACACCAGGCCTAATGGCTGCTATATGCTCATCTGAATGGTGAGGCCCCGTCCTTGCTGGGCTCTTGAAGTCTCCCCAGCCTCAGCAGAAGCAGTGGGTGAGGCTACTGAGAGGGGAGGGGTGTCTCTTTCCACCCTGGGCCCATAGCCCTCATCAGCAGCATTTTTGTCTGTTTTGTGTGTGTGCGTGTGCCCGCGCGTGTGTGCGCGCTGGTGTGCTCTGGGCTCCCTGTGCAGGGCCAGGCTCTGAGGCGCTGGCTAGCAGTCCCAACAGCAGCAGCGAGGCCTCCAAGAGCAACGGCGGTGGCTCGCAGGGCACCCTGGCCTGCAGTGCCAGTGACCAGATGCGCCGTTACCGCACCGCCTTCACTCGGGAGCAGATTGCACGGCTGGAGAAGGAATTCTACAGGGAGAACTACGTATCCAGACCGAGGAGATGTGAGCTGGCTGCTGCCCTAAACCTGCCAGAAACCACCATCAAGGTATGTGCTCCCGGGATTGGGGAGAGAGGGTGCGTCCACTTAGGAGGAAGTAAATACCGCTGCCTAGCCCTTAAATCCTGCCTGAGCCAGGAATCCGGGTCTGTGGTCTCCCTGCCCACGTGGCAGCTGGGCTGGGGGTGTCCAGGCCTCGTGCAGGCGCCAGGTGTGGCATGTTTACTCTCCATGAGGTTGACTCTGCCCCTTTCCTAGACGAATAAACAGCAGCGATGGGGTGACAGGGAAGCCTCCCAAGGGAGAGCGGCTGGAAAGGGACGTATTGCTGGGAAAGCGCTGCCTGCTGCCTCAGTCCCCCACTACTAGCGAACTGTCGCTTGGTTCTGGCAGTCCATGGAGTTCCGGCTGCGCAGGCAGAGGATAGGAAGGACAGACACTGGAGTCACTCTCTCAACCTCTCCTAGAGGGATTCCAGCTCCAGATGGTGATGGTGGGATCAGCCCCGCCCAGAGGTTCTCTCCCTTGGCTCTTCCCTGAGCTGCGAGCTGCGGGCATAGTCCCCTGCAGTGGGCAGGACTTTTGGCTTCTGCGCACTGGGTGGAATGCGGCTCCCCAGCCTGCGCCTGTCTTCCCTCCAGGTGTGGTTTCAGAACCGGCGCATGAAGGACAAGCGGCAGAGGCTGGCCATGACCTGGCCGCATCCCGCGGACCCCGCCTTCTACACGTACATGATGAGCCACGCGGCGGCCGCAGGCGGCCTGCCCTACCCCTTCCCGTCGCACCTGCCCCTGCCCTACTATTCGCCGGTGGGCCTGGGCGCAGCGTCCGCCGCCTCGGCCGCCGCCGCCTCGCCCTTCAGCGGCCCGCTGCGCCCGCTCGACACCTTTCGCGTGCTGTCTCAGCCCTACCCGCGGCCCGAACTGCTGTGCGCCTTCCGCCACCCGCCGCTCTACCCCGGCCCGGCGCACGGACTTGGCGCCTCTGCCGGCGGCCCCTGCTCCTGCCTAGCCTGCCACAGCGGCCCCGCCAATGGGCTGGCGCCCCGCGCTGCCGCGGCTGCCACCGCCTCGGACTTCACCTGTGCCTCCACCTCCCGCTCGGACTCCTTCCTCACCTTTGCGCCCTCCGTGCTCAGCAAGGCCTCCTCCGTGGCGCTGGATCAGAGAGAGGAGGTGCCTCTCACCAGATAAGGGGCCGCCCGTGGGCTGCCAGCTCCAGGATGCCCGTGGGCACCCCCCACAGGACTCAGCCAGCGTCCCTCCCTGCCGTCAGGGCACCGAGGGAAAAGAAGAGGGCCGAAACGCACCAGCGGGACTCAACCTCAAGGATGGCGATGCCCCGGAAATGGCCTTGGCTGGCGCATTTGGGCAGCAGTATTGGGAACGGGGAGGCAGAGGCCGAGGGACCTTCCTCTGGGGCGACCCCTCTTTGCTATTCTTCACCAGACCCACTGCCCCCTACCCGGGTTGGGGCCATGGCTCTAAAGCTAAACAAACTTAGCAGCAAAAGCAACCAATATCCAGCCCCTTAGCTCCCCACTTCACACCCCTCCCTCACCAGGATACCCCGCCCCACCCCCAAGGCCAAGGCCAAGCACTGGAAAGGGAAATTGCTGTCTCTCTAAACAAAATGCTGTGTCTGCAGAGCGGGTAGAGATTAATCTTCGCCAGCTTTTCCCAGGCATGGCAAGGGGCTTGTGAATGGCAATGCACCATCCAGCCACGGGAGAGAGAGATGATTTACCACCACCTATAACCCTGGCCCTCCCCTGGAACCTGGGGGTCTCTCTTGCTTACCTGGATCCTCCCTTCCACAACATCTTCCGGTTCTGCCATGTACCAGCACCTGATCTCTTTCCTCTCTACTAGCTTCTTGATATCTCTCAACTTTCAACTTCACCTCCAACCCCCACCCTGCCACCACCCTACCGCACTTTTTGTTTAATGTCGCAGGGAGGCTGCAGAACCACCCCCTGCCCCCTACTCTCCCAGTGTCCCTTGTGGGGATTCTACCAAGCGTCTTCTCCCTGAGCCTAACACACACCCTGATTAGTAAGTGATGTGTGTGAGAAAGGTTTCTGGATGTAGAATGTATAATAATGATCACTATGCAGCCAGCCACAGAGGCCAGAGCTGAGCTGTTAACAAGGCGCCCAGGGAAGAGCTTAAGGGAGCAGGACCTCATCTCCCTCTGTCAGTACCTGGAGGCTATTTCCAGCCTTTGCCTTCACCAGGAGCTTTCTGGCCCTTCCCTTTGCATTTGGCATTTGGCATCATTCTTCCTTTCATTTTCCTCCCAAGCTGCCACTGGAGCCAGACTTTTAACCTGTGGGAGCCTTGTGTCCCTTCTGGGGACCTTGTCTTTCCCCACCACCAGAGTTTGTTTGGGAGCCACCCCCAAACTCTCACTCCCGCATTCATTCTTGTAGCCCATTTTTTGAGGGATGGGAGGACCTATAATCCCCAATGCAAGCTTCATCCTGGCTGGGAGGGAGTGGTTCTTCCTGTAGGTAATGAATCTGCTTTGGTTTTCCTTTGAAGCCCAAAGAATTTGCTGTTACAATTTGTTGACCATATTGCAATAAAAGCTGGACATGATTCTCACTTTAGCATTTTAATTTTTTGGCAGCAGGCAGCAGGCTGACTCTTTGAATCGCTAGTTCAGCCACCTTAGGCTCAGGCAGGGAAGGAACCAAAAGATGGACTTACAAGCAGAGTCTTCCAAATCTTTGTGGGCACTGGCAGGCTCCAAGCGGATATTGCACAGAGGTGGAGAAGGCAGGCACCAAGCTTCCCTGAGGTGCGTGTTTCTTTAGTTCTACGCAGGCTGGGGCTAAACTGACAGAGCACTGACCCCACCTGGGGCTCCTCCCTGCACTTCTCCACTTGTTCCAATGCCTTAAGGAAAGGTGACTCTGGACTATACTTTTTGTGCCAACCTGAGTAGAAACAGATGAGGCAGTGGGGTGGAGCTTGAGAACTGCAGAGAGCTGGGTTCGCTGGTCAAGCTGGGTGTGAAAATTAGGGTTTAGGGAAATGAGGGAGGAGGACCCCTTGGTTGGGATGGAAGGGTCTGAATCTTCACACAGGAAGTAATCGACAAGAGTGGCTTTCTGGGCTTGTCAGGGCAAGGGGACAGATAGTGCTCAGCAGCTACCTCACTCTCATCCTCTGTCCCCAAGGCAGAGCCACTGTGGCTGCCTCTGAAGTCTTGCTCCAGTAGGGAGAGATGGGTGTTCTCAGCAGGCTGGGAGTTCCAAATGCATGGACTTCAAGGGTCATCTAGGGGTGTGGCCTGAGCAAGTGTGGACTTATCAATTGGCCTCCCTCCTTCTTCGAGTTTCAGAGCAAACCCTTCTGCACAGTGATGCCTGCCCTCCCCAGCACAACTCCTTCTGAGGTTTCCTGCATCCTCCCCCTCACTCCACCTTACCCCCCATCCCTGCTTAGCTCCCTCTGCAGCCGGGGAGTTCCCCAGGCCAAATCCCGGCAAATTTCTTGGTTACTTCGCATCGGGTGGAGATTGCTTGCGACAGGTAAATGGGCTGCGAGCTGCCGTAATGCCAGGCGTATTTTCAGTTAATAGGGAGGGAAAATGAGGTGTCTGCAGCGATATTGGAAAGTACAAGATCGATGATCCGGCCTCGTGTCCAATCAGCAGCCTTTAATTGACTGTATTTTCTGGGTAATTGAGCCTCTCTTCCTCTAAATTGAAGTGGAAGATATAACAATACATCTTGCCAGGAGGAATTACTCATTACTTCATAATGAAATTTCCCTTTTGCCAAGGTTTGCGGTTTGGCGCTAGGTATCACTTCTCACACTCCCTCCTCCACCCGCGCACCAAAAAACAGGTTTGCACACTTGCACCCGGCAACCGCAAGTGGCCTGATACCTCCATTCGGGTGGCCCTGGGGATAGGGGGAGTGACCACCCTCCACAACCTTGGTCTCTTCATCTGTAAAATGAGAAAGCTAGACCAAGCAACAGGGCTGATGTGGTATTATCGTTATCCTTTTTGAAATGTTCTGAGTGCCTCTACTTAGCATTGCCCCATTTTGGTCCCATTTTCCAGGTGGGAAAATGGAGGCTCCTGCTCTCACACAGCTATTAGTGACCCATGTAGATTTGAGCTTCAGGCTCCAGCTTCCTCTTCTTTGCCCTGAGCCTCTTTGGAGGCCACTGGTAACCCACTGGCAATCCTCACAAAGTCTGACTCACACATTCCCTGGGCTTCTCAATCCAGCTGGGCCGGGCGGAGTCTGTTAGTGCAGACCAGCGCTAGACTGAGGTCCGCGGGTCCCGCAAGACCAGCCGCCTTGCAGCCCCGTGCGCGCTCAGCGCGGGCCGTCGACCGCTTGTTAGCCAGTGATTGATTGCCTTATTAAAGCGTGTTCTTGTAAGTGTGACCAAACTGATTGCATTGCATATGTTTGGGATAATGCTCATTTTAAACAACAGGATAAAGAGGATGAGCTAGGCAGAGCCTCGAAGATGGAATGATTCCAGCCAGCAGCTCTCTAACTCTGGCATTAAATTGCCCAGTTACATAGCAAATCACTTGGTTCCTCCATCCTTGTCCCCATTTTTTCCTGGTCTGCAGTTTGATTGAATCCTCCAGTGTGGTCTGCCCCACACATGGCTTCTCTAGTGACTATATGGGCTTTATCCTCCCAGCTGAGAACCCTGTACCCACACACCCCAGACATTCAGTCCCCCTGTTCCCATCCCAGGCAGAGGGAAGAGTGATTCAGAATGCACCCTTTCCTCTTTTCTGGTTTTTGCAGCAACTCGACAAATCATGAGCAGCAAAGCCCTGTAGGAGGTGGTGTGGGAAGTCCTGCGTGGGAACCAACACAAGCTCTAGAAGTTTTTGGCCACAGTAGAGCTACAGATCAGCTCGAAGAACTATGACCCACAGGAGGCCAAATGCTTCTGAGGTACTGTCAGGCTTAAAGTCACTCCCTGCCCCAAGTTCTACCTATGTGTTCTTGGGGACCAGAAGCACTGTGATGAGGCCAAGGCCATGGACATCCCCAACATGGTCATCCAGGCACTGAAGAAACTCAGCAAGAGTGAGGAAAACTGGTCAAGAAGCTGGCCAAGAAGTATGATGCCTTTCTGCTTCAGAGTCTCTGATCAAGCAGATCCCACAAATCCTGGGCCCAGGCCTGAAGAAGGCTGGCAAGTTCCCTTCCTTGCTGACCCACAGGGAGAACATGGTGGCTAAAGTCAATGAAAAAGGTGCTGTGTCTAGCAGTGGCTGTTGGCCACAGGAAGATGACAGATGATGAGCTTGTGTATAATATGCATTTAGCTCTCAATTTCCTGGCATCACTGCTCAAAAAGAACTGGCAGAATGTCTGAACTTTGCACGTTAACAGCACCATGGGCAAGCCCCAGTGTCTGTACTAAGGCACAGTTTAATAAACCATTTTGCTACCATTAAAAATAAAAACGAAAAGAATGCACTCTTTCACCCTGCAAATGTGGCCCTAGGCGGTCATGGCAAACGTGAGCTTAGGGCCCCACAGTAAGTTGTGAGTCTCCCCACCGCAACCCTCAAACCTCTGAAAGTTGAAAAGATTCTTTTGTTTCCCAGGCTTCTCCTGCTTGGTTGCTTCCATTATTCCTCAACTGAGGAACCCCCCTCCATCCCCCACAGAGGCCATATGTCGGCTCAGGAGCTTGGATGTCATAGCAGACAGTTGTGGAGGGTGGCCAGACAGACCAGGGATGGCATTCTCGAAGTGGGAAGAGCTTTTTCCCTTTTAGCATCCTCTCCATGCACGTCATCCAGGAGTGAGAGAGCAAGGTTTTGGAGTTAATGAGTGATGGGGAGGGAAAGGAGGTTGGGGCACAAAATTGGGATTTCTTCTAATTACTCCACCCTGAACCAATGGTTGTGGCCAGGTTCTCTTTCTGAGCCTGTTCCCTCACAAAGAAATCCTCAGCCGGCCGGCCTCCACTCACTCGAGTCGACTTGTAGGGGAGCCAAACTGCTGGCAGATTGAACTTCCTAAGGGACACCTTTGGGATATGCTGGAATTCTGATTTGTTCAAGATGATGATGGTCTGACAGTCCTCAGGACAAGTCAGAAATGACACTGCTCTTCTGGGTGTCATTTGTAAGTGCAAACACATGGATTCGTTCGCAAGGTCCCGTTAGTAGGATGCATCTGGATAAGCGACTTGATCCAAATGGCAAATTTCTTCCATTACTCAGCTCTTCCTGGGCTCTGCAGGGACAGACACAGTAGACTGCATTAGGATGAAACCAAGGTCCAGCTCACCAGTTGTGCTAGTTTGTGGGACCCTGAAATGTTACCCTGGTGGGGTGGGAAAGCCAACCAGCTACAAAGCAAACAGAAACACAAAGTCGTTTCCAAAATCGCCTTCTCAGCAAATAAGTCGGGAAAATTCTGAGCAGGAGAGGGAGAGAAAGATTGCTACTTAAAAATAACATGAAAGCATTAAGTAATTATTTAAAACAAGGCTGTTTAGAAAAATATTTGTATTTATTGCAGCTGCTCAATTGGCCTCGTTAAAGTCGGCAAGCATTTAAATTGTGTTACAATCTCATTTAAATCCCGCTCTGTTCCAGCAGGCTGAAGAGCTTGAATAGACCAATCACTTCATAATGATGATGAATGAGAAATTAATTCAGATACAAGCAAGACAATTTAGGCCTTCATCTGTTTAAATAGCCTTCCAATATTATTCGCGATTGCGGGTCACAGATTGAATCAATTGTCCAATCTTGTGAAAGTCATATCCTTGCATCTTCATCGAGATTATTTATAGCGCAGTGAGGGCTGCTGAAAGGTATACGCTGTTAACAGGGACAATTACTTAAAGGGAAGCGTTTATAAAATGGAAAACAAATGCCCGAGTAAGAAACAAACGGGATCAAAACCAGCCATTCCAATCTGGCTCCCCGAGGGAAGGGAGTGGGCGCGGGCCCCGCCGGATAAGGGGCACTGTGGGATCGGCCTCTGGTCCCCGCGGCCCAGGTGAGGCCCCTGGCCTGCAGTGGAGACCTCCGGCCAGCCTCGACTTCGCGTGCTCCAGGTCGGGTGGGAAGCCTCGGCTGCGGGTGTGGCCCCCGCATCACTCGCAAGCCCCCCGAGGGCGTTGCGCTTGCTGCTGGGGGCTCGGCCTTCGCTGGACAGCCCGGGTCCTATGCTGTCGAGCCATGATCAGGCAGGTCGAAGGCCTCGCTGTGCGCATGGGCGGGGATACTTGGAGGCTTTTGGACCTCCGCAGGCTGTTAAAATTGACCTCCTTCTAAGCCAATGCAGGGGAAGGACCCCCATTTTCTTAAGGCCGTTCCCCATGGCCGTCCAGGGGCAGAAAGCGCACCTGGGGTCATTGCAAGTCCTTCCGGGCCTGGACCCCTTCCAGGGTGGCTTCTCAGGCCTGTGACCAGCGTCCAGTTTTCAAAACAAAACAAAACAAAAACCAAAACTAAACTCCCCGTCCTTCCCCCATTAAGTGCCCTCCTGAAATAACCCCTCGGGTTGAGGCCGGTCCCGTCGTGGTCACGCCGCCACAAGCGTCCTGGCGCCTCGCCCGCAGCCGGTGCAGGCGAGGCGGCCGTCAGGATTTGGAGATGACAGGTGCCTTCCTAGGGTGTCTACCTCCCCCTTCTTCACCCGGTCAGGCAAAGACCCAGAAGATTTTGCCCCGGGAGGTGGGTTTGCTTTCCCCGAATCGGACCACGCGAGCTTAGCTAACGAGGTGTGCCGCGTCTACACGGGCTCTGGGAGCTGATGCGGGGTGGGGGTGGGTGGGGATGGAACCTTTCTAGGCGGCGCTTTGGGGGGATAATAAGCGGGGTGGGCTAGGAACGTCGATGCGGGAAAGGTCGCTTCTATGCGGAGTCTGAAGCAAAAGAAAAGAGCAGGCGGCTTCCAGGGAAGACAGAGCGGCGTCCACGGGGTGCAGCACACAGCAGCGTCGAGGTTTTGTTTTGTTTTTTTTCCTCCGTCTGTTTTTCTGTGTTTTGGAACAAAAGCCCAACTAATGGATTCTTGGCGCTCTCAGGACTCACTCCCGGGAACGACTTTGATGTATTGCTGTCCAATTAGTGCCTTTAATTGGTGTCCTCGGGGACAGGCTGCCCGGAGCTGGGACACAGCCTCCTCTCGCCTCTCCCGCACGCTGGAAAGGTAAAATTTATAACGCACTGCAGCAGTCCCTTGGGAGCTCGAGCCAGGGAGGGGGGCAGAGAAGGTAGGGAGGGATACGGCTCTGTCTTGCAGAGCTCAGACCCTCCAGCCTCGGGGATGGTGCATAAAGGTCCAGGTCCCCCGGTTTCTACTCAGTTTCCTGACTCCCTCTTGGGCCTGGCAGTCGAGCTCTGGGCGGGAGAGTGGCTGAGGATTATGAATTTGCTTGCAGAAAGGCCAAGGGAGAGTGCATTGTCTGTAGAAGCCCACCCCATGTGGTCTCTCATTTCGTAAATAATGGCTGTTTGTTAACAAGGATGCGGAGGTTAAATAATCCGGGTGGAAGATTAAACACGCCTCATCAAGGTGCTGGGAGCTGAGCCGCACAGAGACCTGCGCAGGAGCGGAGCCTGGAGGCAGGTGGGAATAAACAGCCTTCAAGGAGCTCTGCAGTAGAGGAGCGGGAAGGTCCGGGACCCCTTTTCAGGGTGTCTCCCATAAAGTCAGGGCAGACGCAGCCCCTTTACGTGTTGAACAGAAAACTTCATATAGGAACCAGCCCCAGTGGAGTATAAATGTCCAACGCTGCCAGTGGTCTGCTGAGATCAGAAATGGAACCCTGGGTGCGAATCCGGGGCCACTTTTTTTTTTTTTTTTTAAAGATTTTATTCATTATTTTTCAGAGAGAGAGGGGAAGGGGGAGAGGCAGAGAGGGAGAGAAACACCAGTGCACGGCTGCCCTTCACCTGCTTCTAGCTACAGACCTGGCTTGCAAGCTGATCATGCGCCCTGGCTGGGAATCGAACCAGTGACCCTTTGGGTTTGCAGGCCAGCACCCTATCCACTGTGCCACCAGCCGGGGCGAGGGGCCACTCTGAGGAGGGTCTATCTGCTGCCTTCCTGGCCTTACAAGGTCAATTTGTGGGAAGAAAGGGACATTTGTACCATGTATGAATAACACTGGATTGAAAAATAGAAGATGAAGCTTGTAGCTCAGGCTCTGCCCCTAAATAGCTGTGTCATCTGTATTACATTGTTTTCCTAGCTTCATTTTCCCACTGTATCAGGCAGACAGGAAATAGGGCTTGATATAGATGATGCACACATAATATTTCTTTTTCTTTCCTCCAGTTCTCACTAGAGTTATGGATCTGAGCACCTGTCAGATACTCTGTCTCCATTTGCCCTTGTAGGGTTCAGTCAAAGAGGATTTTACTCAGCAAATATTTGAGAGCCCATTATGGGCCAGTCACTGTGCAGTGTATATTCTTTAACGGTGAGAGCAGAATATCAATTTGTATATCCCTGGGTATGTCACTCTCAAATACAATATTTTGTAAAGGAAGACAAGGGAGAAAGAACTTGGAGAGGGTAGGCAAGAAGGGGTGTGTGTGTGTGTGTGTGTGTGTGTGTGTGTGAATGTGTGTGTGTGTGTGTAGGGCAGAGGAACTATATTAAGAGAATGGGAAAGGAATAAGTAAAAGAAGTGTAGCTCTTGTTGAGATAGCAAGGATAAATACTGGAGAAATAGTTCCTCGACAGAAAGTTTTTAAAAAGGAGCAGAGAAAAGGTTTTTTCCTGGAGGTCTGGAGGTTTGAGAATAAACTAAAGGTAAAGGATACCCCGATTTGACAAAGAATCCCATGACATATAGATCTAATACTACCAATTTTCTAGTTACATGTTATTTCAATAGTTAAAATTTGACTCTAGTGGGAATGCAGGCTGGTGCAGCCACTGTGGAAAACAGTATGGGGTTTCCTTAAAAAACTAAAAATGGAACTGCCTTTTGATCCAGCAATTCCACTACTTGGACTATACCCAAAGAATCCTGAAACACCAATTCATAAGAACCTATGCACACCTATGTTCATAGCGGCACTATTTACAATAGCCAAGTACTGGAAAC